>JANIJI010000030.1:545000-1055000 GCA_024500535.1 Leptonema lineaticorne | reverse complement strand
TCTTGAAACGGCATTTTTATTGCCGCAATAAAAAGCTCTTCGGTGTGCCGTTGCCTTTAGCGGCGGCCGCAGAGCTTCCGATTCGATTTTCCAACAAAAAAAAATAAATTTTCTTCTTTATTCATAAACGTATTATATATAAGATGCGGAAAAATATGTTACGTATTATTTTCACGACGAAAACGTATAGACGAAAAATCGATCGTATTAATCAGAAAATCTGCTCGCATTTTTTTATGACTATCTATTTCGAATTATATCAAAATATTATTAAAATTATTATATATATAATAATTTATATAATTTTTTTGTTCAATACTTTTTATATAAATTTGTTAATATAATAACATATATGTATTTTAAATTCATGCATTAATAGTTAGTTTAAATTAGTAATGTGGTCAAATGAAATTCATGGTATATTATTAAAATACATTCCTATCTAATTATTATATAATAAAAAAACACATACACACACTTACACAAATGTGTTTATTATATTCATGTGAATTTGTTGGCAATTATCTATTATTATACAATACAATATGGTTCATGTTACAGCCGCACTTAAGTTTCTTAAATTTGATTGCAAAATAATAGTTTTAATCAACACATATGTATATATATATATATATATATATATATATATATATATATATATATATATATATATATATATATTGTGAAAAGCGATTATCACGTTGTGTTTTCTTATGGAAATTATTGACTGAAAAATTTCACGTTATTCACATAATTATAATATTTTTGTGATCCACTTGCGAAATCTCATTATTCTTAATACACTAATAAACGTACGATTTTTAAACTCAGACTCAGATCAAAGGGTTTTAAAAATAAAAGTTGAAAAAGTGGGTGACAAATTAAACCTTTTGACTAATATTGTAATTTAAAAAAGGGCGATCAAAACCGGAATATATGTTACAATTAATTAAATTTCTAATTGCTACATGTTATACAACATTGTGATTAAAAAGATGAATTTATTTATAAAATATAAATTCTTTATTTATTCCTCCAAATCAATTTCATCCCCTTCAAAGTAATTCCCTTCCGATAAAACGCACTTTTGCCAATGCTTTTTTCTATCCTCGAATAGTCTTTTTCCGATATAGCCTTCGAGACTTTCTTTTATTCGGTTTTTATCTTCTAAATCGAGTCAAAATGGCGTTCCCGCATTGTATTTTATAGTTTGATGAATAGTTAGTAGTCGCACGGAGCCAAATCAGGCGAATACGGTGGTTGTGAAATGATATGAGTCGAGTTTTTGGCAGAAAAGTTGCGAAGAACCAATGCAGTATAATATGATGCATTATTATTCATCATGAACAGATAATAAATTTACTTCATATTGTTGATTATGTCAATCATAAATAATTTTTAACATTTTCAATTCACAAAAATATTTTTTTAATTATTTATAAAGTTTCCGGACGTTTCGATTAATAATAAATAAATATAAATTATTCGTTTAATCTTCGAGTAATAAATATACAAATTGATAGCACAAAATATTAAATGGAATAGAAATTACAATATGCATAATTTAATATTGAATAATATAATATTGGACTCGGCAATAATTCAATCTCGAACTAATAACTTCTGATTGAAACACAGAATAATTCTAATATATATATATATATATATATATATATATATATATATATATATATATATATATAATCATCAGTGTGTCGATTTGTGTGTATGTTACTTATAAGATATTTGATACAGTATTGTCAACTCAAACATAATGATTTTATATATAAGTAATATATAATATTTTTCATAATTCTATAAAAACCAATAACTGCAATTTCAGTTTATCGCCAGTCATAAACCGTATTTTTATTTTAACTTATGTCTGTCTATCTATCTATTTATCTATCTATCTATAATATAATAAATTATACTACAAATTGACTTTTATCAATATTTTCTACTGAATTCGTTTCGTATTATTATTTTTTATTTTGTTATCTAATTCGATATATCTTTTACGATTTCTAATATTGTAGTTTTTTTTTCTTTTGGCATTTCATATCTCAAAACAGCCCTCAATTCTTATGAGGGAGAATTACTTCTTTTTTTCCATTTTCATTCGTCCGATATACGCTTTCTAATAGAATTAGATGTTTAATCTTTAACAAAATCACTAAAATTTTCATTCAATTCAAAAATGAAACATTGCTTTTTATATTTTATTGATATAACATATAATTACATTAAAAATATTTTAGATACCAAATAAATATTGATTTGCTATTTATTTAAAATTCCCGGGTATTAGAAAAGGCAGGTAAATTGTAATTTTTTTCCTAGGTTGGTAGGACTGTCTATAATATTTGTCAAGCGTCTGTTTGTCAAAAGATTTAATTATCTCCGAGTTACACTTGTTTTTACAACTCTTGGTTTCTTCATCACGATAATGCACCATATCATACTGCATTGGTTTTTCGAGATTTTTTTGCCAAAAACTCGACTCATATTGTTCCACAACCACCGTATTCGCCTGATTTGGCTTCGTGCGACTTTTGGCTATTCAGCAAACTCAAACGGCCAATGCGATGCGCCGTTTTAACACGATTTAGGAGATAAAAACCGAATCGAAGAAGGTTTCGAAGGTTATTCGAGGACTGGAAAAAGCAAAGTGCGTTTTATCGGACGGGGATTACTTTGAAGGGGATAAAATTGATATAGAAGAATAAATAAAGAATTTATATTTTATAAATAAATTTACCTTACTTTTTGATCACAGTATTATATATGCATTTTGTGTAATCATCGAATCGGCAATATTTTTATGTAATAAATTTACAATATAATATAGTTACGTAATGCGAATACTGTATAATTTTTTGCGCAATATAAACAGAAAATTCTAAGAATATGTATTACAATTCTTTATTGGGGACGTGCAAAGATAGAATTGGACAAGAGCACAAATCCAACAACGATCAGTCATTCTGAGCAAAGGCAATTTCCTCTCTGACATATGTACAACACTTTCCATATACTCCATTTTGCCACGTCGCCAAGTTTTCCCGGAAAAATCTCCCGAATTTTGTATTTCGCTCCCGTTTATTTCATTCTACATAAAAAAATAAATAAAAAAAGAAAACGTCGTTGTATTTTGATCGTTTTATAGATATAAATAAAATGATGAACGCGTATTAGTTATTATTTATTATACGTTTCACAACGATGTTGTTTCAGTTATATGATGTGTGACTAAATGATCGTTATTCAAAAATATATTTATAAAATAGTATATTGTAATAATTATAGATAATATTTAGCGTGAATGATTGTATGAGTTATTATGAAAATTCAATGATTTAGTTATTTAAAAAAATATTTTTACATTTCTATATAGGTTTCATTTGTCTGTTTGTCTGGGTGAAATTTTGTAATCGATTTTTCGAGTACTTTCAGACGTTCGATTCAGCTGAAATTTTGCATATTTAATCACTTTCGATGACATTGCATGAATCAATTGATAAATTTACAAAATAATCTATCAATTAGTGGTAATTAATTATATCACATTTATTGATTAATTTATATGATAATACAATGGTGCGATTGTTATTATTATTGATAAAATAAATTATGTAATACGATATATATTTTTTAATGTATTTATTTTGAAATAACATTTAATATTTGTGTGTAATATTTTTTTATTATTTATTTAATATAAAGAAATGTGGTCGAAGACATTCGTATATAATATATATATATTTGTAATAAAGACGTCAAATTGCGTCATATTGTAATATAATACAAGTGAAAATGGAAACTATTTGCGAAAGCTATTCCGCGTAAATTTTAATGTTCAAAGGCAGAAATTTGCGTTTTCACGCGCTGGTTTTTTTTCCCCGCTCGCTTTTCCTCCCTCCTCCCATCCCCCACTCCCCCTTCACACCCTCATCCCTCATCGTTCACTTTCTCGTATTCTCATCGCGAAAGTAACGTACGTTTCGTATATTATTACGACACTTACGGCACAAGTACACGATAATATATTACGCGAATGGGGATGTCGCCGGAAAACGGGGCGGTTCGTCGTAGTCGGAAAATGCAAAAAGAAAACAACCGCCGCCCTCACCCCCGCCTCCTCCCGTGTGTCACTATAAATTCGGCGAAACAAAGGATACATTATTCTAGAAAGTGTTTATTATTTTTTTTTTGGGCGGCACTTTTCATGCATAATAAAAAATCGCCGTTCGGACGTTTGGAAATATGTAAGTTAGGTCGCGAACGACTTAACTTGCATTCTGAAGATGCTCGAATAACTGCATGTATATTTTGAGCACGGCAACATTCGATAAATATAAAACGCGGACGTGAGATGAAAATGCATAAATAGAATCTTATTCGAAAATATATTCAAAATATTTAGATCACGCTGTATATATATATATATATATATATATATATATATATATATATATATATATTATGAATATTTTTTTTATACATATTTATTTAATTTTAATCATTATTATATAAATTTAATTTAAATATAATATATCTACCGTTTTACACAACTCTATTATACGAAATGATAAAATATATCACAAAGGATACAAGTGCACGTACTGATGTACAAGAATAAACGAGTTTTGTACACCGAATACATAATAAATTTCGTACGACGTTTCCTTAGAAATAGCACTACGAGAACAGGCGTGTCGTTTTTTCGTATCTTTTTTTTTCTCTTCGTCTATTCTTTTTCTTCTTCTTTGCCCTTTTAAAGTAAATGCGGCGAATGTTAAGACTCGTGTATGCGACGGAAAATTCGTAAGTTTTTCACGCGCTGTCTGAGCTTTGAAGAACGGTGGAAATCTTTTCGTTTCGCACGTATTTCCTATTATTTTTCACGGTGGGAAATGCAACGGACATAACGGTGCTTAAAATCAAATATATTTCGACTTTTGTATGTAACGTGTGTCTTACATATTTCCAGGATATCGGTATCTATAGATACTAGATGTCGAAATCTGGATAAATGGCGACGACGAACAAAAAAAAAACCGAATAAACTCGCATGTCTCGTCGATATATATTGAATTTTTCTTTTTCGGAAAACAAATATCCGATTTAAAAATTTAATATAAAATATGTAAATGTATTATATATATATATATATATATATATATATATATATATATATTATATATATATTAGTTCCGTTTCTTTTCTGTCGATTTGCTCTTTTGGTCAAGGTTGAGTCGAGTTCAAATGTAACTCGTGTTAAAATGAAATTCGAATAGAAACATAGATTCTTTGTTTGTTTCATTCTTAATAATATATATATATATATATATATATATATATATATATATATATATATATATATATATATATATATATATATATATATTATATATATTTTCATACGTAATAAGGTCATCATTTAATGAAATAAAATTAAAAAAAATAAATATTCACGAATTATTAAAATTGGGTCAACTTATTATTCACACGCATAAATGTGTTGTATGCATTGATTTGTAATTTATTTTATATATGAATACTAAATTATTTAATTTGACTCGTAATTTTTTGACTAATAGTAACATAACGATTTTGTCGACATTGAAATCGTGTAAAAATATATACAATAATGACAACAATTTCGTGTCAAAAATTAATAAATAAGACATTTATAACGTTCAAGGGCAAACGGAAATTTTCGACATTGTATAAATTTAATAATTCGCATAATTTCCAACGACCGACTGAATATCAACGCCGACAATAATAATTTCTAAGAAAATAATAATTCGTATATTTTCACGAAGAAGCAATTGCGACAATTTAACTTCACTATTATCGAGAGGGTCTTTTCATAAAATGAAAATATTATTCAATTTCCGTTATTTTATACGACTAATCGACTTGTATCAATCAAAATTATGTCAAGAATTTTAAGGGTGGCACAAATCGCTTTTTAATCGTTGTAATTCTGAATATTTTGTAACGTAACTATAATTTGATAGAACGATTATTAATATTATAAATTTTTAGAAATTGTACGATTCTATTGAATTACATAAAAAAATGTATACTTCAATCGTTAATCGTTTAATTCATATTATATATATATATATATATATATATATATATATATATATATATATATATATATATATATATATATATATATATATATATATATATATATCAAAAGTGCAGTTCTTACTGCACAAATTTGTTATAAGAAGAAGAAGAAAAAAATCGCTAACGAGAAAATCATCAATTGAAAATTAATTGAATGTCTTAATTGTTCTGCGACCATTGAAACTCTGAAGTAGGTCGTCCTTTATTCCAACTTCACTAAAGCACTTTCAGACTTGCTTAAGTCATAATGAGATATGTGGAAAATTCCTTTACAGACAACCAAACATTCGCACTCAGGCACATGTGCCGTATAGTGTCGCAGTACAGTGTGTGTTCAAAAGTGACGCGTCCGTTTATTGCATATAAATTATTTATAAACGATTTTAATTTTAATCAAGTAATTTGTTATTATTATTTAAATATATATTATAATTTATTTTATAGATAAATAGTGAAATTTGAATATTTTTAATATGTTTACCATAGATTTGTTATTTCCGATCTAGTTTAATACTTTAAAATGGGGTAATTTTGCAAGCATTACCCAAACCGCTATGTCAATATTAAAAATCAAATAAATCAAGAATAAAAATTATAATTTATTTTTTTTTATATAGACCAAATATTTATTCAACAGATAACATTATAATTATATGTAAAATTCAATCGTATTACTATGTTACCACCGTTTACTATTAGACGACACAAAGCGTATTACTACGCTTCCCCTATTTAACCTATAGCAAACGTTCTTAAGAATTTTAAATTTCGTCTCTTGGCTTGAAAAAAAATAATAATAATAAATAATTTGATAATGTGACAACCCTAAAAAAAGAGTTAAGATTATCTTTTGAATTTCTTAGTACCGATTTATTTCTATATGAGATCTAGTCAGTAATTAATATCTAGTGATTAATACTTTAACTAAATTATTATTTTAATTAAAGTGAGAAAATTTTACCACAGAATAAAATTAAAATTGAACTATACGATAAAAATATACTTCATTAAAATTTAGCAAGCACTAAGAATAAAAGTTGCGAAAAGCGAACTTTTGTCGATATGTTGGCCGTTTATTCAACAAATTTTCAACTAGTTTTAAACTATTAGTTTCATTTCTTTTTTTTTTTGAGCCACAGTATACTTTTGTGTACGCGAAAAACACGTGTAAAATATTACGGTCATATTGCGCGTTAAAAGCTCGACGCATTAAACTTTCGACTGTTTCGACGATTTAAAGCTGCGCGAACTTTAAATTTGTGACAATTGAACGCGAAAATTTCACGTAGCAAGTTTTAAACTAGAAATTTAATACGACCCATGCCGTCGAAGCCTCCGGATAAAGCCTCGTTTAATCGAATTAGAGACGAAATCCGCCCGATTTATAAAATTACCGACGAAATCCGCGCATTTAAATACTATCGCGAAAACCGGTAACAAAATGTCACCGTTTGATATCGTAGACGTTTATAAAGTGCCCGGTCATTATATAAAATGTATATCGTCAAGTGTCTTACGCAATTAAAATGATATAATATTGATTAAATATGAAAAATTATATCCATATACTCGGATAAAGATCAAACAGTATTCGAAAGAATATTTCTATACTTTTATATTATAATAAAAAAATACAACATAAATTATATATAGAATTTTATTATCATCGACGAAAATATTTAATTACGACATGTAATAAACAAGTTTGGAATGAAAATTAATCAGTGACATAAAAGCTTTTCTTAGAATCTTTCGTGTTTTTGGATGATAATTTATTAATTTACTCGTTGAATTGTTTGTTTTAAATACAACATATTAATATTAATTTTTAATGTAAAATCTGACACTTCACTACATTTTCATTAAGCATTTATTTAAACGGATATATTTTTTTGTAATTTAATAAAAATAATAATTTTCAACATTCAATGCACGTGTATAAATAGGGTCACAATACATTTTCAAAATTGATTACACACACACAAAAATATATATTATTGCACATCGAAAAGCCTATCCTAAAATTATTTTGACACTTATCCATTCGAATGCTCGAAATACGTCAGATTATATTTTTCGTTTTTCGCGGGGGTTGAAAACTAAATTTCATCCCCTTTGGAAAATTGTCAGAATAAATTAGACGAACCCTCAAATACGCGCATAAACATTTGCGAACACACGCGCGCACACACACACACACACACAAATATATATAATAAAATACGGGGCCCTGGCCGCACCGTAATAAAGTGAAAATATCTGAAAGTGTTCACGAGGGTGACGCGATGCGTAAATTTTTATTAAAATTTAATACGTTCCGTGTAAAAAAAAAATACGCACATACGGGATGTGTCCGATATTTACGCCCACTCGATATTGTATGAATCGGTGAAAAAAAAATATGTCGATCGCGTATTTTCGACGGGGGCTATATAAAGTTTTTTTTTTTGCACGCCGCTGATATAAAAATATGTTTATGAGGCCGCAAAATATCGGTATCAATAAATGAAAAGTTACGCTATTATTACGTTAACTTTATATTTATTAGGGCGGCACTAGGCTGGATCGTGAATACGGATTTATTTTTTTTCCTATTAAAATTTATATTTATTTTTAGCTTTCGGTTTCGATGAAAAATTGATGTGAAAGCGCAAAATTTCAGACAGTTCTAAATTTATGAACCTCATAATTAGTTTTCAAATACATAAATTACGACTGTTTCGAATCAAAATGTTTTGGTCTACAACTTTTCCATGGCCAACATTTATTATGAGGATTATGACAGGTTCTATTCTCAATTTATATATATAAATAAGTATTGTATATATTTTAAATATTTTTTCAAAATATCTATCATCCTAAGAAAATTATTATTATATACAAATTATTTAAAGAGATAAATTCAATATATTAATAATATAAAAAATATATATTTATTAAAATAAATATTTTTTCTGAAGATTAAATAAATGTAGATCTGATGACTCAACGTTTTAAAAAATAAATCTATATAAAAAGGTTTATGATTAATAAGATGTTAAACAAAATATTTATTTTATTTAGGAAATTGCTTATATTTTAGAATGAATATTTTCTTTGAAGAAAACTGGGAAAATTCAATCAAAATGTTGAATTTACATAATCAGATATGAGAAAGTATTATAATTTTCATATAAGAATTCTCTCTGTTGTTCCAATTTCGTATTATGTCCTTCGTTGTAAAATGGTTATCAACCTCTGTTTCTTAGAAAAACGACCTATTTTACACTTAGCGTCACATTTCCATTATGAAATGTTATTTTAAATATAATACAAAAAAAATATTACTTTCAATTTTTTATTATTCCAATCTTTACATTTGAAATACAACAAAATCGTTTCAGAAACGGATTTTAATAAAAAAATATATATTCAATTCGTCTTTTAATAACCGAATAAATAATCATATATATATATATATATATATATATATATATATATATATATTATATATATATATATATATATAAATATATATATATATATATATATATATATATATATATATATATATATATATATATTATATATATATATTATATATATATATATATATATATATATATATATATATATATATATATATATATTAAAAAAATGAAAAATGCCGTGTCTAGGCGATGAAAAACAAATTTTCCGAAACAGTGAAAAGTTTGTCAATTATAAAATATTCTTCTCGTTTCGAATCGTAGATAGGAAAATTACGAATGTTTTCCGTTCGTATAGAGTAATAAATATTAATTAAAACTGATATAAAAGTATACGCGATAGCAATATAAACGAATCGCTGCCGACGGGGCAGGGGTTTGAATATGATGGGTTCGCGCGAGAGGCAACTTTGATATTTTCAAGTTTCGGGTCAACTTCAAGGGAAAAGCTGTCGTCTGGAATTAATTTGAAAATTAATTTCATCTTCTGAAGAGACTTATTAAAGGAGAAATTGAAAACAACACTCGTCTCGAGCGCTCTATATATTATTATTAAACGTTGTTATACAATTACGAAACGTTACGAATGCTAGGCAAACATTGTTTTTATTTTTTGTGAAACTAACTCTTCGGCAGATATAAAATATATAAATAAATATAGCGATCAATGACGAGAGATTAATGAAAAAAAAAATACATTGGAAGCCCTACGATACAAGTGAACAAAAAATTTTTTTAAACACTACGTAAAAAGGGGTAGTTTTGTAAGCATTTCGTAAAACTCTGTTTCAATATTAAAAATCGAATATATTGAGAATAAAAAATACAATTTGATTTTTTTTTCATATAGACCACATATTTATTCAACAGATGACATCATAATTCTATGTAGAATTTATTTGTATTACTACGTTACCATCGTTTACTATTAGACAATGAAGAGCGTATTACTACGCTTCCCATATTTAATCGATAACAAGCGTCAGTCTTATTATTATGCATTCCTTTGATAATGTTAGATAACGGAGAAAGTTTTATAATATTGATAATATATCTAATAATAAAATATATTAAATACATTCAACGTATTTCATCTTACAACTGATTAATTTTAATATATTTTTATATGCGAATATTTGATACGAAATAAAGAGATATTTAACATTCGTATTAAAATAAAATTTAATACTCAAAAGACAATTTTAATGGTTCAATCGCCTTAAAAGGCAATCGATTGTGAATATTGGCGATTTTTTGACAATTTCTTTTATTTTTATTCCAATATATTATATTTTATATATATGTATTATCGATTCAAAGAGTGAAAATCTACTGTAAAAGAACGTTTATCTCGATAATCATCAATGGAAATCTACATATTGTAAGGTTGACAGCTACAGAAATGTAATAAAGCGAATTACATTTTATATTATTTATTTCTATTTGATGTCTCTTTATCGATGGCTGACAAATATTTATCGTTTATATTTAAATATTTTAAAATTAAAATTTTTGATATCGGTAAATATAAATAGATTTTTTGGAAAAAAAGTTATTATTCATTTTGGATCTAAATCTGTTTTTTTTTATTGTTTTAAAGTATTGTTTTATTACACATTCAACTATTAACTATTTATTATACTTTTTGCCAAAAACTCGACTCATATCGTTCCACAACCACCGTATTCGCCTGATTTGGCTCCGTGCGACTTTTGGCTATTCAGCAAACTTAAACGGCTAATACGGAGACGCCTTTTTGACACGATTGAGGAGATAAAAACCGAATCGAAGAAGGTCTTGAAGGCTAAAGAATAATCCGAGTGTTTTGAAGACTAGAAGAAGCGTTGGCAAAAGTGTAATTTATCGGACGGGGATTACTTTGAAGGGGATGAAATTGATTCGGAAGAATAAATAAAGAATTTAAATTTTATAAACAAATTCACCTTATTTTTTTTTATCACAGTGTTATAAATATATTATCTTCAAAAAAAAACTGATAATAAAATTAATTTTTCGTTCAGTTAAAACCGAATTACACTCTAATATGACTTACACCCGTAAAAAGAAGGTCATTCAGACCCAGAATGTTATCGTACCTCTGATTTATTTCATATATGGCATGGTAAATGTTTACTTTTTTTTTCTCTTATACGGACACATATTCGTTTAATCTTCGACATAATAGTATCATTAGTATCACGACGCCAGAACGACAGTCGTATAGTGGGGCCCGCACCGGACCGTAGAGCAACAGATTTATTATATTTATATATATATAACGTTATATGTATATAACGTTTAAGACGCGTCAGTACAACCGGAAAAACGTTCGATAAGACCGAAATTTTCCTATTTAAAAACATCCCTCGTCCGAAAAAAATAACACGACACAGATACTATCGCACACGAGCAGTCATTATACGCACAAATGTGTATATATTATATGAAAAAAAAAATAAAAATAAAAATCGGTTCATATAGCTCTAGGGTATGAGCTGGCATGCGAACTACACTTTTAATGCCAATTCATTTTTATGCGAATTTTTTTCTTCTTTTTTTTTTCACGTAAGTATATAGAGGATGAGCTTTTAGAGAAAGGTGGGACTCGGACCCTTTTTATTTACCTACAAGATTTTATACAATAGAATCTCTCAACCGTATAATTTTCCACAACAAATTTACCGTTTATAATGTGATTCTTTTTTTTTCTCTTTCTGCAGATTTGCCTACCTTTGTGCTCATGAATGAACATATCTAATGCGAATCGTCGAATGAATATTTTAAAAATATACACATTTATTATATATATATTTTTTAGAATATTTTTAATATGATTAAATCATAAATATATTTATTAATATTTATATAGTTTAAAAACGACAACGAAAATCGATACAAAACGTTCTGAATTGTATACCTTAAATTATATACAGTAAATAGAAAATCTGTCACAGTTTAAAAAAATATTTACAAAATATTTAAATATAATATAATATAAATAATAAGTCGATCATAGTTTTTTTATTATTAAAAAATACATATGATAATTTATAAATAAATAATTAATACATTGATATCGTCGATATATTAAATATTTTATTTAAAAATGTATATATATATATATATATATATATATATATATATATATGTATATATATATATATATATATATATATATATATATATATATATATATATGTATGTATATATATATATATATATATATATATATATATATATATATATATATATATATAAATTCGTCATTTATAATGCTTCATAAAAAAGTAACTTAAAAGTATGAAAAAAATAAATAAAATCCTCGAAAGTTATAAAAAAACCAGATTCGAGAGAGAATTCAACAGGTGCTATCATAAAATTGCCAAAATAATATTACGATTTAAATATAAAATATTACAGTGCAATATATTTTAATAAATTTATCTTTTGATCTTTAAAAATTAATATATTCTCTTTTAAATAATTAATTGAATACAGTTTCGTTATTAAAATTTATAATATATTGTATCTTATATTAGATATAGAATATATATATATATATATATATATATATATATATATATATATATATATATATATATATATATATATATATATTATATATATATATATATATATATATATATATATATATATATACATATTAAAAAGTATTTTATATGAAATTTAAAGCAAGTAGATTTAATTTAAATTACAATAGCATATTTGTAAAGTAAATATTTGTTGATTATGTATGATAGAAATATATTATAAATTATTTATAATATAAATATAGTTCTATATGGAGTATAGTGCTCCATTTTCTTTCAAGTAAGTTTCACTAAATTCTAATATAACATTGTCAATAAATTATGAACTCGACCATATTTTTCATCTCGAAATATATATTGCGTACTTTTGAATTTTATTATCGAACCCGAGATTGGAGGCCAAGAGGCCAATACAAATAAAAATCGACGTTTGCGCTCGAATATGATGAAAAAAAAATATTGAATCGAAACCGAAACCGGAAGAAAAAAAGTGGAAATAAGTAGAAAAAAATTCTCGTTCTAGATACGAATATTCAGGTCTATTTTAAGGATGGGCTTTTTAAGATTCTTGCCAAGGTCAAGACGTCGTCCAAATTGCGTATTTTTAAATTAATCCCTTTGAAAACGATTTTTAAATGCGGTTAATTTGAAGAAAAAAATTCATAGATGTGTTCCAGATATTAAGGATTAAATCACCACCGAAAAAACGATGAAATTATTTATTTTATATTATTTTTATTATTTACGATGGTTAAATTATTTTTTTATTCAATTCTATTTCCTTAGGTGAATTACTCTAATTGAATTTTCATGTATTTTCCTTGACCTATATATATTGCAATTAAATTAATTTTAAGTATATTTTTCTCAAAAATATCTATATAAGATAAAAATAAATTATACATTGAAACCGTTTAAAACTTTATAAATAAGTAAACGATTATAAATATTTTCATCATTTTATATTAGAAACTGAAATGTTAAATTGAATTCGAACTTTGTACGGTTAACGAATATCCGCTTGAGCTACGATCATTTATTTATATCTATCGGATTATATGAAAAATATCGAAATAGTGTGGACCAAGCACTACAAGATGAACGTATAATAATGTTATACGTTTTGCTACGTTGCTTTTTAAAGTTTCGAACGTTTTCTAAATCGGAAATCGAATTCAAAACATCGTATGCAAGTTTATGGCGTTATCGAAATGATATCATGAAAATATTATATGAAAACTTTGCATATTCACATTTTACAAATTGCCTGAAATGCGATGCATTCGTAAGAAAATGTGTTCAAAGGAAATTCCATTTTATAAATTCAGTTTTTTTTATATATAAAACACTGTGATTAAAAAGTAAAGTGAATTTGTTTAAAAATATTTATTCTTCCAAATCAATTTCCCCTTCAAAGTAATCTCCGTCCAATAAAATGCACTTTTGCCAACTCTTTTTCCAGTCCTTGAAACAGTCGAAATAGTCTTTTTCCGGTATAGCTTTCAAGACTTTCTTCAATTCGGTTTTTATATTCTCAATCGTGTCAAAACGGCGTTTGGTCTTTTTTGCATTGGTCTTTTGAGTTTGCTGAATAGCCAAAAGTCGCATGGAGTTAAATCAGGCGAATACGGTGGTTGCGGAACGCAGTATGACATGATACATTAATGTGACGAAGGAATCAAAAGTTGTAAAAACACGTATAACTCGGATATAATTAAACCTTTTGACAAACAGACGTTTGGCAAATATTTATAGACAGTTTTATCAACTTAGGAAAAAAATACAAATTAATTGCCTTCTTAATGACTGGGAGTTTTAAATGACAGTTTCACCTTATTTTTTAATCACAGTAGTAGTAGTATATATATATATATATATATATATATATATATATATATATATATATATATATATAGATAAGAATACGAATAAATTCTTTAAAAAATAATTAAATATTCAATAACGATTTTTGCATGAAATATTATATTAATGAATTATATGATAATATTTGTATTTAAAAAAAATGAAAGAACACTAAAATTTCTAAATAATAATTGATGATGAGTCCTTCAAAAAATATTGTAAAATATGTATTCAAATTTTAACAAATGTTGCAGAATTAAATTCTCAATAATGCTTTTATTTTATATTTACGATAATATTAATTAATTTAAAGTTAGAACTGGAGTTAGCTACTCGACGTGTTAAATAATTAATAAGCACTCTAAAACTCGTCTCTAATTTTTAATTATTGATATTTATGATTAAATATAATAAAAATTCGCATTATATTTATATGAAATATATTTATTTATTTGCTTAATACAATTTTCATGATTTTTCAGGATACGTTTAAATAATTTTCCGCTATCGAATTTTTTATTTAATCTTCAAAAATTGTAGGAAATTTTGCTGGCCCCTTGTTAAAGGGTCGAACATTACCTGGACTATCTTATTACAAAAACAAACTTAGTAAATTGTATATTATGTTTGTAAGTTGGACGTAATTACGCCCAAAAGGCTAATTTGGTTAGAATATGGGCGCAAAATAGGACGTAAGGATGCTAAAGTTATTTCGACCTACTATTATTTTTTTTTTTATGTGAGCACGAACGGTGTATATTTATATTTTACTGCCTCGGATTACTCGTAATTACTTCTTATAAATGACAACATTGTAGTTTAGAACAATGGTTCTCAAATTTTTATATTGTATATGGTAAAGCTAGAGTTAAAGTTAAATTTTTAAAGGTGCGCTGAAGATAATTATTCGTTTACACTTTTAGATTTTTCGGAGATTTCTATTAACTTTTTTGGTAATAAAAAAATTTATAGACTTGAAAAAAATATATATATTTATGTTGAGAAACTTTGGTTTAATTGATAGAATGCTTTTTCAGTATTTATTAGAACTCATAGTTTTATTTTTTAAATATTTCAATGCTTTCTCTATAAAATTTCGTCTATAAAAAAATATTAATAATGTTTAGTAAGATGTTAAATCATTTAATAAAAAAATAATAATGAATAAATACGAGTTGTATAGTTTTATTGATGTGTATTTGACTTTCCCAATAATTAGGCATCAAAAACTATTTATATTTCGATTTCAGTATGAATTTCTTATAAAAATGTCACAAAAATCGAAAACAATAACATTTTTAATATATTTATAATATTATCGGTAGATTAATGTAAAAAATATATTATTTAAAATATTTTAGAAATTTATTTTATATACAAAAAAAATTAAATTTTTCTACAGATGATATGTTTAAGTTTTATAACATTAACGAAGAAAAATTGCCGTAATTCAATACTTTTTCCTCTGTAAATTAAATAATGATTGATCACCGAAAGTAGAAAAAGACGAATACACACTTCTAAAATATTCCCATGGCGAAAAATATTAAAAAAATATATATTATATATTAAATATCTCCGAAGACATCTCAGTTATAATATAAATAACTCGGTTATCTGCTGTACGAAGAAAATATTATGTTGTTTTCTCGTATATAATATTCATTTTATAAAATTTCTACTTTGAAGTAAAAGCGTTACTTAAATGTTGTTCACAAACTGTATAATATTTCCCTCTGAAAATGATTTAATATTAACTCGTTTGAGATTTTTTAATTTTAGTGATTTTTTCTATTAATATTTGCGTCAGTTTTGAATGATTTTCTTTTTGGTTTCGTATTTTTTTTTAAATTTTTAACGGACCGCGATTCGCGCCTTCGAAATCCCAGTCGCAAAAAAATAAGACCGAACAATAAAATAAAAGTTACGAACGTTTCACAGTTTTAAATCAAAAAAAAAAAAAGTGGAAAAAAAAAAAGTGGAAACGCAGTAAAAGTGGAAAATTTGGATGAAACGAAAGCCGCGAAAATAGTAAAATATTCACACAATTTACATTACAATGACCGAATCGTAAATTTTCGCATAGGCATAGGAAAAAATAAAGAATTTTCCGGGATACTTTCTGCCCATTTTTTTTCTTCTTCTTTTTACGATAATAATGTATAGCACGTTTAACGTTGGCGAGTGCACAAAAGGTACAAATGCTCGTAGAAATTACATTCGAATCGACAATGTATTATTACAGCTAAAAATAATTGCGTTGAAAACAAATGTATTTTAACAAACAAAAATTCTATATGAATTTTATCGAGAATAAGTAATTTAAGGGATGTATTGTATGTTTCTTTTTTGTTTCAATTTAATACAGAATTCATAAATTATTTATTTTTAATCCTCCATTTCATTACGGAGAGTGGTAATTTATTGTGAATATTTTACTTGCAATAAAATGTATTTTAGGATGGTTGTACAAAACTTTTTTTGAAAGTTAATATTTTACGATTTATTTTAATGTATTAAAAAATATTTTACAATTTTGAATTATTATAGAGAATAAAGAATATTTTAAAATTTAATGTAAAATAATTCAATATATTAATTAATTAATAATGTAAATTTTAAATTAGCAATACATTTTATTGGCTATTTTTATACTAATTATTTATTCATAATATTAATAATATTTTAAATAACATACAGATATAATTACAATAGTTAAAAATGAATATTGAATAATAATTCTTGTAGCGGTGAATAAATTTGAAATAGCTTCTCAACGCCTTAGACGCGTTTTATTCTTATTTAATATTTAAATTTTCCTCGTAAACGACCATCCTGTATATAGTTGAAAATATTTTCGCTTATGAAAACGCATGGCAAACGATTTTCATAGCAAATTTTCTTTTGTGCGCATGCAAAGTGTGCTACATATAGTCGTAAACACGCGGCAAAAATGGAAACATGTACGACGCAAACGATCCCGCGACATGACGGAAAAACTGTCCCCGCGCGATCGTGGGTCATCGTGAAATTCCAACGGGATAATCGGCGGCTTTATGATCAGCCCCGATTCTTTTCAGCATTTATAAGGAGATAGTTTCTATTTTCCGGTAATCGGTTTTAACTATCATATATATAATATAAAAAAAATAATGTACAAAATTTTAACAAAAAAATATTAGTATACTACAGTGATCAAAAAGTAAGGAGAAATTGTCATTTAAAACTCCTAGATTGGTAAGAGTGTCTATAAAATTTGCCAATCGTCTATTTGTTAAAAGGTTTAATTATCTCTGAGTTACACATGTTTTGCTTCTCTTGAAACCATGTCATACTGTATTGGTTCTTTGCGACTTTTTTGCCAATAACTCTACTTATTTCGTTCCGCAACCACCGTATTCGATTGATTTAGCTCCGTGCAATTTCTGGTTATTCAGCAAACTCAAAGGGTCAATTTGGAGAGAGACGTTTTGAATTGAAGAAGGTCTTGAAGCTTATACTGGAAAAAAACTATTCTGACTGTTTCGAGGGCTAGAAAAAGCAATGATATATTATATTAAAAAACAATGATATATTATATTATATATAATATTAAAAGGTTATGATAATAATAATTTAATCGAAAATATATAAAGAAAGGGCAGCATTAAATATTTTCAATAGATAAAAAAAATAAAAAATCCAATACAAAAATATTGAGTTCGAATTTCGCACGTATGCAAGGGTAGAAATGTGGTATTGTTTTATTGGGGTAGAAATTACCCCACAGACATTGTTACGGGGTCCTCTCGTCTCTTATCGGAAATATTCCCCAACGGTCAAATTCGATATATATATATATATATATATATATATATATATATATATATATATATATATATATATATATATATATGTCGCATGCCCCGAAGCAGTGATTCCCAAAATGTGTCGTCCGTACCACGTAAACATGTGGAAAAAGCAAACTACTCTTAAGAGTTCCGCTAAAAAGCTTTCAGCTTAAAGACGCCGAGGGTTTGGCCCTCGTCACGACGTAAACGCTCTACGTTATTATCATATATTATCGTACATTATTAAGCCGCATTTCCACGAAGTGGTCCGCACTAACGTTCTGTGAAATCAGATAGGAGAAGATTTAACATCGTATTGTCCCTCTTGGGAAAGAGGTTGTGTTTTTCTCGAACGCGAACCTCTATCAATTATCGGATAAAGTTTTGAAAGATGTCAGTAAAATAAAATTATCATAAATATCTAACGGACATATTTAAATTACATATACATATGTTATTTATTCGGTAAATATTAAATATAAAATTATCGTTTCATATTGATTTAATACTGTGATCAAAATGTAAAGTGAATTTGTTTATAAAATATTTATTTATTCTTCCAAATCAATTTCATCCACTTCAAAGTAATCCCCGTTCGATAAAATGCACTTTTGTCAACGCTTTTTTTTCGATTTAGTTTTTAACTCCTCAATCGTGTCAAAAAAGCATCTCTACCAGAATAGATAGAAAATTCACGAAACCAAATCGGGCGAATACGGTGGTTGCGGAACGATATGAGTCAAGTTTTTGGCGAAAAAGTCGCGAAGAATCAATGCAAGAACCAAGAGTTGTAAAAACATATGTTACTCGGAGATAATTAAACCTTTTGACAAATAGACGATTGACAAATATTATAGACAGTCCTACCAACATAGGAAAAATAATTTACAATTAACGTGCCTTCCTAATGTCCGAGAATTTTAAATGACAATTTCACTTTACTTTTTGATCACAGTAGTATATGTATTAAAAGTAATACAATACTTGGTTTAAATGTGAAAAACCGATTCAGACCACGTCGTTCGAAATAGTTTTAATCCTATTATTAAAACTAAGCAACACGTACACAAACACAATGCGAACGTGACAAAAGTTTTATTCTCACATTGAAACGAATGAATCCACTCATTGAAAATGAAAACGTTAATTTTGACGGCTTCACAATATACAATAAAAAAAAAATACTTAGACACTCTAAAAATTTTCGTAATATACGTATACGAAAAATATTTGGGAAACGTCGCTTTTCCTTTTTCATTTTTGGTTTCGGAATTTTTCTCATTTTCCTATCGGCGCAATTTATAATACAGCGTTCGGAGTCGTTTAACGATTTCGAATTCGCCTCTAGGTGTGGCTAATGATTTTCGGTTTTCGGGTTCCGTTTTTCCCGCGCGACATTATTGCGGTTTTCAACAAAGAAGAGCGGGAATGAAATGGAACGGGGCGGGGGTGAATTTTGACCTTTTTTTGTGCGTGCGTACGTGGATTTTCCGATGGTCCGATTGGCCGTTTTATCGCTTACAAATCGGCGGTTTAAATTCGAAATCGTCTCGTTCTCGATGTCTCCAATATTATTGTCCGATGTGGGTTTTAAATAATACTTTTTTTTTCTCTATTAGGGGGGGATTCTCGGGATTCTGAATTGCGTAATTGTGATGCATAATGATTGAAAATAAGTCCGTTCTAACCAAAAATTGTCGCAATATTATATTATATATGGTTAACAATATTTTCTAATTGTGTTTTAAAATTAAAAAGTGTTTAAAATGCTATATAAACGTCAGAATTAATAAAGAAAATAATTAAAATAATTCCAAGTATAAAATTAATGAAAATTATAATTAGAATACTCTTTATACATCTCACTTATATTACGTCAAAATTTCAAAATTAATAAGCGGCTTTAGAGAATTCAAACTTTTCACTACTAGTCAAACTTAATCGAAACTCGAAATAATAATTTCATTAAGACGAGTCGCAACTTGGACCCGTAGCGAAATTAATATAATCGCCTGAATTGCCGACATTTCGCTTTTTTTTTTATATTCTTTCATTAGAGCTTTCGCCCGTGATTCGTCATTAAATTACGCATAATTACCGAATTATTATTACGTTACGTTAACACTCTAACGACGGGACGGGTAATGGTGAGTCTCGGCGACGCGTTCAAATTAATAAACGTCTCGATTTTAATCAATTTACGAGCGCCGAGATTGCGATTAAATAATTTAACGCGAATTAAACGTCGTTAATCGATTCGATTTAACCGCGTTTCGATTTAACTCGGGTTAATTTTCGCGAGTGAAAAACGAAACGTTTATAGAAATTTTCCTTCAGAAATCCAAGTATCGAAATTATTTAATATAAATATATTTTTATCTTATTCAATTATAGCAATTCAATGAATATAATCGTATATTTTAATAATTTTTATTAACAAAGTTTACTGTTATATTATTTGTGATTATTATTCAATAGATAAAAATTAATTTTAGGTCAGAATCTCAACGATCAAAATATAAATATTCAAGTTCCGAATATATATAAATGAAATAAAAAGCGTTGTTTGTAAGATAAGTATGAAAACAAATACTAAATCACTGGATGATTTATTTTAATTTTGGAAAAAATAAATATCAGTTGGAATTTTATCAAAAAAAAAAAAATAAAATAGTCAATACCAAATATTATTATGATATTCTATAAGTTATTTTTATGTATCTGATCATTAAAAATATTTTTTTACGAATTTTTATCATCGAACATTCTTTTGATATGTGAAATTTATTACTATATTTTGATAAATTTTTCGAAAATATGTTTTAAAATGTACGACAACATTTTGAATATTTTACATAGATTTCTGAAAACGTGTCACGTGTAACCTGAAATACAATGAATATTTTAAATATTTTCCACGAATAGCACATTATTAAAAATACAAAAAATAATAATAATAAACATACACCTGACAGATGTGTGCGTCGATAAATAAATTCGCCACGTGATACAATTTATATATATATATATATATATATATATATATATATATTATATATAAAAAATATTTTATCGATTGCTTTGTATTTTTCAAACATATTTATGGACATTCATTACTAGAATCGATATCGTTTATGGTCGAACCGCAATAATGGCGCCATTTGTATTTATATTTTTATTTATTTCGTTTTATCTCTTGACACAGTCGATAGTAACGATATATATATAAATAAAACAATAGCAATAAATTGTAGAAGCCCTGTATATGTTATATAGTTAGTGATGAAAAAAGGCATAGGCGTTCAAAACCAATAGTTAAAATAACTAACTCATAACCTATACATAGAATTATAACTGATTGTCACGAAAAAAATAATTTTATCATTATATATATATATATATATATATATATATATATATATATATATATTAGGATTTTTTTATGTAAGTTCAGTAATTTAAATATTTTTTTAAACAAAATCGACATAAAAATTATACTAATATATAATTGCGAATATTTACTATTATGATATTTGATATATAATAATGTAATTTATATGTTTAAAATTCACACTTTTATAAATGAAAAATAATTTTCATTTGTTTTTTTTTTCATTTCTGAAAAATTTCTTTTGAACATTGAAAATGAAATTTTTTATTTAAATATATAAATGAATTTTATATGAAAAAAAAAATATAATAAATTCGTAAAAAGTAAAACTAATAGAATTCAATATAATATTATTAAAATAAATTGAAAAATTTGAAACAAAAAGATTATTTGGGTAATAATAATAATTTTAAGAAAGCATTTTTATATAAAAATATTAAAAATATCGATTTTCTGCAGTCATACAAAATATTTCAGAAAATTCGCTAACGGAAAATCTACATTTTTCCCGGATTTTTCTCCTAAAAATAGTTTATTTTCATATATACATGTTTTATATATGTATATACATATAGTATTATCTCAATTTTAACGTCGGCAGAGTATATAAATCTAAACTCTTTCTTTTTTTTACGTTTCGTTGTCCCGCGTCTAGAGCTTAAAGCGATCGCGAGATTTTCTTTTTCTGCTTTCTTTTTTGCGCCATTTTTCCGAAACGACTACATGCGATTTGACCGCAAAACAGATAAGCTCTAGAAAAGAACACAGTTATTCGAAAACGATAGACATTCATTTCCATTTTTTTTTTTTTGGCGTGCTTCGCTTTTACGACAAAGTGGACCGTAAAAGCGCACTAAAAATCGCACTAGTTCATTTGTCGTCTTTTTTACTTTTTTTTCTCTTTCGTATTATTTCTATTGTCTTTCGGCGGTCGTAATTGAATCGTCGATAAAATTTCGCCATCGAATAAAGTTACGTCGAATTGGTTTTCTTTTTTTCTTTTTTTTTTATTATTTATTTCGGCCGTTTCGTCGTCGCGTTAATTTTATTTGCGCTTTTCGAACGTGTTTTGTATTACGACGGTTTTTACGACGTTTTACAATGTGAAGTTTAATCGTCGATATAAAACGGTGAGTCGTATAATGATAAAAAGATCCGTAGCTTAAGATTTGTACATGATAAACGAAAGAAACAACCGCTTTTTTTTGATTTTCTTTTACGTGATGAAATCTGATAAAAATGATTTTGAAGAGGATTAAAAATTAGCTTAAATTTAAATAAATTAATATTTTCTGTATAAATTCATAATAAAAATAATATACACAGTTGATGAATAGATTTGTAGAAATAGGCTAATGGGATTTTCAAATATAGGGGAGAAAAAAGTTCAGGGACTTATTTTCTTTATTTATTATACTTTGTCCGTGTTGTTAGGGATACATTTTTAACTATATAAATCAGTGGTTTTCAATCACGAATGTGCTTATCTAGGATAAAATATGTCAAGAGTTTTCTATTCATCTGTTCTAAAAGGTAATGAAAGAAACATAATACAGTATAAAAAATATATTTCTAATTTGAAAAGTATAAACTAACAATAATAACCAATAATATAAATTGCTTTTCAGTATCCATCATACTTATATAATATATTATATAATAAAAAATGAAAAATAATAAAAAAAATTACACAGAATATATATATATATATATATATATATATATATATATATATATATATATATATATATATATATAATTTTATAATAAATGTTTTATTAATTCGAATTTGCTGTGTACTTAAATTTGAAATCAAAAATAGACATTTTATGTTTAAAATATGTAATTGGTTTTGAAAAAAAACATAAAAATGTCAAAAATAACGGTGATTATGCAAAGTTTTTGTTCAAATATTACTTAAAATCATATTATTCAAATAAAATGGACAAATTTACATTATAATACATGCTTTAAAAATACAGAAAAGATCCCGCATACAAGGTGTTAAAATATAATTGTCCCACTTACAAGGCGTTAAAATATAATAACGAGGATAACGATAATTATAATTTTATAATGTTAATTTATAATATTTTACATTTAAATTTTTAAGAAAGGTTAATTTAACAATAATATATCGCTAACATGACGAATATTAACGTTCATATATTTCGAATTCATCATATATTTTTATAAAATAAAAAAAATGTGGACGCGAGATAATCCGAAAATAATAAAGGGTCCTTTAAATGTGATCGTGAAGGTTCGATTTCACTCTTTAACAAAAAATTTAAATCGTTTAATTTCCATCGAATACGATCGATTCGCAATCGGAAAAGCCGCGTGAAAACGATCGCTTTTGTGCTCGGAAAATTTTCTAAAGCTTGACAAAATTTCGGATTAACATCTTAAATTGACTTTCGCCGAAACGCTAAAATACACGACTATATATATATATATATATATATATATATATATATATATATATATATATATATATATATATATAATAGCTTTAAGCTTTTTCAATGATGCATTTCAATCTCATCTATGCTTGTAAAAGGATTGACCTTCAATTTTTTTGTTTATTATTTGCACGAAATCCTTTCTGGTGAATATGTAGGTTGAGGCATTATTATTAAAAAATACTAATTTCCTTCCAAAAGTAAAGAGAATTTTGAAATTATTCCAATTATATTAGTGATATATATATATATATATATATATATATATATATATATATATATTTAAAAATTAAAAATATTAATTTAATTAATATATCTATTTTTTAACTTTATATTAAATAAATATGTAGGGATTTATCAAAATTAGTTATAAAAGAATTACATGCTTGGAAATTGAGCGTAGAACTGTTGGCTCGAATTAGTAAATAATATATAAATATTGAAAAAGATTATCTTATATATATATATATTATTATTATATTATTATATAATCGTGTATTATTATATAATTGTGTATAAAATTGTAAAAGTATGCAATTATATTTCGAGTTCAAATCTCAGCATACGACGTCGGATAGTCAAATAGAATACTCCGATGTGTCTAATAATCGTTTGCGCATTATACAGATATGTAATGAAAATGTTAATTACGTTAATCGTTCGCGGGAAATTAAGCGAAAGCGTTTCGAGATCGTTGTTTGACATCGTGCACAGTGCTGTTCACTGTTCGCGACAACGGCAACGTTCGTGCCCCACCACGTATCTGGCGGCGAATTTTAGCGCTAATGCGAACGAAAACGAGCGAACAAAACGTCAAAATGAGAAACTAACAAATAAACAACACACATACACACACACACACATATATATATATATATATATATATATTTATTTTCGGGAAAATAACCGTAACGTTTTAGTTATCTGCTAGCGGCTTTTAGCTTTAACCCGTCTCTGGCAAACGCTTAACGAATATTTCTGAAATGTTAAAATAACTTTTGCGGCAAAAATGCGACGGAATCGCTCGTGAATCCTCTCGACCTGTCTTTTTTTTAATCTCTATTTTATACGAAACCAGTAAAATTATATAATATTTTCGCTTGTAAATCTTAAAATTTAACATTAAAAAAAAAAGAACGTCATTTACACGAACACGTAGTTATATAGAAGCGACATCTATCGTCAACTTAAGAAAATAATTTATTTATTATATATAAATTTTTAAATTCTATATGATATCATAATATTATTTTTCAAATATTAATTTAATATATTAATATTATTTTACAAATTAAATAAAATAAATATTTTTCATTAAAATTCTTGTGTATTTAAAAAAATCGCAATTAATTTATATACTTATCTACAATATTCAACATTATTCATAACGAATTAAATATTTTAATTTTAATTTAAAAAAATATGGCAAAGTGAGACAGAATATAAAAATCCAATCTTGAATTTTTACAAAACGTTAATGGACTGCATTAAGCAGTCTGATGGGTCCAATAAAATGGTCGCAAATTATGTAACATTCCTTTTATATATGAAAAAAAAAATTGTATATAATAAAAAATATATATTTTTTATATAAATATTAAATTTAAATTGGAAAATGAAAACAAAAAAAAATGCTTAAAACAATAATTATTACAGTCGTACGTTAAAGTGAAATATAACAAAGTGATAGCACACAGAAGGTGGCTAATTAAGCAAAACGGAGTAAAATGGCAAAAAAAGAAGAAGAAGAAGGGCAACGTCGTCACAAAGAAGGGGAGTTTCGTTAACGTTTGTCGAATTAGTGTAGAGTTTAACAAGTTTTTAGTTTGGAAAAGCGGCGAGTTTTCTCGCCGAGTCTTAAGCTTGTTTGCATACTCAAAGTTGGCGCCGACGTTTCTATATTCAATTACACGTTTTAAACTCTAAAATAAAAACGGGACGGGGAATGAAAAAAAATAAAATAATAAACGTATGCGAAACGCGTACAGGAAAAAAAGTTATAAGGGATGATTGTGCAAAATCGAATTCCATGATGTTGGTTCTCAAACTTGAAGAAAATCTATATATGCGTATTGTGAAATGAAGTATAAACTGTTAAAATGGGGAAAATTTGTTCGTGATGAGTATTAATATCGCATAAAAATATTTTTTATATATATACATATTAATTATGTATTAAAAAATATCAATATTATTCGATATTTTTTTAATAATTATTAATATACATTGTCGATAATAATATTAAAAAAATAATTACGAGAAAAGTTTCAGAAATTTCATATATTTCACGCATGAAAAATCAAATATCATCATACTTCATAATGAAAACAAACATAAGAAACGGAACCTGTCAGAAAAATGCTCGTCAATTTTCCGAAATTTTCCCGTTGAATTATTTATTTTCACTGTTTCGATACTGCGTTTATATTGAATCGGAGGTTTTTAACACGTTTAGCATTATTTCATTGCATATATATATATATATTAAAATAAAATTGTGTTAAATAAAATAATAAAAAAAAATGTTGAACACATCTGATCTTCGCAACGTATGTGCAGACATTTGTCAAAATGGAACGCAGTCTGCGAGTTATAACTTTCGCTTTTCTTTCTCGTCCATTTTTTCTTTTCGTTTTCGTTCCACATGCAAACGAAAAATTAAATTAAATAGTCGAAAAAGAAAGAAAAAAAGCAAAAAAAAAATAGACAGAAAGAAAGACGACGAGGAAATAGAGCAGTATAAACGGAAAAGAACAAGAGGGTCTTCAATATTCCTTCCTTTCTTTCTTTCATTCTTTTTTTTTTTTTTTACTTATTTTCCGACGAACAGCAGAAGGATACAATTTAAAGTTAAGCACGGCACATCTTTCTTTCACGTACGAGAATGCGCACGAGAGACGCACGTTGTTATTAGAGCGTTCTTCTCGTCTTTCCTTTATTATTTCTTTACTTTTCTACTTCATTCTTTTTCCAGCGGCCCCTCGCCCCCCAATTCCTCCTCGCCCCGTTTCTCCCTTCATTATTCTCTCTTTCGCCCACAGTTTGATACAAAGTACTCGCGTTAACGACCTGCTGCCCTTTTCTATATACTGAGACCGTCTCTTTTCATTTATATACCCGTTGCCCTTCGACGTAAAAAAAAAATAAAACAAGGGCGCCTCATTTTTGAAGACTGCAATTATTATATACACGAATATATACTTGAAACTGATTAAAATCTATGTGTTGTTTTTTTTGCTCAAATTTTGCATTGTATAAATTTTCAAGTTGTATTCTTGAACAATCTCGTAATTCACGAATTTTATAATATACCACTGTGATCAAAAAGTAAGGTGAAATTGTCATTTAAAACTCCCGAGTATTATGAAGGCAAGTATGTTTTATTTTTTTCCCAGATTAATAGAACTGTCTATAATATTTTTCAAGCGTCTGTTTGTCAAAAGGTTTAATTATCTGTGAGTTGTACATGTTTTTATAACTCTTGATCCTTCATGACGATAATGTATCATGGCATACTGCATTGGTTCTTCGCGATTTTTTTGCCAAAACCTCTACCTATATCGTTCCGCAATCATCGTATTTGCCCGACTTGACTCCGTGCGACTTTTGGCTATTCATCAAACTCAAAAGGCCAATGTGGGGATGCAGTTTTGACACGATTGAGGAGATAAAAACCGAATCGAAGAAGGTCTTGAAGGCTATACTGGAAAAAGACTATTCCTACTGTTTCAAGGATTGGAAAAATCGAAATGGGACGAAATTAATTTGGAAGAATAAATAAATAATTTACATATAAACAAATTCATCTTACTTTTTGATTAATAAAAGTTTTAAAACGATCAATTTGATCGGTAGCGATAGATTTAGTGTTGGACAAGTTTAAAATATATATGTATAGAATATTATTCTGATTTTATAATTTAAATATTTTTTTTTTGAAAATTAATTAACATTGATGAGTATACAGAAAAGACTTAAATTTAAAAAAAAACAATTGTAATGCAAGTGTATTTAAATATATGTATAAATATAATTTTATAATATTTTGATCTACTAATGAGGAATTATCATGTTACGCCACTGTTGTGTACTTTTAAGTCTTTACCGTTGTAGCAGAATGTAGGCAAACTAAACTGCAAGTCCTAACAAAATCCTCTCTCGGGACCGAAATACGTCGTTGACTAATGAATATTTAAATTGAACGCTTTCGAGGAATCCCTTTCGCGTATATATATATATATATATATATATATATATATATATATATATATATATATATATATATATATTCCCTACAAAAGTACGACGAATTTCCCCCGCAAGAAAGGGTTAAGGACGGGAAAGAAATAGGAAAATGAACGCGGACCGTAACAGAAAAAAATGTGACAAGGCAAACGAGCACGACGAAATATTGCTCTGCGTATAATTTACGATGCCACTGCGAAAAATGAATAAATCAACGCTGCAATTTCAAATTTATATATATAAATTCACAGCAATTTCTCGTTCAAGTTTCGTGAAAGTCGTTCGTTCAGATATAATTTCTAATTTTATTTATATATTTTTCTATAAAATCAAAATTATAGTACAATTATTTTATTAACATAATAATAAGTTACTTTTTAAAATGTTTTATAATAATAAATAAGAAAGAAAATGATATCGTTCAAAAAAAAAACGTTCTATAGCTTCCAACGAGTGTAGTTCGTTTATGTTACAAAGTGTTACGAGCAGCGCTCGGGTTGGCGCGATTTGATTAATTGGTTAATATATAAAATATATATATAAATTATTAAACATAGTTTAGAGGTGAATAAAATATAACCGAATTTATTAAAAGAAAATTATTATTGATTCCATAAAAATTTTAAGAAATATTTTTAAATTATATTTTACTATATAAAAATGCAATAAAATTATTAAATTTATATACAATTTTTAAAATATAAATATATTGTAAATAAATCTATATAATGAGCATAATATTATTTTTTATTTTCAAATATAATTAAGTAGTCATTTCAATCGATGCACTTATATAATAATAATAAAAAAAAAAAAAATAAAACCAACAGTATTGTAACAATATTCACTAGCCGTATCATTAGTACGATTTAAAAAAAAAATAAAAATAAAATAAAACCATCGTCTTGGAGCAAAGTTGCGAATTGTCATTATATATATATATATGTAGAGTCGATTTTTATCGCGTCGCTAAATATTATTTTTCCGGCTTTTATTTTTTGTTCCACTGCGCAAATATTGCAACACACACACACACACACACACACACACACATACGCACACACACATTTCGTATATATTGCGTCACGTCGTTTTCGAATAAATTCCGCAAATTTCGAATTCTTTTATGCGAGCTTCGTGTATTTGTTGCCGCTTTATTTTGCGGAATGTTTTTCGCTCCTTTTTCTCGGCCTCTTTATTTTCATTTTTTTCTCCTGCCCCCCCCCTTCTCCTTTGGGTTTGTTTATATTGTTTTTTTTGTTGTTTACTTTTTGTTGTTGTTTTTGTATTTTTTTTTTTTTGGTCGCTGATGTTGTTTTACGTTTGTTCGTGTAAATAATAAAACGTGCAATATAAAATTCTGTCAAAACACGAAATATGTGTATTATTCGTATAGTGCGAATGTGAAATCAGTTTTGGAATATAATATATATTAGTTCGTTCAAGTGTCTGATATAAATAGTTAACCTTTTACTATTGTATTTGAAATTCAACAAGTATTTTTATCGTACGAAAAAAAATCTTAATATTCTAAATTTTAATTAATATATCGTTAAAAAAAATAATTTTTTTTTTTAATTAAAAATTAAATGTTAATGCTTATAAATATCAATATATTTTTTACTATATAGATATCAAAATAATACTAAATTATATAATAGAGAATAATATGAATTAGTAATCCAATATTGTTCATCCTAATAATATAGAATAGATCGTCTGTTTATACACACACACACACACACACACACACACACATATATATATATATATATATATATATATATATATATATATCTAATTTTTTATTCATTTTTATGAATGATTTATATATTGCCGGGATTTTATGTTGTTAGTATTCCAACTGTCGAAATATTGAAACGGACCCACAAAATATAATATAATATATATATGATATAAAAAAAAATATTGTTTGTAAAAATAAATAATGTAGACATACAAATAAAGCCTTATGAATACGATATGAAGAAATACTCTCCGGATAACCCTATTTCAGATAAAAGCGCACCGGGGAAAAGAAGGGAAAATTACGACGCAAATATTCCTTAAAAAAAATAAATCTTTTTTTTTCAAAAAAAAAACGGTCACAATCTTTGAGTTATGAATAAAAATTTCTATGTTGAAAGAATTATGGAAACGACGTATAATATATATATATATATATATATATATATATATATATATATATATATATATATATATATATATATATATATATATATATATATATATATATATATATATTATTCATTTACAGGAAAAAAAATCATCTCAAAGTTAAATTCTGCATGAATATTAAGCGACCTTAATTCGATGCAACGCTCGTAAAGATAAGGCAAATATTATATAAGTGGATTTTCACCTTTTCGTTTTTCCACATAAAGGGTGCTGATTTTTTTTATATTCTTTCGTAATTCATTTTTGTATGTAAATATTTTTATTATTATTAAAAGTTTAGGAATTCATGTGATTTTTATCCTTAAGATTTAACAAGATTATCTATTTTATATTGAATCGTTAATTTGCTATGTTCAATATATTAATAATTAAATTATTTTTATAGAATGAAATTCTCCGAAAAATAGATATAACGTTGTGATTAAAAAGTAAATGTGAATTTGTTTATAAAATGTTTATTATTTCTATATTCTTCCAAATCAATTTCATCCACTTTTAAAGATAAAACGCACTTTTGTCAATACTTTTTCTAATCCTCAAAAGAGTGGAAATAGTCTTTTTCCAGTATAGACTTCAAGACCTTCTTCGATTCGGTTTTTATAACCTCAATCGCGTCTAAACAGCATCCCCGCATTGGTCTTTTGAGTTTTCTGAATAGCCAGAAATTTCACGCGGCCAAATCAGGTGAATATGGTGGTTGCGGAACGATATAAATAGAGTTTTTGGCAAAAAAGTCGCGAAGAATCAATGCAGAATGACATTATCGTGATGAAGGGACAATTAAACCTTTTGACAAATAGACCATTGGTAAATATTATAAACAGTCCTACCCACCTAGAAAAAATATAATTATAATTTGCCTGCCTTCCTAATGCCCGGGAGTTTTAAATGACAATTTCACCTTATTCTTTGATCCCAGTAGTATGTTTTAAAATAGAATTATTTTTCTGTATGTTTTCTTTTAGTTCGTTTTCAACTATATATGTCAATAGAAATGCGTCGAAGGAAGATTTCGTTGCAATTTAACGCTCTGAAGCACACTTTTCACGGCCTTCATTAAAGAAAAAGACGGTCGTCAAACCGTTAAAGGCCCCTCCGATGTCCTTCCTGGATCCACAAAAGTCGGACAAGCTTTGAAATACGGAAATAAAACGGAATCCTCTTCCGAAATTCAACGCGAGAAGGTCGGAAAATGTAGGAAATCGAAGCGAATTTAAAAGCGAACGACTGATTTATACGAAGAAACCGTGCGATTTTTAAACGAAGCAAAGTCGTTTTTTCTATATATATTTTTTCTTCTTTCTGTTTTTTTCTTCTTTTTGTCTTCTCGTGAAAATGAAAAAAACAAAAGATTTTGTTGTGACCTTTTTACTCGTTTGCATAAAATTGAGTCTCGGTCACATTGACAGGAGTGCTTAATATATTTGTAATAAAAAAGCTTTCCAATGTCAAAATTGTCAAGAAATTAGTGATTTATATTCACATTAAAAAATATGAAATAAATTTATGATTTCTTATATTTGTAATTAATAAACAAAATAACTGACAAGCAAAGTCTTTATCGTTACAAAAGCAAAGTGTTTCGGTTAAGGAAAAGAAACCTCGTAGAAAATAGCAGAAAACCTTTTCGGTAATTTTCAAAGGAAACCTACATGTCAGTAATAGTTTTTTTTGTCATAGACACGTAGTCATACATCCTTAAAAACAAGGTTTACGATGGAAAAATCTTCAACACAAGACGAAAAGGACCAAAAATTTTTCCCTTAAGATCATTTTCTATTACAATTCAGTAAAATAATAACAATACTAGATTACGAAATGTTTTAAAACAAGAATACATCCTTATTTTTTTTTTAATATTTATTATAATCTAACTTTCAATTCTTATTATTGACAATAAATGCATTTGCATAAAGTAAAACTACAGCTTTCAAATATTTAGATTCAAAGATCCGAATTCAAGAATCATGAATATTATATACTTCCTTTCTATTCACAGTAAAATAATACATTTGAAATAACATTTTAAATTTATAAAAGAATATTTTATTGTATATTGAAGTTAACCTCGTTTCCTTATAATAAATGTCACATTTTATTTCCAATTTTCTCTGTATGTAAAATAAAAATAAAATAGAATTTTATCTACAAGTTTTCCGACCTATAAATTATGTTCACAAATATTCGCGTGTTCCAATTTAGATGGAAGGAATATATATATATATATATATATATATATATATATATATATATATGTGTGTGTGTGTGTGTGAATATGAAACGATAAAAACACAATGGAAACAAATATAATAAATTCGTTTTTGATGAAAACGAGCAAAATTTCGTTTATTTCCTGAGACGCTTTTCATTTATGGAAATTTTTTTAAAATATTTTTATAATAATATATACACATATACAATATATACTACTGTGTTCAAAAAATAATGTGAAATTGTCATTTAAAACTATCGAGCATTAGAAAGGTGGGTTAATTATAATTTTTTTCCTAGGTTGATAGAACTATCTATAACATTTGACAAGCGTCAAAAAGTTTAATTATCTCCAAGTTACACGTGTTTTTATAAATTTTAGTTCCTTCATCACTATAATGCACAATGTCATACTGCATTGATTCTATGCCACTTTTTTGCCAAAAACTCGACTCGTATCGTTCCGCAACCACTGTATTCGTCTGATTTGACTCCGTGCGACTTTTGGCTATTCAGCAAACTCAAAAGGCCTATTCGAGGACGCCATTTTGACACGATTGTGGAGATAAAAACAGATTATATACTTTGAAGGGAATGAAATTGGTTTGGAAAAATAAATAAAGAAGATACATTTTGCAATTAAATTCACCTTACACGCAGTCTAAGTATTAAAAATTTAGGAATTTCGTGGACATGGAAATTCTTGGATTTTCCTTTGTTATTTCTTACGGACCACCCTAGCTGATGTTCGGCGCCGCTTCGCGAAATGCCACGACACCGCAAAATAATATAAAATATATAAGGGTTGATTTACAAGGGGGGGGGACAATTTAGCAGTTATCTCCGCCTTGTTGCGGCGATATTTCCTCGGTTTTCTGTCCATTAATTACGTTTATGGTACGACAGGGGCGCCCAAACTAGCGACACCATAAATTCTTACCGAAACACACTATGACTTCTTTTTCCGGTAAATTACCGACTTTAATACACCGTAAACGCGGTCGGGTCACAATGAGAAAAGCTACGGAAAAACCGGCAATGACCAAAATTGCAAAAGTCACCTATTTTTTCCGCAAATGCACTTCTCTATATTAATTTTCGTAAAATGTTAACCAAAAAAAAAAAAAAAAAAAAAAAAATATATATATATATATATATATATATATATATATATATATATTCATTACCACTGCATATTATATATAAAAGTTGACATTCTTTAAATACAATAATATATTAAAATAATATGTACTTTAGAAGTGTTTTCAACTGTCTTATAGAATAACGTCACTCCTTATAAAACGATCTTACTAAAAAATATATACAGAAATAATTATATATATATATATAATTTAATTCAAAATATGGGAAATATTTATTTAAATAATAATTTTAATAAAAATATATACATTCAACAAAATTTAATTTTAACGAGTCTAGACATTCGTATCGTTGAATGTCATTGAACAAGACCACTCTTTTACTTTTAAAAATGTGAAAAGTAAATATATATATATATATATATATATATATATATATATACATACATAAAATTTTTCACTATAATCTACGATAAAAAAACTCTTAAATTGCACAGCGATTTTAATATACACGTTTCAAAAGTGTCACTGTAAGCATTTTCATTTAATGCAGAATTATATCAGTTCGATAAAAATGTCTAAAGTCAAAATTAAAGTTTTGTAAAATATTTATTATTATTTTTTTACGAAAAAAAACTAATAATAATAATCGGTATACAGTAATAAATAATAGTTATATGGTATACAAAGTGGTGATTAAATTTGCAAGTCAAAAATCACTGTTTAATATAATATAAAATTATTTTAAAGCGAAGGTTCTCAAATGAACGATTTATTAAAATCTGAATTGCGTTATATATGTATATATATATATATATATGTATATATATATATATATGTGTATATATATATATATATATATATATATATATGTATATATATATATATGTGTATATATATATATATATATGTATATATATATATATATATATATGTATATATATATATATATATGTATATATATATATATATATATATATATATATATATATATAAATATTCTTATAAAATTTATTTTTTATTGAAAATGATTTTAAATTAATATTTAATATACTTGAGATTAAATCGCAAATTTATTTAATATTAAATTCATCTTAATTATCAAAGAAAAATAAAGGCAATAATAATAATATACAATATTGTAATAATAATCTGAATTCTCAAGAGGAAAACGCTTTATAGAAAAACTGTAAGGTTCTACGAATTGTCATGGGTTTTTCCAATTACTAATAAATAAAATAATATAAAAATATAATTCATAATAATAGTTTCAGCAATATCAATATTATTCACGAAAATGAAAAGCGTTGCAGGCGTATTGCTCGGAAGGAAGTGAAAATTTTTATTATGAAAATGGCAAAATAAGGCTTTCGTTCACTTTTCCTCATGTTTTCAAATTGTTCCAAGCGGTGTTGTTTACACAAATCGGCTTCCGGAGTCCACTTAAGAATTTTCATCCGATTTTCCGCCGTTTTCAGACTGCCATTATATACATTTACAAGCGAACCGAAACAGTCTTAGTTCGAATCTTCATTTTGCTTTCATCCCCTTTTCAACCCTCTCTCTCTCTCTCTCTTTGAAAAGATGATAAAGTTGTACAGTCACCATTATATACTTTATCATTTAAATTTAAAAAAAAATCGTACTCTTATTATCTAAAAAAAATGTGTTATTAAAAATTTGTATAAAATTTTATACTATATTTAAAGAATATAAAAAATTTTAATTCAATGATTTTTTTTTGATATTTAAAAAATACTAATTAATTTTGAAACATGCTGTATAAATATAATATTTTATCGCTTGTAAAAATATTTAATTTTTTTATTTATGAAAATAAAATACAACAATTGCATTTACTATACAAATATATGAAACGTAACGTTTTAATATCGCTTAATTATAAAAAAAATAAATAAAATTTTATTCGTCGTATAAAAAAAATTAAAAACGAAATGTCGCAAAGAAATTGTTATTCCCCCCTCCCCAAAAAAGGGGGGGAGAGAGTGAAACATTTTAATTATTTTTCTTTTAAATAATACTTTTTATTATTTTATTATGAAAAAAATAATAATAATCGGTATACAGTAATTGAAAATTGCGATGCGAAATTTTCGAAATGAAACAAACCACAACAATAAAACTAATTCAATTCGCATCTCGGGTAAAATTGTCGAAAACTACCGTTCGGGGGGAGGGGGTTGTAAGGGATGAGGGTTGTAATGAAGGCGAATATTCGCCGAATTATACGAATATGAAAGCCTCATTTTCGTTTGCGGAATTCTTAAATTAAATTAATATAAAATAAACCACAACACGTATTTTATTGAAATGGGGGGTTTTTCTTCTTTCGACGCCGTCGTATAATTAAAGCTAACGAAACGACGTTAATATCACATTTAACGAATTTTGTGTTCTACTATTATCGTTTGAAGTATTTTGTGTGTGTGTAAATAATTTATACATAAACAAGGTGCGTAATTATTAAAATATGTGTTTCGTATGTATGTATATATATATATATATATACGCACTTTTGCCAACGCTTTATTCAGTCCTCGAATCAGTCGGAAGTCTTTTTCCTGAAAAGCCTTCAAGACCTTCTTCAATTCGGTTTTTATCTCCTCAATCGTGTCAAAACGGTGTACCCGCGTTAGCCTTTTAAGTTTGCTGAATAGCCTAAAGTCGCAAGGAGCCAAATTAGGCGAATATGGTGGTTGCGGAACGATATGAATCGAGATTTTGGCAAAAAAGTCGCGAAGAATCAATGCAGTATGACATTGTACATTATCGTGATGAAGGGATTAAGAGTTGTAAAAACACGTGTAACTCAAAGACAATTAAACCTTTTGACAAACAAACGCTTGGCAAATGTTATAAACAGTCTTACCAACCTAGGGGAAAAAATACAATTTATCTGCCTTCCTAATGCCCGGGAATTTTAAATGACAATTTCACCATACTCTTTGATCACAGTAGTATATTAAGGTTGTATTACTTTAAATTTGCTTCCTATTATATATAATATAAAATCCCTTGTGAATACGAAATGTATTTTTGACTCGAAACATGCGACAGACTAAAGGTTAAAAGAGTTCAATGTGAAGAAAATTCATTTTGCAAAATAAAAGGAAAACTCTTGTGTTTTCTTTCGCGTAGAAAAATATGAAAGTGAACGGATAAATAAGCTGAAATATACACATTTTAGACACTTTTTGATTTCATGCATATAAAGTGAACGTTGTAGATAAATATTTAAAGATTCTGTAGCGAAATGTTGAATAAATATTTTATCAACGGCATAATGCATACTAGCACATGGTTCTCAAATATTACTAGGAAATATACTGTGATGTATTTAAATCATCATATTTGAAAATATTCAACATGCATTATAAAGTTTAGCATATATTTTATATTAGCATACATAGAAAATATTGAATGTTATAAAATATATAATATATATGTTTCAACAATAGCGCGCTTATTTGATAATAAAAGATGGGTTTAAATATATATTTATAATTTTAGAATAAAAAAAATATTTTATGAAATTTAATTGTAGGTAGAATTTTAAATTAATTTTATAGTAAATAAATTAATATAGATTTCAAAAAAAAACATGGATATGTAATGAAATATACTAAAAACTTTTTAGTGATTTTTGAAAATTTGTAATTATTTTTCTTATATTAAAACATAAATATATTGTTATTATCTCAAATTTTGTAATTTAAAAAAAAATGTATAAATATTTAAAAATCTATAAAATTGAATTTCTTTATTGAAGATCGTTCTGAAAAAAAAACTAAAAAACTTTTAATCTAATAGTATCATTGTGGCTTGGTAAAAATATATAATATAAAATAAAATTAAAATATATATATAAAAAAATATTAACTTTTGAGATATAATATATTGCATATTTTATCACAAATCTTTTTTTTTTCTATATTATAATATAATAATAAAGTTGCGTCCACATTTTTAGTTCGTCATATATTAAAAAAAATATTTTAAAAATGTTAACAACAATTTATATATATATATATATATATATATATATATATATATATATATATATATGCATTTTTATATTAATTATAAAGTTTTAGAGAATTTGAATATCGAATTTTGTCCGTTATGTCAAAACCGTGTGAGCATAGTTAATTTGCGCTGGTTTATTATGTATAAATTGACTTTTGAAAATTTACAAAATTTATCATATAGTGCAATTATATATATATATATATATATATATATATATATATATATATATATATATTATATATATATACACGTGGTATTAAATATCTTGTTGTTGCACGCATTCATTCTAATCGTTTATTCGATACGAACAAAAGTGTTACAAAGCGCTGGTCCAACTTTTACTAAACGTTTCCCATACATCTGTGTGTATGTCGTTGAAAAACTTTCGCATTGAAAATTCGGTAATATATTATTTATGACGTGTTACTCGTTTACGGCGCCGTTAGCGACCACCAAATGCGGAAACACACCGAGCCGTTTCAGCCCCACGCGCTCGATCAATATTCTCAACGCGATATTATTAAGTGCGATTCATTTAAATTATATTTTATTTAAATGCTCGCTTTTTTTTTTGAATATTTTTCGAGTCGTATTCGATAAATATACGAGCGTATTAAATTATCTAATTAAATATAACGTCTATGTATAAAATATTTAATAAAAAAAATGAATATATTAATCGATATTTTTTTTTAATTTATAATAAAAAATAATCATCTTTAATTAAATATATATATTATATATAAAGCACGGCAAAATATGTTATGAAAAAAAAATCATTCGAGGATATGTAAAAAAAACCATATCCGAAACCTTCACCAGAAAAACCTCTTCGTATCGTTTCCGTTCGCATTTATATTACACGACCACATGTGTAATATTTATTCGTATATATATATATATGTGTGTGTGTGTGTGTGCATATATATATTATGAGTGTCACGTGACCGGAAGTGAATTTTCCGAAGAAAATTCAGTACACGAGACACGGGACAAGTATCCAGATCCGCTCGCCGTTTTTCGACCATTAGACTAAAATAGTGAATAGTGTACTACGCGTTTTTTTTTTCTTTCCAAGTCCCCCTTTAGTTTACTTTCCGGCACATAAATTCAAGGCGAAGGTTTTTCTTTTGATGTAGATTCTTTCCATTTCTCTTTCCATTTTTTTTGTCGCGACGTCGAAGAAACAACCGTCGCATTGTATGAAAATTACCGCCTTTTCTACTTCTTTTTCGCTTAATAATAAAAACCACCGCTTTTCAATTCGAATGTTGTTCTGTTTATATTTATTTATTTATTCATAGCGCAATAACATTTTATATATCATCATCATAAGATTGATTCGCAACTTTTATTTTTTACTGGAAAACTTTATTATTTTATATATTATACGCAATATAAAACGAGCGTTTTTAAAATTGAAACCAAGCAACCTTCACACGACCACAACATTTATATATTATTTATTTTATAATAAAAATATAGAATATATCATTTTTATGATATAAACATACATATTTCATAACGTAGTTTATGAAATAGAATATTTGCTCTACAGTAACGTCACTATGGTTAAAACTTTAAATTCAAAAACTTGAAACGATGCATATTTTTCAGTTATGAATATAAAATTTACACAGAAATATATATTGAAAATAAGTTCAAAGGATGTTGAAAAAAAAATCTCAAAACTAAATTTTTAAGACGTCGATCCGAAAATGTTTAAAAGTTATTTGAAAGTTTTAATTTTATTAACGAAAATTACAAGTATCCAGTTTTAATTGCAAATTATTATTTTAATATATTTTTTATTATTATTGTAAATTTTAATTATATTGTATATATAATAATATGATTTTTTATTTAATGTAAAATATAGTTATATATGAACATTTTGATTTTTCTCAACTTATTTTATTTTAAAAGCTCCAATCTTTTCTTTCACGTCTAATGTTTCAATTGACCTCAATCCGCTTCTGTAAATAGATATAATATATTAAATTGAAATAAATGTAGTAAAATATATCAGAATCCTCTTGGTAATATTTTTATTTTCCCAGTTAAGCTAATATTGTGAATATTGTGATATTTATGGGCCAAAATTAATAAAATATTTCATTTTTTAATACTTTGGTGATTGTGTTTTAATATTATACTTCATATTTTTCAATTTGAAATATCATAACATATTATTAGTATATTTTATAGTAAAATATAAAATATTTTCACGAGAAAACTCTGCGAAAGCAACAAACGTTACTCTTTGAAAAGTCGAAAAATATTTTCATCCCCATTTGAATAATGCATCTTTGGACCGAACGACGAAAAAAAAGTCGAGCATGACCGGGAGCATCTTTTTATTTTTTTTTTCAAAAAAAAATATTACGTTTGCGATATAAACTTGTGGAAAATGCGAAAATAAAAAACAAATGGAAAAACGCAATAAAGGTATCGTTTAAATCTTTTGACGTTCCTTTTATGTTTCGCATTCGAAAGCTTTTTCCGGAAAACAAAGTTTGAACGCGCCATATTATTATTATTACGTTGCATTTTCAACGTTTGTTTTGCCAACGGCGAATATTTATGAAAAACGAGTGCACCTACGCTGGTTGCATTCTATTCTATTCTATTCGTATAAAATTAAATAATAATAACGGGAAAAAATTTTAAAGAATCCCGGACCAAGTTCGTTCTGAATATATTTTCTTTGATTTTGAATGGCGAACGTATCAAAATTGCGATCATCCATTTAACATTACTTTTCACTGTTCGTTCGATCGTTCGATGTGTTTCAGTGGCGTAACTAGGTTTCGATTTTTTGTGTCAAATTATGCATTAAATTTTATATAATACTATATAAATATTTACGAATAGTTTTTGATGAGTTTATCATCAACGGATCCCTAAGTAAAATATTTTGAAAGGAAATTATCTTATCGAAGGTCCGTCATTAATAATGGCGGTTATTTAGCGGAAACGGTCGCGTCAACTCGATCCGTTTCCGCGGTCGATCGAAGATAAAACTGTGGCGCGCGTCACCTCGAAGCGAGTTTATCGCGATCTAGAGCCAGTGGTAACGGCCATTTTCATGATTACAAATCTCTGTTGTGGCAATTTTGGCGACCGATTCAATTTCGAACTGTGAATGCGGAAAAAATAAATAAATGTCGAAACATTCGCAATGTGCGTAATCAACGAGTATAGGGTGGTTCGTAAATCGAAATGTGCACGTGTTTTTATTACCAAGTATGAAGGGGTGTTAAGCATTGATTTTTTAATTATATATTTCAGTGGTGGTCAACAAGTCGATCTCGAGGCCAATTTTGGTCGATCGTTAAACGCTTGTGTAAAATGTATAAAGTGTAGAAGACAAAACTTTTTAGTAATAGTTTAATGCATTTTAGTAATTTTCTAAAGTTATATTTATGCTGAAATATAGTGTATAAAAATAGTATGCCTATGACAATAAGTTAATCACGATACATTTTTAAGACAAAAAGTAGATCTTATATACGGAAAAGTTGACCACCCCTGCGTTTCTTTTTTCATGCTTAATTATAACAATTTTTAAAATATTTAATTATATTATATTTGTTATGTCTTGAAACATGCTATATAATAAACAAGCGATGTATCTATTTGATATTAAAATTTTAATTATTGTTACTCGTATGGTACAAGAGATGGCGTAGTTGTAGTGGATAGACATTATTTTCTAAAAAAGTTATACAAGTTTATTGTTTCTAATAATAAAAAGCAAAATTTTCATATATGTATATTTCATAAGCAAACCACCCCTACGTTGTAAACCTCCTCTAAGATTAAAAAGAAATAATCGAAAATATAATAATAACCCTCATCCCTTTTCGCCCCAAAAAATACATTATTTAACACGTTAATACCTCGGCAATATAGTATTGTAAAACGAAAGCGCATGCGTTTATATGCGAGATGTTATCGTTAAAATAGTAACGGAATGCCGTTAATGCCACACGCGAGCCACACTTTGATTATTTTATTTCACATACGTGCACCAAAATAAAATAAAAAATAATAATAATCACGTCAAATAAAAATATACGTTCGTGGAAAAAAAGTCTCATTTCATCCCCTTTCATAAAATATACGATTTTTTTTGTTTCGGAAAATCTTCCTATCGTGAAAATTCTCGGAAAAGCGACATTAGATTGCTTGCGCAGTTTAAATAAAAACTGAATTGTTTAAGTGGATTTTAATAACACAAACTGCGATTGTTCTGAATGGCAGTTGCCTATTTTTATTATTATTTATTTATTTTTATTTACAATAGCGGGGGGGGGGCAACGCAAAGGCAGTACGAAGAAAAATCGTATATGCGTGTTTGTCGGTCGGTTTATTTATTTGTTTGTTTGTTTATTTCGTGTTAATTTACAGTATTGTTTATTTTTATTAAGCGTCGACATTCGGAGTTATCTTTGAAAACGTTGACGTTTTTCCTACTGTTTGCTTAATTCGGCGCTTAATTAGTATGATTTATCGCCGCTTACATTTAATGAGTTATATATATATATATATATATATATATATATATATATATATATATATTGTTGAATTTTTAATTTTATAATATATAATGAATTGATAGAATGTTTAATAAAAATAAACAAATAATATTTAAATAAACCATATTTTTTTAAAATAAAAACATTGTCAATGTATGACTTAAAAATAAATATGACCTGAAAGTAATACTAAAATATATGAATACATGTATTTTTTACGAGATAAAAAAATATTTATAGGCATCAAATGTTTAAAGAAAATATGACGCTGAAGCTTAGTCGGATAAGCTTATGTTATATTTAAACCCATAGTCTGCTAAATGCGAGATAACTCGGTTTTGGCTTATATAATCTGTATGCTTACTATATAAAGTCGTGTTAACACATATAACTTTATGACTATATTTTAATTTTATATTTTTATAATGAATTATATACTATTGTGATTAAAAAGTAATGTGAAATTGTCATTTAAAACTCCCGGTCATTAGGAAGGCAGGTAAATTGTACATTTTTTTTCCTAGATTGGTAAGACTGTCTATAATATTTGCCAATCGTCCGTTTGTCAAAAGTTTTAATTAGTTCCCAGTTACATGCGCTTTTATAACTTTTGGTTTATTCGTCACAAAAAGGCACCATGTCATACTGTATTGATTCTTCGCGACTTTCTTGTCAATAACTCGACTCATATCGTTCCACAACCGTCGTATTCGCCTGATTTGGCTCCGTGCAACCTCTGTCTATTCAGCAGACGCTGTTTTGACACGATTGAGGTGACATGAAGGCTAAACTGGGAAAATGATTATTTCTACTGTTTAGAAGGTTTGGAAAAAGCGTTGGCAAATTTAATTAATAGTTTTATCGGACGAGGATTACTTTGAAGGTTATGAAATTGATTTTGGGAATATATAAAGAATTTACATTTTATCAACAAATTTACCTTACTTTTTTATCACAGTGTTATTTTTATTCTATATATCAGATTATATAACTATTTAATGACTTCCTTTATTAATTTAAAATATATGACATATTGAGTATAGAGATTTTCTTTTATATTCAGGATAAAGATCAAATACTATAGAACAGCATTATCGATATGGAGATAATAAATCAAAAATTGCACCACCTTCAAAGATTTCGAATCGTCGAAACAAATATAAAAATCGACATTAAATACTTTCCATCTCCCTCCCCCTCGTCATTATTTGTCGGAAAAGAAACTTTGCGTGAAAGTTGAATTTTCACTCGACGAAAATCCTCAGGATGAAATTGAAAATTTGCTTTTCAATCCTCTCGTTCAACTGTTTTTTCCCGTTCCTCTTCATGCTTTGCTCGCTTTCCTTTCGACCGCAAAAAAAATTACATTAAAGACTGTTTTTTTTTACAAAGAAAAAAAGAGAAAGGTGAATAAAAAAAAATATAATAAATGGAAAGGGACTAGGCAAAGGGGGTTCAGAGAGGGTGTCGTGAATAATTTGCGATGAAAAAAAAAAATGGCGAAAATTCGCAAAAAGTAATCAAGGGGACCGATCCCTCTGTACGCATATTTTTTAAAGGTGAAAATTGTTAAAATTGACCGTAATAATTGCGTTGACTCGACAACAAAATTTTCCTTTTTTTTTTCAAAAATTTCTTTTATTATTCAATCTGATTGAAATTAATTTTTTATTAAATTTTCTACGCCTTTTCGTAATATAAAAATTATATATATATATATATATATATATATATATATATATATATATATATATATATATATATATATATATATATATATATATATATATATATATATATATATATAGAAAAAATAGTTTTCCATTCATTACAATTATAATCGTGATATATTTATTTATTAATTGCAATCATTAATTTAATAAAACAACAGGTATAATTTTAATCCTAATATTTTTTTGATGATAAATAATTTTAGTAAAACTTTTCCAATTACGCAAGGGTTAAAATTTAATTAATTTTCATTTCAATAATTAAAACCGGAGATTTTAATAAATAATACAAATTAAAAGGGAACAGTCGATCATAAATAGGAATCGTATGAAGGTCATTGTGCTACCAATTATTTATAATAATTAATAATTATTTTCGTCCCTAAAGAGAGGAAAATACGAATTTTATTTACTATGTATAATTATATGCAAATTATGTTATTTTAGTAATTAATATATATATATATATATATATATATATATATATATATTGCATAATTTAAATGTTTTTTTAATTAATCTAGTAATATTATTTTTTTATTAATCTTCACACGCAATCTATTTTAATTTTCAATTTTCATATTAAATTAAATTTCAAACCGCTATTGCATTAAAGAATTTAACTGAATATTTTAAGAAAATTAAGAATTTTTCATGATTATCTAGTATAATTAATATTTATAAACTATTTAATATGGAAAATATGGACAAATATATGGACAAATAATTATAATAAAAATTAAAAAACATGAATTATATAAATAGTTAACATTAGCAAAAAGACGTCAGGAATGAGAAAAGCATATATTTCAATACTGAAAAAAAAAGTATTTCTATTAAATTTTATTATTTTTGTAAAATAAAATAATGATATAAAAATGTTTTACTTTTGAAAAAGTATAGTATAAGTTATGTATTCTCATAAAAAATGTGATAAATATTATTTTTGAAAATAATGGTAATGTTGACAGGTGAAAACGTCGATGAAAAATGCCAAATCGCTTTCATTTCCGAATTTCCCCCCCCCTCTTCCTTCGCGAAAATTGTCTGACGAAAATAAATTTATTATTATAAATTCAAGATAATAACGTGAATTATTATCGAAAAGTTCTCGGAAACGAAATAAATATGAGCGATAATAACAATAATAATTCTTTGGAAAGGGGGGCGACTCGGCGAAGGGCGGAGGCGGCGGCGGGGGGAGAATTAATCGTAAAAAATGTTACACGAGCTCAATTGAAGGATTCTTTTTCTATATACATTTTTTTTCTTTTTTCTGCTTTATTTTTTTTGTGTTAATTAAGGGAGTCCTTCGTCGGCTTTTCTTTTTCTTTCGGAATAACTTTCTTTGCCGAAGTAAGACGCCACAATAAATTACAATTAATCAATTTTTTCATGTTTATTAAAAATTATAAGATTTTCGGTGGTTGAATTTATTGTATATTAAAATGAAAAACAATTAATTTCAGATGAAATAAATCGTATGAAAAAAAATCAAGTAGAAAAAGACAATTTCAATCTTTAACATGCAAATGAAAAATTCATTGTATAAGAACATTTTATTAAAATATACAATATATTTTTAGAATATATTTTTTAAATAAGATACTAATATTTATATAGTTTTATAGTAAAAAAAATATAACTGTATTTAAATTAATCTAAATCCCCATCGGCGTCTACATTAATGTATTTTTTTTAACTATTTCTATTAAAATATTATTTTATTCAATTGTATACATATTTACGTGAAAACAATATCAAATGATGATTTCAACGCGATTTTCCACCTTAAAACCCGCACATAAATTGACCTTCCCAGCGGGACAATAGAAGCAACTCGAATTTTCCAAAATTTTCCTTCGCAGTGAAAAAAATGAAAGAAGTAGAGAAAAAAAAAGAGTCAAAAAAACCAAAGAGATATATAATACATAAAACAGCGACGGCGACAAACGGAAAAGATCCGCCAAAAAAAAGGAAAAAATATACGTAGGGGGTGCAAAAAAAGCAAGTCTAAAAGGGAAGAACAAAATAAAATAAAAAGATAAAATGTAACGACGAGGTAATTTTAATAAGCATTTCGTGCTAAGGGCTTCGAGAAAAAAACAAGGGGGGCGGGCGGTTGCGTGAGAAAAAAACCGTTAAGATGGGGGGGGGTGGGAAAAAAATGTATTATATAGCTCGTAATATAGAGATTTTCATCTGAGACGATTTTCTCCGAATTTTCACATTGCGAATAGAAAGAAAAGCCACGTTGTCAGCGTCATGCATCAGCTCGTCCAATATTTCATCATATAACGTGAAAAGCGCGCGAATGCTATTATTTGATTTTTTTCTATGTCGGAGCCAAGACGAAAAAAATATATGTATATACAGTTAGATTCGAAAAAAATGGAGCAATTTATCAATAATTTTGAAAATTAAAAACAATATTATATAATAATAAAAACAAGTAGACCTATCGTTAGAAATTCGTGCACATAGAATGTATGAATAAAAAAAATGTACATATTATAAACTAAATCGTTTTCAATCGATTTAACAGAAACAAAAAGAAAGCACAATAGGTGTAAATCGTAAAAGAAATAGCAATGTCTCATATAAAATATGTGTAAATTGTATACTTTCTTTGGTCCACTGTGTCTGTGAATGGCGGAAAAGGGAAGACGACGTCAGAATTGAAAGAAGGAAAAAAAGATGGAGAGCTTTGAGCGTGGAGGAAAAAAATGGACGTGATTGATATAAAAATTTTATCGAACATCAGAATGAAATATGACGGGGATGTATCGCACCTAATATGCGTGAAATACATCATCCTAACTGTTTGGAGTATTCGTGATATTAGTTATTGTTGCAATGTATGCCACAGTGGTTGTCAAACTAGCGCCCGCGGACGTAAAAACGTTTATCGATAAAATGTCTTTGATATACATTTTCTTCAAAATTTTTAATTCATCAATATCGGCTTCTTCAAAATAATACACTATTTTAATTACTTTTTTCTTCAGTGATTCGATTTTTATCTCCTCAATCGTGTCGAAACGGCGTCGCCGCATCGAAGTTTGCTGAATAGTCAGAAGTCGCACGGAGCCAAATTGGGCAAATACGGTGGTTGCTGAACTATATGAGATGAGTTTTTGACAAAAATGTCGCGAAGAACCAATGCAGTATGACATAGTGCATTGTCGTGATGAAGGAACCAAGAGTTGTAAAAATATGTGTAACACGGAAATAATTAAACCTTTTGACAAACAGATGATTGGAAAATGTTATAGACAGTCCTACTAACTTATAAAAAATATAATTTATCATTCTTCCTAATGATCCGGAGTTTTAAATGACAATTTCATCTTACTTTTTTGATTTCATTCACTTTCACATTCAATTTCACTAGCAAATTTATATAGTTCGATTTTTTCCTTTGAAAATTTATATGAAATTTAAAACAAACATATTTTATATATAAAAATTTTGATCCACAGTATAAAATATATAAATTTAAGTTGTAAATTGAAATAAATAAGATTTTATATTAGATAAAAAAGCACATTTTCATACTGTCATTGACTTTTTACATATATAAGATAAAGCAAAAAATCTTTATTTTAATTTTTTACAATGAGTAGAACATTTATTATTTACCTATAACATTGTTATTTATTTTTCATGATATTTTGTATGATATACTTTTATTTTTAAATTTTTTCGATATATATGATAAATTATTTTAAAATAAAAATAGCAAAAATCGTTATGATATATTTTCACAGGAAAAACAATCAAAACGATACGAACATGTCAAAAATAATACACATATCCAAAATTGTAAATGTTGACAACCCCTTAATCTACATGCGCGAATTTATGCTAAAGATTAATCATCGCCACTAAAGCGCCATTGTGCCAACGTCGAGGCTTTTACTTCTAATACGGGTCGTGTAAGAGAGCCTTTTAGATGGAAAATCAAAGGAAAAACGCGCGGGAAAACTCGCGAACAACAAGCGTATCGTTACCTTATAACGGGTAGCTAGCGATGATCTAAAAATAATCTCCGCTCGGAAAATTAGCAATGGCATTTCAAAATTTTCATTATGCGCGCCATTTTTATTATTATTATTATTATTTGTAATATTTATTTTACGAGAGTATTTCAATTTACTGTAATTAGATGAACGACATAAACGGCGAACTCGTTTTAAAACAGCGACGTTTTAAAAAAAAAGGTGAAATTTAGAGTCGTCGCAAACTTTTTCAATTAATTTCGATCATAATTCGTACAGTGTCGTTTTCAGGTTACACCCGTGGGTGATGTTAAACATTTTTTTTTGCATTATTATAAACTAAAGAATGATGTTGACTTAAATCGAAATAAGAACGTTATATTAATATGTAATATTTATTTATAAAAATATTTTTATTGTTTCAGACTTTCCACTTCGTCCGCAGGTGTATAAATAATGTAAGTTTTCGTAAAATTTATTTTTAAAAAATTCATTCAATAATAAAAAAAAAAAAAAAGATTTATATTAAAATGTAAAAAATAATATCTAAAGTGCTCTAGCAACGCCATCTATAGTTGATAGTTAACAATGCGCACGTAATTAATGATACGCATAATAACAAATACAAAATTATAATTTCAAACACTTAAAACGTAATCTAAATGACCGTAAAATCATTGAAAGGAAACGGCAATAAAGAGTAGACACTGCTTAAAATGGATTCAAAGAAAATTAAACGGCATTGTGTGTGCAAAAGAAAAACCACCGATTATCGACTCAAATTAGAGAGTCCAACGACTCGCTTAAAGAACGCAAGGTCATTCTTTTATTATTATTATTATTATTATTTTCATTTAGCTTCATTATGAATACTGGCATTCACAGATGAAAAGTTTTATTAGAAAAATGCTTCAAGTGTCATTAAGACGTTTTCCGGCTCTGGAAAATATTCCATTCAAAACATTTTCAGCCCCTTCTTTTTTAAATATATATATATATATATATATATATATATGCACACACACATACATATAAATATATACAAATATAGAACATCTTTGATAATAAAATATCTCGCTTAATTGGATTGTATATTTTACTTTGTAATTTTCCGCTCCTTCATTTGACTTTCTTTTATGCGAATTTACAAACTTGTCTCCTCCTCCGCGTTTACGACTTGAACTTATTTATATTTACATATTTTACGAGAGACGGAATTCTCGTTTATTATAATATTATATTTGTGTATAAACAGCGGCCCGCAAGAATATTTGGACGCTCTTTTCAGTTTACAAGCGCTGGTTTTAATTCCTATAGTCAAATTACACAAGTCGACGCGCGATATTTAACTGCGTTCAAAATATTCCCTATATTTTATTTCAATCGTTTTTTTTATAAAGTAATATTTATATATCATTTCATATTAGCGATTAAATTACCATATACATTTTTTGAATTTTATATAAATAAGATCGGTTAAAGCGGGACCGAATAAAAACGGATTCTAAGTCGATAGTCGAAGACTATATTAGTAGAATAATCTTGATTATATATCGAAATCGAATAAATATATAGTGTTAATAGTGCGCATCTAGTGCGACATTTTAAATGCATTCCGCGGCGCTATGATCCTGAGCGGGCTCCGATCCGCTCACACAAAATATGTAATCTTTCCCAAATCGAGTATTAAAGGGAATTCGAGCACGTGCTGGCGGCAATATATGCTCTCGAGTTTTCAATTCGTGTATATAAATATTTTCTCGAGTTACACACACACACACGCACGCACGCACAAATCGTATAAATTATTCACGCACGAGTAACTGCCAACGGAAGGGTACACGTTGCGTATTTATATAAGAAAAAAAAAATGTAATATACCATACAATAATCCGATTGTGTATATATATATATATATATATATATATATATATATATATATATATATATATATATATATATATATATATATATATATATATATATATATATATATATATATATATATATATATATAGTCCTCTACTTTCGTCAAAAAAAATAATTTAAACTTAAGCAAAAATATACACAATTCGATATGACTTTTTTGAGATAAAAATTAAACGATTTTTTTCGACAACAAAAAAAATCATTAATTATATTATTAAATTTTTTTATCTAAATATTTAATTTTCTAATATATTTATAACTTAATTGAAATATTAATAGTATATATAATAATGAAATAAAATTCATAATATATATTAATACGCGTGACCTGTTGCTCAAATAGTAAACATTATAAATGTCAACAAAACATATTTAATAATTTAAATTTAAAACACGAAATGCTTATCGAAATTTTAGTAAACATTATTCAATATTTTCGTCAGAGTTTGTCAAATATTTTTACCTTTTTTTTAAAAAGAAATAAAAAAATTAATTTTATCATTGAAGAAGTTACAAAAAAAAAATGAATTGAAAAGTGTAATTTTATACAATTTATAGATTAAGAAACTATGCCATTTTAGTGTAACTTAGTTAACAATATAATTACGTTAAGTGAAATTAGCGCATTTACATGGCAAAGTTCCAGTATGGATTAGCATCTGAAAATGCCGTATGTTGTTGGCATTTTGAGAACTCAACCGGAAACCGCATCAAAGTGTAAAGCAAACTTCCGGCATACTTCCGAAAAACGCGAAGTTGAAGTTTAATAGTGAAAAAAATATATAATAATAATAATAACAGAAACGTATTAACTTTTATAAATAATAGTTAAAATGCTGAATTTTATATTATAATACATATTGACATTGATAAGTTAAACGCAATATATAAAAATTTCGTCAGCGTTTTCTTTATTTTATTTTATAGCAAAAATGTATTTTTTTTTCTATCAAGATTAAATTTAATGTAAATATATTCTTTGTATTATATATTTTTTTATTTTATAAATTTGTTACTATTTATGCTTTGTATGAAAAATGAAATTGACAAATAAAAAGATACGGTTTTCGCACCTTATAAATTTGACGAATTCGCATTTAACTTATTTTCTCGATTTGCAAATACAGCATGATCTTTTTTTATTATTTTAAATATTTTAATATTTTTTTATCAATTAATTTCATTAAAGGTATAGAAATGACGATTCAAAAAAAAAATATTGAATTGCAAAGTATAGATTTTCATTTTTATTAAATAAAAAATCATACTGTATATGTGAAATCTGTCTTAAGTAAATGGAAACGAGAATCGAACCTCGAATTCCCAATATGACAGTCTAAATACGCTAACCGCATCGAATATATCGAATACTTAAAAGAAAATTTTTCATATTGGCCAAGTCAATACGTATGACGAAAATAGAAACGTAACTGTATCATCGTGTAGGCGGAAGGGGGGGGGGCAAATAAGAGTTTATTTAAATAAATACAACCGTGGAGGGTAAAAGATTTTTCATACGTACGATATATATAATATGCAAGGGAAAACGAGCGACTGAAGGGCACAGTATTTGTATGAGTAATGATATTGAAAAGGTAAATGGGAGGGGTGGGGGGGTTAGGAAATGTCTCAATCGAGTATATGTATACATTGACTGCATTCCCCGGTGACTTCGGAAGGCTCTATGGCAAAATTTACAAGTCAAACATGGAAAAGCGAATCTCCCATGAAAATTTCAAACCCCCATAGCCACTTAAAATCCGTCGGTTTTCACTTGTCGCATTATACATTGCTTTGCGAGGTCTTTGATATTGGGGTTGCGGCTCTTCGATTCACCCACTGGGGTCCCCGGTGACAGGAGACAAATGTAAAAGTTAAAAAAAAATAGAAAACTAAAACGAAAAACTTTTATTCACAATTTTCATCGTTACGTCTATTTTTTCATACAGTCAAATCTGTTTTGTGCGGTTTTTTTATATGCGTATTTTTATGCGATTCCTTTCTTAGTGCGGTATACGAGTCAATGAATTACAAAAGTGTTGCCATCACTTTTTTTGTTATCAGTGTGTATGTACATATTGCATCAGCCAATTTCAATACATAATGCGCCATTCAATACCTTTTACTACATAAAAAAATTATATGTTGTGTTAAAATTAATTCTATTTATAAAGTTTCTGAATATTTTTTATGCGATTTTTTTTCTGCGGTCCATATTTACCGCATAAAAACAGATTTCACTGTACTGTATAATAAAAACATTACCAAAACTTTTTCGACCGCTGTTCGTTACACAAGGTTTTAAAATGTTTTGATGTTGATATACCGAATCTATATAGTAAATACGTATAAACAGTTAAAATAATTCGAATCCAAACTAAAAGATCGAATTCGCACAAGAAAGTTCAAAATTTCAGCAAGTACATCGAGCTAGCAGCGCTACGATTAACCATTTAAGCCGCAACCGCAGCCCGTCCCGATTCTAGAAATGAAAGAGCGTAAACTCGCAAAGTGCGAGGGACGCGAAACATTAACGCAAGAGGACCACCGACAAACTTTCAAAGGGCAACTTGGAAAAACGACCGTGAAAATGTTTATCGAGCAGATATTACCGTTGGGCATCAAGAGGCTTCGTCGTGTAAACAAGGAAAACCCGCTTTTTTTTCCACCGCCGCTTTTCAACCCGCTCAACCCACCTCATGTATATTCCTCGGTGAATCGATTTCTCCGAAATGAGTCCTTCCTATTCAAACAACGTTTATATATATATATATATATATATATATATATATATATATATATATATATATATATATATATGTATATATGTATATATATATATATATATATATATATATATATATATATGTATATATATGTATATATATATATATATGTATATATGTATATATATGTATATATATATACATATATATATATATATATATATATATATATATATATATAAATATTAACGGGAATAAAAAAAATTGACATATTATATGTATTTTTTTTCTATATTACGTACTGAAAATTCTGCGCAAGTGCTTCGAGTAAATAAACGATATATAATTACTTTCAATTTTCCCTCGGCGTGTGGTGGAAATTTTCTCTTTTTTCCTACCATCGACCGTTTCAATTTATTCTATTTACAAAGTCTCTAACATTACTTTCTCTCACGAAATAAAAAAAAAATAAATTCAAAAGGACAGAGCGACCTAAAAAAGCTAGTTCAATTTTTTTTTACTATAAATCGTGTAAAATGTAGAGTGCGGTGAAAAATCATGTAAATTTTGAATAATAGTTAAAATTGTTTAGACAATATATTTTACATTGATAATGTTGCGAAAAATTCAAAAATATATTTAATGTTATTTTCTAATAAAATTATGATCATTTTAACTAAAACACTTTTAAAATATTTTTTTTATAATTAGTCAAATAATTATTATATATTACAGTATAATAATTACTAAGAGATTAAATGATATTGAAAATAATTACAGAATAATTATTGTTTGAAAATGGAAATATTTTTGGAATAATATATGTGCACATTGAAGTGCTTTTCTATTTTTATTTTGATTATCAAGTCTAAATCAACTTTACCAGCATTTTCAATATAAATAATAATACGAACAAACACGCGATCAAAAATAAATATTTCCCAAAGAAATCTTTTTATCCGATTATGCGTTTCATAATGTTGTTTATTTACTTGCAACCGTTCGTTTACAAAGTATATTATTAAATTAGTAATATTATATTATTTTCAATATTTTCATTAATATAGAAACCGCATAATATGAATTACGCTTTGTCGTTAAAATATTTATAAACATGTGTTAATTTGAAAGATACTCTTATGAATTTATGTAACGTGTCATCTGTAAATATTTTTTTAATAAAAAATAAAATAAAAAGATATACAGTAATCTCTGAATTTACTGATTAAATTTAGAATATAAATTCACACAACATAACTAGATTTCGTAGATATGTAACTCAAAATTACTACGTTATGCTTTTAATCCCATGTAAACCAAGTACGAAATGTAAATACGTTTTAATATTTCATAATGAAGAGAACATTATTATATAATGCATTACCACAATTCATGAATTATAATTTAAACCAGGAAATGCGCTTTGAAAATTATATACGTCGACCATAATTTTACTATACTCTATACAAATCAATTAGTAATTTTTGCATATGAATTACAAATATTATGCTAAATTATTTATTTTAATTATTTATGGACAATTTTATTTTAATTATTTATGGACAATTTTACCGTAGACAATTTTCATATAAAAAGTGATTTTATAAAACACGATCACGAGCTGCCGACTCGGATAATGAAATTATTAATTTTCAGAGTATTGTTTTTTTTAATTAATACAAGTCAAAATGCATCGATCAAATGCAATAGAGATCGAAGTTTTTGAAGTTCTATATATATATATATATATATATATATATATATATATATATATATATATATATATATATATATATATTTGTATATTTTTTATATATAAAATAAAAATAATATATTCTACGTAAATTTTGTACCCACGGTGTCACTTGAACCATATTGTGATAACGATCCATATTATACAATGTGATCGTAATGAAATATACATTACTTTTATGAACGGGTTTAATTTCATATCATTTTCGACGTTTCCACACGAAAATATTACAACCGTTATACGACTTGGAAAATAATCGAGAAAAAGAGCAAAAAATAGAACTGTGTAAGGACGGAAGGAGGGGGGGGAGGAAGGAGAATTTTCGGGGCACGAGTAGAGGTTATAAAGAAGATTTTTACAGTATATTAAGCGATTTAAAAGGGCCATATATATGGAATGTAACGCTTCCAACGAGTCAAAATTGAAATATTTTCCGTTATGCGAAATAAAAAAAAACGGAGACAGAAATAAGGACGAAAAACTGGAAAATCGAAGACGGACGAGAAAAAAATGAAAAGCGATATGAAAAAAAAATATGAACGAAAGAAAAATGGAGAACGAAGAAAATTTGCAAACGACGACGTGATCCCATAGTTTCAGGAAGGAGATTCGGGATACGAGAGATTTTAATATATCTGGAGTCGAAATCGATAAAAATGTACCGATTCAGCCCGATTTGTGAATATGGAATTCACTTTTCTATGCATGTGCGTGCGACAGGGGTGGTCAAGCGTGCAAAATTTAAATGCAAATATGCACATCGTATTTGATATATTTTTTTATTTAATTAACATTATTGATATAAGATTTTTTTTATTAACTGAAAAAATAGGTATTAAAATATATATATAAAAAAAATATATTTATATTTTATATACTTCTATCACAAATAGTTATGTATGAACAATCTTGGATATATTCCACATAAGAAATGGACCGAACATTAGATCTAACGTCAAACGAACCAGATAGGCAACATGAAGAAGATGTATTTCCATCACAGCTTTGCGCGACTATAGAGCTTTTTTGAGCTTTTTCTTTTCACTTATAATTCGATATACGTGTACTTCACCGCAAATTCGCGAGCTTTGTTACGTATGGCTCTACGCCAACACGTGTCACACGGACAAGTGGTAACATCTCAAAAAAAAAAAAAAAACTTCTTTTTTTCTATTTTTTTCTTTCCGTCTTTCTTCACTTGAACGTATCGGAGTCGAACTTTTTTGCATGATTCGACAAACCCTGAAGGGCGGCAAACGAAGACGACGTAGGGCAGAAAAGAATTCGAGATCGCGCACATTCGGACGATAAATCAGCACAAGTAGAAGAGTGTCTCCATTTGTGGGACAAGTCTACCGGAAAGAATAACCGAAAGAACGATCGATCGATCGAAAACTCCACCATTCTTATAGAAGCAGCTAGTTATATATATATATATATATATATATATATATATATATATATATATATATATATATATATATATATTCTTCTCAACCAATGCTATGGCTACTTTCTTTTACTTTTCCACTTTTTTTTGTTCCCACGGTTCCTATTACTTCTTGTATAGGAAAATAGAGCCGTTCTCGCCGACCGCTCTTGAATAATGGACGAATAATGAATAATGGACGCTGAACACTGTGCGGCCTACGAGAATGACGAAAAATACGATGGACTACGTGAAACGATCGAAAATAGAATAAAAACCCAACGGAAAAACGACTTGTGGTGAAATGGGGGGGGGTGGAATGAAGGGTGGACTTTCGTGGAAAATTCGACGTGCCAATCAAACGAGACGAAAATAATGAAAATAATAGTGACCCTCACATTTCGCAGACGTTTTTATAAGTGTGACTTTTTTTTCCGCATATAGGAAGCAGTGAATGAACGAAAGTGGGTAAAAATAGTATGAGTCTCGATTGTATTTTTGGTATCTGAGGACGATATTGCGTAATATCATGAATAAATTCTTGATTATTATATATATATATATATATATATATATATATATATATACAATGACATGAATAAAATTATAATAAATAATATACTAATGTGATCAAAAAGTAAAGTGAAATTGTTATTTAAAACTCCCGGGCATTAGAAACACAGATAAATTGAATGTTTTTTTTTAGATTAGTAGGATTTTCTATATATAACATTTGCCAAGTGTATGATTGTCAAAAGGTTAAATTATCTGAGTTTTTACAATTCTTGGTTCTTACATCACGATAATGCACCGTATTATAGTAGCATTGGTTCTTCGCCACTTTTTAGCCAAAAACTAGACTCATATCGTTTCGCAACCACCCTATTCGCCTGATTTGACTCCGAGCGTCTTCTGGCTATTCAACAAACTTAAAAGGTCAACTGTTTCGAGTACTGGAAAAAGCATTAGCAAAAGTGCATTCCATCGGACAGGGATTACTTTGAAGGGGATGAAATTGATTTGAAGGAATAAATAAAGAATTTACATTTTATAAACAAATTCACCTTACTTTTTTATCACAATGTTATATATACCATATATATATATATATATATATATATATATATATATATATATATATATATATATATATATATATATATATATATATATATATATATATATATATATATATATATATATATATATATACATATATATATTCTGAAGAAAATCCATTTTCAAAGTTAGCATAGTCCATTAAAGATCTACCATAATTGACATGCTACGTATTCATAGTACATGTGATTGCATTTCGTCATCGCTTACCATGCAATTTAGTTTTCTTTGACTGAATGCGGAAACTATCCGATTCATCAAAATGAACTTGGTTAAGAGTTTCCGATATATTATATAATATATGAACGCATTAACACAAAAGGGAAAACCATCAAAACTTTTCCACTAAAGACATAACCGCGATCAATGTAGTTTAATGATGCAAATCAGGTCACATATCGAAAAAGGTGAAGCCTCGTTTACTCCCATGTGACCCATATTATTTTTTTTTACGGTCATAATTTCCAAACAAACACATAAATATATATATATATATATATATATATATATATATAATAGAAACACTGATATCAAATTTGATTGTATTAAAAAAAAATCCCTTTGTGCATTTAATCTTATTAATTTTTAAAATTGGATAATTAATTTAGGAATAAATTCATTCAATCATCTGTAGATAATATATGATGTATACAGTGGCGTAGCTAGGGAGAGGTAAAAAGAGCGTAACGCCCGAGGCGGCACACTTTACGAGAATAGTATATTGAATTGTTTATGATGGAATCGTTTGTTGCTAATAATAGAAATTGAACGAAAGAAATTTATTTCCTATTGAAAAATAAAAATCTTGATATTATTGAAAATTTTAATATGAAATAAGTTTCGTTTAGTTTTTTCCATGAATTATTTACAAGTGTTAAAAATTTATCAGTATCATAAAATATTGATAGAGTTTATTCAAATCAATAAATAATGCTTGAAACGTTATAAATTCGTCAAATTTTTGATATATTATAAATTGTAATGTATCGAAAAAAGTTTAAAAATCGAGGTCAATATTACATATATGTAATATATATATAAGGTCAAATCTTACAAAAATCGTCCATTTTCGAATGGATGAATATATAGTATATTTTTTTTTCACGTAAAAAATGATGTAATAGTAGAAACTTTCGGATACTTGATCATAAAGGGGGTCATATATTTTACTAGCATATATGATCATATTTTTCAAGATTTTTTTTTGACATCGAGCCTTTATTATGTAGAAAATTTTTTACGATCCTACATTTGCTATAGTCGTTTGTGTGTGGCTGTGTTTTTTTTCTCTTTTATTCACGAAACGATCAAACTTCAAAGTTTTATATAAAAAAGTAATGAAACAAAGGGGGAAAATTTTAATTTTTTTTTTATACATGACAAGTTTTAAACACGTTTTATAAAAATTTATACTCAATATAACTATAGAGTCGTTCGATTGACACGTTATCATATAATTACAGATGCGTATTGCATATTGTTAATTAACTTAATATGTTGTGTTGAGCATTACTTGAGAGATTATTGAAATCAAATCAACAATCGCAACATGAACATATCAATAATGTCTATTATCAATGTATGAATGACCGAATTTCCGAATCAATTACCTGTTTAATATCGTTGAAATTTGGATAAAGCACTTCAAAATGCAAATCTATAATAATGGAAACTAATATCAAGTAAAACATAAAACGTTAATATAACACTGTGATCAAAAAGTACGATGAATTTGTTTATAAAATGTAAATTCTTTATATATTCTACCAAATCAATTTCATTCCTTTCAAAGTAATGCTCGTTTTGCTTTCGACTCTCAAAAAATATCATTGATTATTTCAATTTTTTTTTCTCTAAAATAAATATAATAATATTTAATAATCGCAGTAAAAATAATGAATTTTAATTTTATTTTTACACAATTTTATAGAAAATAAAAACATCATATATAATATTTATCTTACCAAACTACATCGACAACAAAATTTTTTTTTCAAACATTTTCATCATTTTTATATAATTTTTCATGCATTTCAATTTTCAAAATGTCTTTATTAAGACAAGATATTTTTTGAACAACATTAATTTTATCAGAATATTTATTCTAAATCATGTTGAATTCATCCGTCTTCAGTAATTTTGCTTTTTTTAATTTTTTATAGTAAAAATGTTGATTTTAGAGTTGAGATATATGAATAGAATTATATATATATATATATATATATATATATATATATATATATATATATATATATATATATATATATATATATATATATATATATATATATATATATATATATATATATATATATAATTTTAAATATATCGAATTAAACAAATGAAATTTTATTGTGTATATATTATACATATATTTTTATATATGATATAAATTCGGAACAATATAAAGTATGTATGATAATAAAGCAACCGGAGTAAAATACACGGGTTCACATTGCATCATATCAAAAATTCATAACGCAATACCGCAAAATTCGTTCATTTCCGTTTGTGTTGCGCACATGTGATAATTTTTGCACAGTAGAAAAATTCATATTAAACGTTGTGCGGTATGACAGTGAACGAGCGATAACGTCCCGATCCTGTATATATTATACATACAATATATAAATCGAGAATTATAAAAAAAAATATATAATGGAAAGTACGCGACAATCGAACGAACGCAAAAAAAATATTTTTTTCTATATAATAATAATAATATATAGTATATGAAGCGTCAAACGAACGCTATTTTGTCGGTAAAATTTTTTTTAACGAAAAAAAATTGACCCCCCCTCCTTTTTCGTTTCTTTTTTTAAAATAAAATAAATAGGAAAAAAAGCAGAACTAAACGAAATCGACGGTAGGAAAAATCGCAACAGTTCATTCGGAAAATGCGACCGGATTTGCATCTGTAACAGAGCAGAAGGATCGCTGCGTGTATTTATTTATTTTTTTTTATTAGTTTTACACGGTCGTATAAAATTCAGGATGTATTAAAATCGTATTTTTTGTTATAAAGGATGTGTATGTGTGTGTGTGTATGTGCAATATGCTGAGGACGAAATAAAATATATAATTTCATTATGCTTTACAAATTCAGTATGAAATTTATAAATATAAATTCATAACATTGTAATAAAAAGTAAAGTAAATTTGTTTATAAAATGTAAATTCTTTATTTATCATCAATTTCATTCTCTTCAATGTAATCCCCGTCTGATAAAACACATTTTTTCCTAGTCCTCAAAACAGTCAGAATAGTCTTTTTCCGGTTTGTCCTTCAAGTCCTTCTTCGATTCGGTTGTTATCTCCTCAATCGTGTTAAAACGTCGACCTCGCATTGGTCTTCTAAGTTTGCTAAATAGTCAGAAGTCGTACGGAGCTATAACAGGCGAATACGGTGGTTGAGGAACGACATGAGACAAAAATTTACAAATTACCTGCCTTCCTAATGCCCGGGAGTTTTAAATGACAATTTCACCTTACTTTTTGATCACAATAGTATAATGAATGAAAATATTTTTAACTTATTAAATTTTAAGAGTTTATAATTATATATGATGAAAAAAAATTGACATATTTTTTTTAAGAAGTAGTTTATAGTGAAATTTTCATAGAAAAATAGCTCGTATTATAGATTTGTTGTGTAAACGAATTAGCCGCCTTTTATTTTGTGGTCCTCTTTTGTGAAAAATAACGACATAAAAGAACTGGAAAATGTCCAAGATTTTCACGTACGATTCCATGTTGAGTATTATTGGTTTTTGGTTTTTCCTTCACGCTCAATTTCATACGAACGTCTTCTCGGAAAAACGATCATCCCCCCATCCCACCGCTTAAATAAAACGGTGCCCCTAAATACGAAAAATAATACGATACAATCCATAAAAAGAAACAAGTATCGTATAATACAAAAATAAATACTAATATATGATATATATGTGTGTTAGATGCCATATTTAGATAGTCGATATTGTTCGTTGCATATTTCTATATAAATATGATATAAAATTTATTATTTTTTTCAAATATGAAATGAAATTCTTAAAGTGAATTGCTTTATAAACTGTAAAACTCTTCAAAAGTCCATATATATCATAATATAAACTTTAGTTAAGTTGAAATATAAAATACACTATATATAATACGTAAAAAGAGATTACTGACTATTTATCGATATAGAAAATAATAAAAAAAAAAATTTTATTATATAGAAAATAATAAAAATATAAACTATAGTATAATTAAGAAACTTATATAAATAAAATTTTTGGATAATAATATAACAATTTTTTTTCTAAAAACGCATAAATAATGAAATATATTTTGTTCATCTATTTTTATCTAAATTATTAGATTTATATTCATATATTTAATTAATGCATGAGCACGTCAGATCGTTTGAAAATATCTAAAATTAAATATACTCAATTTGACGATGAAAAAATAAATTTCAGCGTTTATAAATTCATCAATCAAAAAAAAAACTCATACATTACATATTAAATTTGTTTTTCTCTCGTATAAAATCGCACTTGCAATTTGAGAACCTTTCGTTTTATTTAACGCGAGATATAAATAAAAGTGCGTCCTTTTTTTATCAAAAAAGAAAAAAAATAAATAAAAATCAGGATAAAATACGACGTTACAATTTATTATTTGAACGTATGGCGGCAATAAGGATCGAGGTTTCGCAAAAGCTCAGGTGAAATTTAAATGCCTCTTAAAGAAAGCCTTATTGCCGACAATCATTCATAACTTAAGAGGTAAACATGGACGAGGGTTGGAGGGTTGGGGTTTGGGGATGGAAAAGCAACAAGGGAAGGTATTAGACGATTTTTCCATATGGAAAAAAAATAAATGCAAATAAAAACTTCGAGAGTATACACCGTTATTCGACGTCGTAAATAAAGTTAACCTCGACCCCCCCACCGGTGTTCGAATAAACCACCCTTTGGTATAAGCGAAAGGAGAGTTTTTCTTTGCCCTCCAACCCCCGTAGCTTACGTTTCTGTGTGCCCTTTTATGAGGCTTAGCATGTAGCACGACAGGTAAATACGGCATAAAGTTAAGTAAAGAAAAGGTAATAAAATAAAAGGGTGGAAAAATATTATTGCCCACTTCATTTCGTGGATTTCATAGGGCTTTTGACTGATTGCTCCATTTTCCTTTCATGTGAAAGAAAGATGAACACAAGTGCCGATGGCAAAAAGTCGTTTTTCTTACGAAATCGAACTCTTATATTATATTATACACGGTGATCGGAAAATATATATATCTTATATATTGATCCAATATTCTATTATTTTTTTTTTATTGTTCAAACGTTAATTTATAAATTTCACATAATATTTGAATTTATCTATATGTAATATTTTTAAAATTGGCTAATTAATAACTATGTATTTAAATTTATTTTTTATAATACAATATAATAGAATAGTTGAAATTGAAATTCAATCATAAAATAATATATTTATAATATAAAAATGGAGTATTGTGATGATATTTTTAAATTTGATCATTTTAAATATAAATTTTTAATACATTTCTATCAGGCATTTCAAACACGAGACGCGCGGACCACATACGGCCCACTGAGATGCGCTGTTTTTGATAACATACTAAAAAAATGTATACGTTAAAAAAATTATCTAAAAAAATGTATACGTTTAAAAATTTTACTAAAAAAAATGTATACGTTTACAAATTTTACAAAAGGAACGATTAATAAGTCGAAATATGACATTACAAAAAATATTTATATTTCCGATTATAAAAAAAAATTGACGATACCTGCAAACACATATATATATTTTTACTATAGCATACATGTTTAAAAATAAATTTTCGATTTTAATCCGCGCTTTCAAATGTCGAATGTTTATTTAATTTTTCGCGAACGCCTTTGAAGTTTTATATCGTTTTTTTTTTCTCTTTCATTTTCATTTTCATTCAATATTTCCGGTGCGGCGAACGGCCTAAATTCATAAATATTTCGATTTAATCATGTGAAAGGTTCGACTATCATCAATCACGCTTTTCCTTCTTCTGTGCACGTGCGCGCGTGCGAATTTTCCTCTCGACATTGTTTTTACAAACAGATGTTTTTCCGCGCGCGAAAATGAAGAAAATCACTCTCGTCACGTCACCCATATGCAATCATATTAAAAATAATAAAGAGAGACGTATTTTCAAAAGAAAATTTTAACTCCTACAACCTTTTTTAATAATAAATATATTTCACCTATGCAACATTTAATATACATATGAAAAAAATATAATATATCGAAAAAATTTTCATTTTTTATATTTTAATATATTGATTTATATATTAAAATAAAATATTGAGTCACATTAACTTATATTTTAATATCAAACAACGTTCGTTTAATATTATAAAATTTTATTTCTTTTTAAAAATTATATATATAATATAATTAATGAAGTTTCTAATTGATAATGTAGAATCAAATTGAGGATTAATTGTTTAAATTCTAGATATCGATATATTTATAAGATTAGTTAATTTATATTGATGTATTTTCGTTTTATAATATAATTCAAATATTAAATTTAATGAAAATTATATTATTTATAGATAAAGGGCAATATTTGTCTTTAATATTTAATATAATAGATGTTATACGTTGTTTAACTTAAATGAAAAATTTAATATTTATCTTTACATAGAACAAATATAAATATATATTAGGATTCATATTAGATTTTATTTAATATTTTAGTATCTATTAATAACATTTATATTAAATAGTTTTTTCCATATTTTAAATCTAAATAAAAAATTTTCATTATTTTATTATTTATATATATGAAAATGGTACTATAGTAATAGTAATAGGAAGGCAAGTAAATTGTAATTCTTTTCCTAAGTTAGTAGGACTGTCTACAACATTTATCAAGTTTAATTTATTTTTGTTTATTCAAATTAAATGTCAGTTTGTCAAAAGGTTTAATTATATCCGAGCAATACATGTTTTTACAACTCTTGATTACTTCATTACGATAATGCACCATGTCATAATGCATAAGTTCTTCGCGATGCATATCGTTACGCAACCACCGTATTCGCCTGATTTGACTCCATGCGACTTTTGGCTAATCAACAAAATCAAAAGACCAATGCGGGGACGCCATTTTGACACGATTGAGGCGATAACAACCAAATCGAAGGAGGTCTTGAAGGCTATACTGGGAAAGGAGTATTTCAACTGTTTTGAGGAATGGAAAAAGCGTTGGTAAAAATGCGTTTTATCGGACGGGGTTTACTTTAAAGGGGATGAAATTGATTTAGAAGAATAAATAAATAATTTACATTTTCTATACAAATTCGTCTTACTTTTTGATCACAGTTTTATTTTTTTATATGATAAATTTTCATATTATAATTTATGTTGAAAATAGACGAAATCGCATAGGAAAAATCTATTGTCGCGTGTAAAAATCTACTCGGTGAAAAGCGGATTAAACGGATGCGGTTAACCGCGAGTTCAACTCGGAAAACTCCATTATTTCTGAGGCGCGTTGGCGTCGTAAGCTCGATTATTGCGGATTTTAATTGCGTCGTATGATTACATTGCGCACAGTTCTACGTTGTAATATACGCCGCTTATTGTTATCGCGACCGCGTACATAAACACGACGTAATAATAACAACAATAATTATCATTATACGATGGGGGTTTATAATAGAATTTCGTGGTGTCGTACAATGAAATGTGATACGACGCAATTGAAACTGTGAACTATTACTACATATGTGAAATATATATGTATATTACGTGTTTTTTTTTTGTTCAATTTTCACCGAATCTACGATGGAAATTGAGGATTTGATAAAATTAACTTTGTACCAAACGTATCGTCTTCCATATATAAACGTCAATATTGGAGTTTTCCTAGATAAATATATATGTATATATATATATATATATATATATATATATATATATATATATATATATACATATATATAAAGTATCCGCAAAACCATCGTCATCATATATATATATATATATATATATATATATATATATACGTATATAAATGCAAAAACAAGAAGAAAATATGTATTTTTTGGCCCAAAATTGAAATGAAGGTTTTACGAATGATATGTGAAATGATTTTCTATAGATAGACAAAATATGTAGGAAGATAACTACACACACACACACACACACACACACATATATATATATATATATATATATATATATATATATATATATATATATATATATATATATAACATCTACAAATATATCGATTTGTGGTTTAGTTCGCCTATATATAATACATGTTAAACAAGCTGAGATTGCTCATAATAAAAATTCATTCAATGCGAATAATTATCGCATATCATTCAATTATTATTATAATTATTATATTGATGACGACAAATTCTATTATTCAATTTGAAATAATGAAAAAAAATCGACCATATAAAAATATAAGTCGTGAACTGTTATTCAAAATTATATACTAAAATATTACACACACACACACACACACATATATATATATATATATATATATATATATATATATATATATATATATATGTATTATTGTTGCACGTTATTTTCTAAAACGTTATTACTTTTAAATAATTATTAAATGTGTTTTAATTTGAAACAAAAAAAAAGCGACATTATGTCAATTCTAACAGAGTAATAAATACAAAGTACAAAGTTGAACCTAGAGCTATTGACTCGACTACTTGAAATATGAATCTCTAATGAAACATATTGCCTTTATATTGTAAAAATATTTTATGAAATTTTTAATAATATATAAAATAAAAAAAAAATATTAATTATAAACAAAAAATATTTAGATATAATATTAATATAAGATTTTTTTTTAATAACTGATTGATATTGGATTCGAAATTGCTATATAAAAATTAATATGACTAGTGAATTAGAACAGAAATGGATATCGATAGAATGCCTTCATTTCTATTTCGATTCAATTTTTTCTTTTCTTCTTTCATCGTCGCCAATTTTAACGCGCCAATTTCGAATAATCCAATATCGAAAAATTTCATTGGAATTCTCGAATTTTCCCATCTACAGTCCGCGATATTGCGAAATGGTCCGCTTATCGAAATTCGAACAATTTAACCTTTGTCGGTGCACGAGAGCGCATACGTAATTTTCCCAATATTTCTAGGAATTTTCCGATTTTGCCGCGACCGAAAGAAAAGTCCGAACGTTTGTCTCTACATACTTTTATACGTATATATCGGCGTTGAGACAATGGAACTGGAGTCGTTCCAGAAACGGAAAATTTTATAACATGCCTGATTGCGACCGACTTCAGACTCCAGTGACTAATGGAGCAAGCGTATCTAGATTTCGGAGTCACGATGCATCATGAAACTCCACTTTTGTTCCGGTGAAGATTTTGCAGATAGCGATGAAAAGTTTTCAACAATCGAAAGGAAATATGTATTTTTACCATTGTCTCATTTTTTAACTCACTATCTACTAAAAATTTAATATATTCTATAATAAAAATACAAGTTTCTATATAATATTCATATATAACACTGTGATCAAAAAATTGGGTGAATTTGTTTTAAAATATAAATTCTTAATTTATTTTTCCAAATCATATTAATCCCTTTTAAAGTAATCTCCATCCAATATAACGCACTTTTGCCAACATTTTTTCCAATTCTCGAAACAGTCGGAATAGTTTTTTGCTGGTATAGCCTTCAAGATCTTTTTCGATCCGATTTCTATTTCTTCAATCGTATTTAAACGATATCTCCGTATTGGCCTTTTGAGTTTGTTGAATAGCCAGAAATTTCACGGAACCAAATCAGGCGAATACGGTGGTTGCGGAACGATATGAGTCGAGTTTTTGGAAAAAAAAGTCGCGAAGAACCAATGCAGTATGACATGATATATTATCTTAATGAAAGAAGCAAGAATTGTAAAAACATATGTAACACGGAGATAATTAAATCAGTCCTACCAAACTAGGAAAAAAAATACAATTTACATGTCTTCCTAATACCCAGGAGATTTAAATGACAATTTTACATTACTTTTTGATCACAATAGTATATATTTTTTAAATTAATATAATAATTGAAAACTAGTAAATTTCGAGTTGTGGCATCGTTCAGAACTAGTAGCGATATGACGTATTCGTTATTGCCACATTACATATTAATGTTTGAGGAAAATGATGAAAATCCATCTCGAAGCACAATTTCCCCCGGTGAGATTACTTTGATAATGTAATTATTGCAGCGTTTCTCCAACCGCACTCGTTGAAATATGGATATGAAAAATTTTCCATTTTCTCGAAATAATAATTATCCGTGGTTTTTTTTTATTTCAAAATTATTCATTTCTCACAATTTTACAAGTAAATTGAATTATTATTTTTTTGTTTTTCATACTAAATATGGTGAATTAATATTTCCACTGCAAATACAATATATTTGCGAAGCTGAAAACGAAGATAATTTTCAGCTGAAAATAACATACAGATATTAATATAGAGTGTCACAAAAAAATGTGAATCCGTTTATCTGAATTCACAGTAAAATCGTTTATATACAGAAACAGACAATTTTATATTCGGTAAGATGGATATTCTTTCAACCGGAGTCTTATTTTCACTTTCAGACTTTTCTACACATACAGAGTGTTACAAAAATTACATATAGTCAATTTATTCGTATTAAATTTAAATTTTTAAAATTTTATTTACAAATACAGTTTTAATTGAATAAATTTAGTTTTGTTGTAATTCAAATACCAAACATTGCGCATTTATTTAAAATATATTAATTTATTAAAATATTTATAAATATGTTAATCGACATATATTTAAAAATAAATAATAATTTTAACGTTCGTAAGCAGGCTTTTTAAAAAAATCAACACCGTTTACCATAAAGTTTATAGCGCTAATGATTTATATTTTATATAATAATGGAAAAAAACACGAAACGTATTATCATAATAATACCATAGGAAACAAGTGCGTAAAAAAAAAAATTTTTTTTTCGCCGATAAAATCTTCAACACTAAATGAAAATACAATGTAGACAAACACGCACACTTGCACACGAATGTGTGGCGGAAAATTTAAATTACGTTTTTATTCAAAGTACGTCTTGTATATTTGTACCCAATGGCCTTCGGTCGCTTCACATGTGGAATATTTATTCGCATATTTCTACTTATATATTATATTATATATACGAGTATATATATATATATATATATATATATATATATATATATATATATATATATATATATATATATATATATATATATATATATATATCTAGAGTTGTATGTGGAAAACGGAAAAGCCGTTTCCGACGCTTCAGTAATGCGTCGGGAAATTGGCCTTTTTGTCAAGAATGAAGGATGTTGTCAACCGCCTACTTCTCACTGTTTATCGTCCTCGTACAGCGACGCACACACACATATGTCAAATACAGTCTAGTACAGAAAAAACGTACCGCAACACGGAGGCCTAAAAACGAATTCGAGGCGATTTTCTGCGACGATACAAAATGGGTTTTCTTCGAAGAAAATTCCCATATATTTCATCATAGTATATTTTTATACTGAAAATTGTATAGTTTAATCTGTTTTAACTTGATATAAAAAAAGATTATATATATATATATATATATATATATACATATATATTTTTTTTTGGACATACCCTATTAATATATATATATATATATATATATATATATATATATATATATATATATATGTATAGTACATTCAGTATAATGGGAAACTTTATCTCTTTTTGGGTCGTATATCGCGTTATTCAGTTCGCAGTACAAGTATATAAAATATTTTCACGTGAAGGGTTTGAAAGGAAAAACGGAGCAGAACGCGTAGGACAAAGGGATGACGATAGGGGGGAGCAGGGGGCAAAGGACGAAGTGAAAAGTAATTTTACGAGTGTGTCACGAGCGATTTTACGGACAATTTCGTAACAAAGTGACGAAATCGCGCGCAAAGCGAAACGCCCCGCTCGTCTTGGTAGAAAACGGTCTTGTCGGAAAATTTCTTTTCTTCTCGTCGAGCTTTTCTAGCTTTTATGGCAGTTTTTTTTAATTTTAAACGCGCCGAACTTACGGAAAACATCCGTCGCATATGCGTATCATATTTCTGTAAATATATCATTATAATGAGAAATAAATAGCTATTCATATTACATGTATATATATATATATATATATATATATATATATATATATATATATATATATATATTATATATATATATATATATATATATATATATATATATATATATATATATTATATATATATATATATATATATATATATATATATATATATACATATATATATATATACGAAAATATTTTACACGTAATATTATTATAGAAAAATATAAACAATAATTTTATATATTTAAAATATCTGTTTTTTTTAAATTTGAATACTTTTTAAAGATAATATATATATATATATATATATATATATATATATATATATATATATATATATATATATATATAAAATAGTAAATTTCAAAAAATTATCGAAATATATATTTTTGATTAATAAAAATTGAAAGTGAGCATTTTTATATAAAAATAATTATTTTAATTTTTTCGAAGTAAAATTCGTTATATATTTTATAATAATATTTTAATATTAAATAATGTAATTTCAAGTACTCGTGATCTGAAATTCTAATATTTTTTTTATAAAATAATATATACATAACTAAATAATTTTAAAACTCATGTCTTATTATTAATTATATATCATTCTATGATATATTATGAACGATTCTCAAACCATATTACGTGTAATATCGTTGACTATTATAAAAATAAATAAAAAAACAATATTTTAATACCGAAAAGATTGAAAATTGCTTTTTAATAATATTATATTACATTATATAGTTTTTTAATTTGTATAACACGCTTATTGTATTTATGTTTTGTATATAATAAACGTTATATTATATTAAATATATATATACGATTTCACTTGATTAATGCGTACAGCGCAAAAAAAACACGACATCGCCATCGTTCGTTTAATGTTACAAATAAATAATATAACAAGGCGGTGGTTTTCAGAGATAAAAACCATATCAATGCATCATCGTGACGGCGCGATTTTTTTTTTTTTTTTGGTGTTCGAAAATCGATCGTCGAATAAATGAGATACGTGTAAAAAAAAATAAGTGTTATCACTAAAACGCTTGATAAATTCGACGATTGGCGATCGTTTGCTAAAAATTTTACTATAATAATATAATATATATATATATATATATATATATATATATATATATATATATATATATATAAATTCGCATTTATTTTTTATTAAAAAAAATCTTTTTTCCATATTATAATAATTATTGAATATATATATATATATATATATATATATATATATATATATATATATATATATATATATATATGTTGATGTGTATAATGTAATTATTTGTAGAAAAATTATATTTTCATATTATATGTATGTATGTTTGTGTGTGTGTGTGAATCAGCTATGTCCATAAATTCTGATTGAATATATAATATCATTATGTATCCAATCGAAATTATGCTATATATAGAAATGAATGTATATATAAAATTATATATCGAATTAATTCATGATAGATAAAATATATTTTGATAAATATAACATTACATATATAATTATGTATTGTCGTATAATAATGACTAAATAATTTAAATCATTTTACAATAGAAGATTATTTGTTAAAAAGGAGGACGCATGGAAATTAGTTGATCGGATTGTTGAATTTTAAAGAAAAGATCACTGGTTCTTCGCGATCTTTTTTGCCAAAAACTCGACTCATATCGTTTCGCAACTACCGTATTCGCCTGATTTGGCTCCGTGCGACTTTTGGCTATTCAACAAAATCAAAAGGCCAATGCGAGGACGTCATTTTGAATAAGGTCTTGAAGGCTATATGAAGAGATGAAAGTGATTTGGAAGAATGAATAAAGAATTTACATTTTATAAACAAATTCACCTTACTTTTTGATCATATATATATATATATATATATATATATATATATATATATATATATACATATATGAGTATGTGTGTGCGTTTGTGTGTAATAAGCAATCCTGCATCAATTCTAATTGAATACATATTTATGTTGTAGTAAAGTATCCGCGATTACAATCACAAATAGCCCAACCCGATTCCAACGCAAGATAATAGAAAACAACCCCAAATATATATATATATATATATATATATATATATATATATATATATATATATATATATATATATATATCGGGATAAGAGGGCGTAAATATTAGGGTTGATAATTTCCGGGTTTACACATAGCGGTAACGATCCGCCAATTAGCCTAATTAAGCAGTTAAGTTACGATTCTTTCGTTTTTACGGGCGCGAAATTTGAGATATCTTTTCCAATCTTTTCCGAGCACTTGAGCCCGGCAAATGGTTCGTGCCAGACCTCGTTTTTTCACCGGCCCCCTATTCCTACCCCACTCATCGCTCCCCCCTTCCTCCCTCCTGAATTCCTCGGATGTTCGCGTTAATTTTTGTTAAGTTTTTCCGGCTCCCCTCATACCCTATCTTGTTCATTTTCCACTTCCCGTATATAAGATGGGTGGAAAAAAAAATGCGCAACTCGTATTTTTCACCAGTAAATGAATTATTCAATATATATAAATATTATAAATGTCACTTTTTTTCATATTAAATAATTTATTATTTAATATGAAAATAAATAAATATTTGTTATTTTTCAAGTATGTATAAAAATTGTCTCACGAAATAAAATTTTTACTTCAATTTCAATTTTTTTTTTAATTATAAAATCATATCCATCAAATATAATATGTTTACTATTATGCCAAAAATATTAATTTGTATTTTATTTATCACTATAATTTGATTTATTTATCACTTAATTTATATTTTATTTATTTCTAATGATAATAATGGTGGACTTGTGTGTGTTAAATTATGTAAATGTAATAAAAAAACTGAATTATTTTATGTCATATTAAATATTCAAAAAATACATATTATTTAAAATTTGTTATTACAAGTCATAAACATCTGAATTAAAATGGATTTAACATAAAATTACCCTTTTAAGAAAAAAATACAATATATGTGTATATATATATATATATATATATATATATATATATATATATTGTATATTTTTTTCGAGTTTTTCAATTTTGAACCCTTATATATATATATATATATTCATCCCCTATTTTTTCTTACGTCTTCGTTTCATAGCTCGGTTAAAATATGGTAATAACGGCGCTGCGGCGCTCTTGTATCAAATTACTACACCCCCTCAGAGGATTTTTATTGCGTGTAATGAGCACATTGCCTTTGCTTGAATTTCAATAATTCCGACGGTTATTATTACCGCCGTTTAATATATTCATTTAAATTGCGATAATGTAATCGCCGCGTAACGTACGTAAAATATTATAATATATATATATATATATATATATATATATATATATATATATATATATATATATATATATATATATAAATTTACAAAATTAAATTAGTAATAATAAACGAGAGTCGTTTCTACGAATTTGATCAAAGAATTATTATGAATATTTAATATGGAGCTGTAATATAATATTTTATGTTAATCTTACTAAGGGTTGTTTTTTATTAATATGTATATTTTTATTCTGTATAATAAAAAATACTAAATACGTATTCAGACTAAATATTAAAAATTTGATTATATTTATATAAAATAAATTTTATTATTTTTTATAAGAATACGAAATTATTTATCATTTTACGTTTATCGCGTACAAGATAAGAATTGAAATTAAAATCAACCAAATAATAAAAATAATAATAACAAGACAAAGAAAAAAAAGTAGGGTACAAAAAAAAGAAAACTTTCCGCTTTTTTTTGAAACGGTTATTAAAAGAAAAAAAGATTTTCTCTAACAAAAGACGAAGGTGTTGTACTTTGACTGTATAATTTTTCTTTTGTGCAGCGCCCGGTAGAAAAAAAAAGAAAAACAGTGAAAATCTCCGAGAAAAAGCAGAGATAAGATGATGAAATACGAAGTTAGAATCAATTTAATTTTTAAACCTTATCAAACTTTTTTTTCTGAATAGCAATTTTCCACCGTAGTATTCTTTTATTATATATTTTTTGACGTTATTGCGTTTTTGTTTTTTTATTATTTTATTCGAATCAAAGTGTACAATTTTATTTTTCAGAATTATAATAAAAGTATAATTAGTGTCGTTAGTTTTTCTAAATAACACTGTAATTTATTCCACCAAATCAATTTAGTCCCCTTCAAAGTAATCCCCGTCCGATAAAACGCACTTTTGCCAACGCTTTTTTTAGTCTTCGAAACAGTCGAAATAGTCTTTTCCCAGTATAGCTTTCAAGACTTTCTTCGATTCGTTTTTTATCTCGTCAATCGTGTCAAAACGGCGTCCCCGCATTGATCTTTTGAGTTTACTGAATAGCCAAAAGTCGCACGGAGCCAAATCAGGCGAATACGGTGGCTGCGAAACGATATTAGTTGAGTTTTTAGCAAAAAAGTCTTAAAGAACCAAGAACCAAAAGTTGTAAAAACATGTGTAACTCGGAGATAATTAAACCTTTTGACAAACAGATGCTTGGCCAATGTTATAGGCAGTTCTACCAATCTAGGAAAAAAATAAAATTTACCTGCCTTGTTAATGCTAGGGAGTTTTAAATGACAATTTCATCTTACTTTTTTATCACAGTAGTATTTAAATTTTTATTGTCATTTTTAAAATTTAAATTATTTATCTAAAATATTTTACTACACCACTGAACACTCAATATAAGCTAAAGTGACTAAAAAAGAAAGTATAAATATAACTAATAAATACACTTTTTATACCATATTGTAATATGTATGTAAAACAGTGGAGAGCGTTTATAGCGTTATTTTGCCAAAATGAGGAGAAGAAGACTAAATAATAATAATAATAATATGGTATCAAAAAAAAATAGACTATATTATATTCTAAGATACCTCTAGAAGCGAGAAACATCGCTTATATCGTATCTCGGTTAAACTACGTAATTCGACACGGTTACGGTTTATGACGTTATTACCATATTTTTCACGTGACGTTAAAATATCGAAGAAAATATAACCGAAACTCGATCTAACCCAATTTTCATTTGGTGACGAAAATTCCGCGATTGCTAGACGAATTTTTCATTTTTTTTTTGTAATCGTTTCCTGTTCGAATATTTTTCGTTTTAACCATTTCCGTAATGACGCGTATTTTATAAAACGAACGAAAAAAAAAATAGAAACTCGTTATTGTAAAAGTGCACTTTGGAAGAAAACTCGTTACGTTTGTATGTCAATGTTGGTTGCATATTCACTTATAAAAAAAATCAATCACTATTATGTATGATCGATTGAAGAGGTATTGGTTTTGCTATCGTGTTACACAGCTCTGGTTTATCCGCATATATTAAATTACACTGTATATACTCGAATTTTCAATTACTTTTTATATTTGCATAATATAAATAAATAAATAAATATATATATATATATATATATATATATATATATATATTTATATATATATATATATATATTTATATATATATATATATATATATATATATATATATATATATATATATATATATATATATATATATTATATAACACCATGATCAAAAAGTAAAGTGAATTTGTTTATAAAATGTAAATTCTTTACTTATTCTTTATTTACTTTTGCTAACGTTTTTTCAATTCCTCGAAACAGTCGAAATAGTCCTTTCCCTGTATAGCATTCAAGACTTTCTTCGATTCGGTTTTTATCTCCTCAATCGTGTCAAAATGGCGTCCCCGCATTGATTTTTTGAATTTACTGAATAACCAAAAGTCATACGGAGCCAAATCAGGTGAATACGGTGGTTGCAGAACGATATTAGTCGATTTTTTGTCAAAAAAATCGCGAAAAACCAATGCAGTATGACATGAAAGAAAAGAAGAGTTTTAAAAACACGTGTAACTCGGAGATAATTAAACCTTTTGACAAACAGACACTTGGCAAATGTTATATAGACAGTCCTACTAATCTGAGAAAAAAAAATAGAATTTACCTGCTTTACTAATGCCCGGGAGTTTTAAATTACAATTTCACCTTTCTTTTTTTATCACAATAGTGTATATGCATATTTTATCCGTAAAATATATCGAAAAAAAAATATTAAAAAAAATGTTTTCGATGACCAAACAGTCGTAGATACTTTTTCAATGGACTTCAATACTTATATATAAAAAAATTATATTTATTTTTTTTATCGTAAGATAATTTAAAAACTTTTAAATGAAAAGTTGCGATCTACAAATGTCAACTTTTACTTGGAAAGTTTGAACTTTCAACATTCACAAAAGAATTCAGTTGAATCAACCAACTTTGATTAATGTTGGAATAAAAAAAATCTATACTTTATATAAAATATACTATATATATATATATATATATATTTATATATTTTATTTAAAATTATCCATAGAAGATTTTTATTATATATATATATATATATATATATATATATATATATATATATATATATATATATATATTGTATTGATTCAAAATCGATGTACTAAAATTAAAATAACATATAATCTAGAGTCAAAGCGATTCGTCATAGTTTAGAAAATTATCGAATTCTGAAAACTCTAAATTTAATTAAACTCGAATGTTAAAATTAACGACTTTGCAAGAAGAATATGTCATGAAAAAAAAACATTTAACGAACTATCTTTTATTCTCAGCAGTGATTCACTTTTGTGAGCCATTCTTTATAAATTTTATTAAAGCGACTTAACATCCTTATATTTTTATTGGTCTCCTCGAGAAAGATTTCAATTCGTCGTGTTTCCATTCGTTCGTTCGTATTATGTTTTTTTTTCTTTGTTTTTCATTCAACTTTAGAATCTATCCTATTATATGAAAGAAGCTCTATTCTTACGTTCAATTTTTTTTTCTTTTTTCTCGTTTCGCTAGTCTTTTTTAGATCTGCTAGAATTTGATATGAAAGAAAAGCAACCGGAATTATCATAACTAGAGCTGAAGACGATCTCTTGGTAAGAATTTTAATTTGTTTGAGTTCGTTAAATAAAATATTTTACCAATTTTTCGTTTTGTTGTATGAATTTATTCATCTACGATCAATTCAAAACAATACAATTAATACAAAATTACAATTTTATTCAATATAAATTATTACTACTAATAATATACACGTTTATATTTTAATTTTGATTTCAAAAAAACTGCCCCCCCCCAAAAAAAAAAACGTCTGAATTTTGTCGTATTTTTGAGGGAAAAAGCAGATAAAAATTCGCAATGTCAACATTTTGATTAAAATTCAAACGCTGGCTCGAACGACGGGTCTTCAATTTCATTGCATAAATTAAAAAAAAATATTCCACTTTTAAATCTGGCGTATTAGACATTTTTCGTTAATAAGAAAATTGTTCTGTTATCGCAGAATTTCATTAATTCGAAGATTGGGAGAGTGAAATAAAAAAAAAGCAATCGAGAACGAGATTCTATCTGTTTATTTAATAAAGTGCGCTTATTAAATGTATATATTTTTCTTATTTTTATTTCTTATCATCTTTAACGGTGTATTTTATTTATATATATATTTTTTAAATAAGCTATCTATAGTATATTTTAATTATGCGAGTAAATTAAATTTAACGTATATTTTTTAATTATATACATATAAGTTAAATCGATCGCCGAAGCCGGATATTGAAATGAGTCTGAAAAGAAATTTACAATTTATCGTTTTAATATATTATTTATATTAAAAAGCGATATGAAAAAAATAAAGTTTTTTAAATTAATTAATTATGCGATTGTGGTGATTCATTGATGACATATATATAAGTGGATTCAAAATTGCTAATATACAATCAACTCTCTTTTTACAAGATAGATACGTTTCTTAACAAACGTATAGAAGTTATTCGTGTAAATAAATACAAACGGTATATTTTAAATTTCAGAATATTACGAACTGGACTAAAAATGCTATCATCAATAGATATATTAGATATGTCTAATTGAATTATGTCAAACTATTGGGTTTACAATCAGAAATTATGAGTTAGGCTAATCGGGTATTCCCTAAAAAAGTAGACAAGCCATGAAATAGAACAAAAAATTCGTGTAAAAAAGTATATTTAATTTTATTGGTGAACAGCGTTATTTCAAAATATCGTTTAAAAAGAGAGTTGAGTGTATATGTTTTTAAAATTATAATATTATTTATAAAATATTTTCAGAATCGAATTTATAAAATTATTTACATTTTATTTATATAAGACAATATGTAATATTCTGTGTGAAAACAAAACAACGCCACGTTATGAATACAATTATCGCGGTAATCCATATGATTTAATTATCAAGAGAAGGTCGTGCGAACAGTTTGAGAACCGCCGTGTCTTAATATAATCTAGAATATATAATAATACGTCTTATTTATGCGTTATACGTATATTTGTACACGTTATAATTAGAATTCGCACGGCCGGGTATGGCAATTCGAATTTAATATTTGGCTATATTCGCACGACACTATTAAATTGGAGACCTGCGGTTAATGAATTTAATTTATATTAGTTGCGTATGTGCATAATAATAAATGGGCGGTTTCTGGTGCGAAACGGCGGGACGAGGGCGGATGGTGAATTTCTCGTACGAAAGGGAACAAGAGGCGTAATTAACCGTTGGCGCGCGTGCCGGAAATGACAGTCAAAGCGACGCTGTTACCAAGAAAATTGGGTCGCTAACTTCGCATTGGTGGAAAGAAGAAAACAGCCTTCGGACAACGAATGGATTATAACGGCCGTCGAAGCCTTCAAAAGCGAAGGACACAAGTGCGTATATCGTTAGATCGTTTCTATGAAAAATAATTCGCAGCAAAATGATGAAAATAATACTGCGATCGAAAAGTAAGGTGAAATTGTCATCTCCAGGAAACAAAACTCCAGGAAAAAAAAACTCCAGGAAAATTGTATTTTTTTTCCTAGGTTGGTAGGACTGTCTATAACATTTGCCAAACATCTGTTTGTCAAAAGGTTTAATTATCTCCGATTTACACAGGTTTGCACAACTTTTGGTTTTTGGTTCTTTACGACTTTTTTGCCAAAAACTCAACTAACATCGTTTGACAGCCACCGTATTCACTTGATTTGGCTCCGTGCAACTTCTGGCTATTCAGTAAACTCAAAAGATCAATGCGGGGACGCCGTTTTAATACGATTGACGAGATAAAAAACGAATAGAAAAAGGTCTTGAAGGCTACACCGGAAAAATACTATTCCGACTGTTTCAAGAACTGTAAAAAGCGTTGGCAAAAGTGCGTTTTAATCGGACAGCAATTACTTTGAAGGGGTTAAAATTGATTTGGAAAAATAAATTAAAAAAAAAATTTTTTTGAACAATTTAATCTTAGTTTTTGATCACAATGTTATTTCTTATATTCATTCAATATATTTTATTATATATTTCAATTTATTTAAATTATATTATTCATTCAATCCTTGATTTATAATATCGAGAAAAGCATCGTTTATTAATTACTTAAGAACCATTTTACCTGCTCGTTGAATAAACAAAAACTTCATCTTAAATTTCAACGTTTCAGCGAACAAAATATTATGATGAAAATTTATATTTGTTATTTAATTTCAAATATTGGAAAAATACAGTATTATTTCCATCGCTTAAAATAAACAAAATCTTATAAATTTATTAAAAGTCTTAAATTACGTAAAAAAAATATATGTTAAATTGTTTTTTTTTAATATAAAAATATGCATTTAAATTCGTTGGTTTATGAAGGTCTCAAATGTATGGTGAAATTGAAATCGTCCCCAAATCAAAGGGTTCGAGACGAGTGAGTGAGAGAGAGAGAGAGAGAGAGAGAGGCCTTTGTCCGGCGCTGACTTTTCCGGCAACTTACGCGGAAAAGGAAAATTCCATGAGGGGTATGAGTTTAGGAAAATCCGACTCGCAATTTTCGCAAGAACCGCAAAATTTTCCGACGCCGAAAATTCGCAAATTGACGTCTAGTCGCCGAAAATATGATTTACAATCGTAGCGATTTCTCGAAATCGCCATCCAGTTAAGGCTTAGCCGCATTTTCAAAACGAATATTTCATTGGATTTTCAATCAAATAATTATTATTAAGTTCCGTCGTAAAATACACCGAAAGATACGCCGTCGGAATCCGTGATGGAAATTTATTACATTTTTTTTAATCTCATCGCAAAAATAATATATATATATATATATATATATATATATATATATATATATATATATATAGTTTGGATAAAATTTCTCATGAAAATAATATTATATTAAAAATGATATTTATTCTTATATATCAAATCAAAGTTTATAAAACTATAATATATCATGGCATTCATTAAAACATAAAATCAGTTTAATAATTAATCGTATATTTTATAAAATATCGCTTTAATTTATATTATTCAACCCACGCTGGTTAAATAAAAATTAATAATAATTCATTATAATATAAAGTTTTATATGAGTTTATCATTTTTTTTAATATATAAAATATTAATTATTTTTTTAATTTTTACTATTATTATTATTTTGTGCAAAAACTTTACGCATTACATGTTAAAATAATATTAAATTAATAATCGTAAAGCTTCTATATGTACATTGTGTAAAATTATTTATGGCGTATACCATTGTCTTCCACGATGACGACGATCTAATAAACAGTATAAATTTTGCAATGTCGTTATTTTTTATTTATTTATTTTTTTTCACTAAGACTTTGTTCGTACGACGCATAAACATAAATAAGAATGAGAAAAACAGTAAAAATACTATGGAAAGGATGAAGTAAAAAGAATATATATATACAGAGTGTTACAAAAATATTCACATATATTTTAAAAAATTATTGCTAATATTTTATTATATATTTTTACTTGTAATTTATTTTTTTTTAATAGTAAAAATCTGATTATTTTTTCTCAATAAAAACAAATTATTAAATATTTTTATTTAAGAATATTCTACAAATTTCATATATTTTTATAAAATGTATTATTAAGAAAATATATATGATATATTTTCATTCACAACATCCTGTACATATATGTTAAGAGTGTATGAAAGCGGAGAGTGAAGGAAAAAGAAAAGGAAAAAGGGGAAAAAAAGACGGATAAGTAGTAAAGTGAAACGTTTTTCATGCTGAAAAATATACGAATGTCGAAGGTAAATAAATACATGGAGAACTTACTTGACACAAAGTATATATTTCTTCACTCCAATTAGCCGTACGTTCGTCGAAGGCGAAATTATATATACGTCTTTCGCAAATAGAGCGCGAAATCGTTTAAAACGACACAAAGGGTGTATTCGCGCAAAACTTGCTTCCGGGGGGCGACAAAAAAAAAAGAAGAAGAAAAAACGACGCCGACCATTTATCACGTATATATTATATATTTCGTAATGTATATTTTCAATGGAGCATACTTTCTCAAATGCGCAATTGTTATTATTACACACTTTTTTTTTTATAAATAAGTTTCACTTGTATGTTTGTCTGGATGAAATTTTGTAATCGATTTTTCGAACGCTTTTCAATGTTGGATTCAATTGAAATTTTGCATACTTGTTCACTATCAATGACAATGTAAGAATCAATTAACAGTTTTATAAAATAATTGACCAATTAATAGATATTAATGATATTATTTTTGCGATGTAATTGTAATTGCGATATGATGTATAATAATACAATGGTAAGATTGTTATTATTGGTAAAATAAAGCAATACGATATAAAAAAGTGTTTTTTTAGATAAAAAAATATTTTTTGAACATAACATATATTCTAGATTTATGATTTGATTCGTTTTTTTTTAATGATTTCAGGTTCGTTTTTGGTCTATAATTTCAAATGAAATATGAGCTGTCGAGTATTTTTCTCTAATTTGCATGCATTTCGATTTTTAAAATATCCATATCTCTGAGAAGATGATGATTTGAATTTTTTTTTGGCATAATAATGATGTCATAATTAATATAACTGAAAAAAAGATGAATATTATATAAAATATTTAATTATTAATCCTATATATTCGTATCCTATATATCTTTAACATTTAAAATTATCAATTTTACGTCAACTTTTTAATTAATGCGGCTAATCATTTTTGAGATATCTTGTACATTCATTACGATTCATACGAAGACTTGCAAAAATAATTTTGTATTTATATGCATACGAATTTACATAATTTAAATAAAATAGATGAATGCTGATATGAAATATGGGGGGGGGCAAGGCCTCTTTTGAATTCGGTGACGTTGATTTATATTTGCAAGACAAGATCTATGATCATTATTCTGAACGCGTTATTTTGCGCTAGAATACGTGTCACTGCATCTCACAAATTAAAGAGTGCAAGTGAAAAAAATCGTGACGTAATAAAATTTATATAAATTTTTTTCATCACATTATATTATACGGTTTTACGTTCGATATTTTATATTACAGCATGCCGATTCGCCGTAATGAATATACTTTTAGATTTTCACCCTTGGTATTTTGACGTAAATATATATATATATATATATATATATATATATATATATATATATATATATATATATAAACCTCCGATGCAAAAAAAATATACCGAAATGAAATTCGCTCATCATGCGAAAAAAAAATGAAAATAAAATAATTAATTAACGTTTTGCCATCTCATTCTCGTCTATTAATTAACGGAAAACGATGACATCTCGAAATTAACGGCGCGTCTTCAGTGGATAAAAATTACAATTTTTTACCCCATAATTCACTTACATTTTTTTTTTAATTATTTTTAACACATGTCAACATAATACTGTGATCAAAAAGTAAGGTGAATTTGTTTATAAAATCTAAATTTTCTATTTATTCTATCAAATCAATTTCGTCTCCTTTAAAATAATCCCTGTCCGATAAAATGCACTTTTGCCAACGCTTTTTCCAGTCCTTGAAACAGTCTAAACAGTCCTTTCCCAGTATAGCCTTCAAGACATACTTCGATTCGGTTGATATCACCTCAATCGTGTTAAAACGGTGTCCCTAAATCAGGCTAAATCGTGTTAAAACGGTGAGCTAAATCAGGCGAATACGGTGGTTGCGGAACGATATGAGTCGAGTTTTTGTCAAAAAAGTTGCGAAGAACTAATGCATTAAAATATGGTGCATTATCGTCATAAAGTAAGCAACAGTTTTAAAAACACGTATAACTCAGAGATAATTAAACTTTTGACAAATAAACGCTTGGCAAATATTATATACAGTCCTATATACAACCTAGGAAAAAAAAATACCATTTATTTGCTTTTTCTAATGCTCGGAAGTTTTAAATGACAATTTCACCTTACTTTTTAATCACTTGTAGTAATTATATTTAAAGTGAGGATCTTTGTATAAAATTTTACCGCGGACCGTAGATTGACCACAGCCGCAACTTCGCTGTAAGGTTCTGATGCAACGGGAGGTGTCTGCGAAAATTAAACGGAAAAGTGAACATTAATGAGCGACAAGCTCTTCGGGAAATGACTGCGGAGTTTTCTTCACTAATGTTCGACCGTACGTTTCAATTTAAAACTGTTCCACTGCACAACTAATGTATACGAATAACGTATACATATTAAAGGAACGGAATTAAAAAAGTTTCCCTTATTATTATTTTTTTTTCTTTGCCCCTGCGTATAAAACAGGACATACAACGTGGCGGCTGGTCGTTGAATCAGTCCGTTAATTAGTTGGATTCCCTGAGTTAGAAAAAAAAATCCAGCGCTTGGTGACTCAATGGAAAGACAAAATCTATATTCCATATATATATATACAAAATAACATTATTTTTTCTTATATTTTCCAATTGAAAAAAAATATAATAAATTTAAATCTCTTAGTGATTCTTAATGTTTTTTTTTTCGCTACAATTATATTTTAGATAAAATTATTTAAAATGATATATTATATTATATTTATAAAGTTCCGGTCTTTTTATTGAAACCCAGTTAAACTATGGGATGTCAATTAATTAATGTTTGCACAGTAAACGACTTAAGCGCTTCCGTTTGTTGACCATTCGTGTTTTCTTAATGACCTTTCCGGTCGCAAAGACGTTTCGCTTCCGCTTCCGGAACTTCGGCTGAAATATTTTACATATTTATTTACTAAATATAAATAATAATTAGAATACAGATTAAACTGATGATTGCTTAAGAATGGAAAATATAATAAAATTTACAGCAAAAATATTTTGAACACATTAAATGTATAGTCATTAGTTGAAAAAAAATACAGTCAAACCTGTTTTTGTGCGATTCCTTTTTTGTGAGGTATATAAATCATAATACGACTATTATTGCTATCAATGTGTACATACACATATATTGCATCAATATATTCATTAGTCATGCACAATATTCTTCCGCATATATTTCATCAGCCAATTTCAATACATAATGCACAATCTAATAACTCCAATTAATTGCTGTCGACCTTTTTTTATACGGTCCCTCTCTACTGAATATTTTTTTTCAAATGTTGTTTTAAATTATTTCATATAGCTATTTAAAAAGTTTCTGAATATTAAAAACAGGTTCGATTGTGAATGTTATTATTGTTATCATAAGTTATTTTTTTAACTATGATTAAGAATTAATTCGTATGAAAATAATTCGTACAAAAAAAATAGTAATCTTCAAAAATGTGTTGTATTGATCCTAAATTAATTTAATAAATCAAATTCATTTTACACTGTTTTCAAATCAATTTTGTATATTAGTTTGCAAACTATATTAAACATAATACAATTACTAAACCGTAGAATTCGATTTTCAACCCGTTGAATTTGAATCGTAAACAGTTTACATCCGTTTTCATAGCACTTTCCTTTTCACGTAATTAATACAAATCATTTTAATTTAAAATATTTGATAATATAAAAGTTAATAAATTTAATTACATTATATATATTATTAATGAAATGATCTTGAATAAGTAGATTTTTTTTTTAAAATCGTGTCATATTTAATTAAATAATACAAGCTTTAAACTCTCGCATCACACAACATATCTCTGCGTTACACGAGTTGAATATACCTGATTTACTATATATATAGTCAAACCTGTTTTTGTGCGATATTTTTGTATGTCTTTATTATACGATTCCTTTTTTTGTACTGTATATAAGTATACGAATCCCAACGACTCACTGAATTATATAAGTGTTGGCATCCCTTTTTTTTGTGTGTATGTACACATTGCATCAACCTATTTCATTAATCATGCTCAATATTCTTACGCATATTTTGCATCAGCTAATTTTAATAAATAATGCGCTATCTAATAATTTCAATTAGTTGCCGCCGACTTTTTTTATACGATTCCTTTATACCGCATAAAAATAATTTTCATATATTATTTCTAATAGCTATTTAAGAAGTTTCTGAATATTTTTTTTGTGCGATTTTTTTTCTGCGGTATCTATCTACCGCACAAAAACGGGTTTGACTGTATATAATATAATACACGTATTCTAACATGTTTTTGTTTACTTATATAAGACGGTTTCATATAAGCGAACACTATTATCGTTATTTCGAACAATAAAGGGCTATTATAATTCACACTGGCAATTATGAATATGCGTTTTAGCTAAACGTCCGAACAATAGTCCTTTTAACGAATTAATTTATCAACTTCATTAAATTTGCTGAAATACGGTAATAAACATAAAATACGATAATGCGTGTACCGTCGACCATTGTCACGGTACTTGTTTGGTACATATTTTGCAGAATGTGCACATTCACCATTTTCGACCCAAATTGAACCGCTCCGATTTATCTCATAATTTTCCACCTATTATTATTTTATTGTATTGTATTATGTTGTATCGTCATATAGAAATGTACACAACGATCTATTTTAAAATTTTAATAGTTTAAATTTATTTGTGAAAGCGTTAATAGTAATAATTATTGCCGAATATAATATATATATATATTATATTATGATCAATACTTAGTTCTTACTATCAATATATAGTATAATGATTTCCTTCTTATGCGTTAAAAAAATGATTAATTTAAAATAAATATCATTAGAAACATAAAAAATGAGTTATCTATAAAAATGGTAAACGCAAAAAAAAATGTGAAATAAAAAATGAACTGTCATACTGTCATCAACTAAATTAATTAAATGATTCACTCAAATATAAACCATCAGAATTAATCAATAGAAAAAATATTATGTTCAATCAAAATAATACGAGACATCAAACAACTTTAATAAGTCATCAAAAGCTAAACAGCTTGGAATGCATTATCATATCCACCATATTTTCCAGATCTAGCACCTTCGGATTATTTGTTTTGATCTTTGAAACACTAGAAATCATGCTATTTATTTTTGGATTATATGTAAAAATATTTAACAACTCCAACTTACATTTAAAATTGATTTAAATTTATCAGAAAAAAATATTATTTTTTTATAAATATATACATGGATTATATATCATAATACATTTTTTTCCATTATAACTACTAACATTTTCACTGAACAATATATTTTTTTCCAATAATGAATTTATCTCTGAAAAACTTAAATTTTTCTCTATATTGTACATGTAGTAAAAAAAAATAAAATATATAAAACATATTGAAATATATCAATTGGCGTACCGAATGGGTATATTCGCGTGTAATTTACATTCATAATTGCGAACACTTGGGCAATTTATAAATATTTTTGCGGTGTTTCCATTATTTGCGCGGTCCGTTTCGAAAATTTTCCACGCGCTCGTTTACTAAAACAAACAAACAAACAACAACAACACGAATTCGTTCGGAAAATTTGACGGGAAAGCGCGGCAGGAAGTGGGGGAAAAACTCGTGATATCATCGCACGTGTGTAACACGACGATATTATAATACAGTATATGTTATACATTATATAATATAGTATATATGAATATAGTATAATGTAACTCGTTATATCATACATAGAAGACTTCCGCTTACTGTGAATCGATTTTCATGCAATTCAAACTTTTGCATATTACGTTTTAGAGCATATTGTATAATACATAGTAAAATAATAGTTTACATATAATAATCGTATATATATAATATATTTGTAACTTATATAAGCGGATAAATATTTATTAATAACTGTTCTCGTTGATTTATTTTTATATATAAACAAAGATACCATCTAAATCAGCGGTTCCAAATCTGTTGAACGCGTACCCCTAAGGGGTAAGCAAAAAAAGTTATTATGACGGAAAATATAAAAATTATATATATATATATATATATATATATACATGTGTGTGTGTGTGTTAGGAGTACACACGAAGGAGACAATTAGATAAAGGGGTACAAAAATGAAAAAAAATAGGAACTGCTGATCTAAATGATAAAAATTAATATAACACTGTGATCAAATAGTAAGATAAATTTGTTTATAAAATATAAATTCTTTATTTATTTTTTCAAATAAATTTCATCTTCTTCAAATTAATTCACATACGATAAAATGCACTTTTGACAACGTTTTTTCCGGTTCTCAAAACAGTCGGAATAGTCTTTTTCCGGTATAGTTTTCGAGACGGTTTTTATTTTTTCAATCGTGTCAAAATGGCGTCCCCGCCTTTGGCATTTTGAGTTTGCTGAATAGCCAGAAGTTGCACGGAGCCAAATCAGGCAAATACGGTGGTTGCGGAATGCAGTATGACATGAGATAATTAAACCTTTTGATTAACAGATGCTTGGCAAGTATTATAGACAGTCCTACCAACCTAGGAAAAAAAATACAATTTACCTATCTTCCTAATGCTTGGGAGTTTTAAATGTCAATTTCACCTTATTTTTTTATCACAGCAGTGTATTTCAGATTATATAAATTGTACATAATGGCAATTAAATATTTTGTTCCACATATTAAAATGATATTTTAATTTAAAAAAATATTTCAGATATCTAGTTAACAATTTATATTTACCGTTGAAATATATTCGTGGTGAATAATATGATATTTTAGCAGAAAACACTTTTCATAGAAATTTTACATGTAAAATATTTGAGTTGAATTCGATATAGAAATATAGATTCGCGTCGAGATTAATTTTCCGTATTTTAATTGAAAAACCAACTTGAAATATATTCACATTTAAATGCCAAGATACTTCCATTGATTCCACTCTTCAAATAGAAAAGCGCTGGTTTTTTTATTATTGAATATTATCATTTTAAATCGAGCTTGCTTTCACGTTGACTATATTTATTTTACGTGCTGAAAATTGAAACGGTATAAAGCTTTATAAAACGCGATTTTTTTTCTACGCCATTTATAAAAACCAAACTTTCATATATTAATTTAAGTACAACAATATATAGGATGTTTTGAATTTATTCACATGTTTTAAACCATTACTAATAAATTATATATATTAAAATTTACGTAGTTAAATTACAAATATAATTACTTTAATGTGATATTATTTCCATATGATATAAAATGAACTAAAATCGCTTTCAAAGAAAACGACTCATACTAAAATTATGTAAATGATGAATAATTTTCTTAACACGTTAACTACCGACTGCGAGATAACTCGTAATTTGCATTCTTTTCCAGTACGCCAACTGCAGAAATTTGTATTTTAGTTTTTATTTTTTTTCGTAAGTTAGTAGGACTTTTTATAATATTTGAAAGGCGTCTGTTTGTCAAAAGGTTAAATTGTCTTCGAGTTTAACGTGTTTTTAGAACTCTTGGATCCTTCATCACAATAATGCACCATGTCATACTACATGTCGTTCCGCAACCACCGTATTCTCCTGATTTGGATCCGTGTGACTTCTGACTATTCAGCAAACTAAAAAGAACAATTGAGGAGATCTAAACCGAATCGAAGAAGGACTTGAAGACTACCGGAAAAAGACTAATCCGACTATTTCGAGGACTGAGAAAAGCGTCGGTAAAAGTGCGTTTTATTGGAAGGGATTACTTTGAAGAGGATGAAGTTGATTTAGAATAATAAATAAAGAATTTACATTTTATAAACAAATTAACCTTATTTTTTTATCACAGTGTTATATATTGAAAAAAATAATATTTATAAATCGATTCATTATATGCGTATTTTTAGAACATCCTATAATTATATATATAAATATATGTATATATATTATATATATGAAAAATATAGAAGCGTGCAAGTTGCTCTTTTCATTGGAGTAATAAAAACTATATGCTCGAAAAGCGTTCTTTACACAAAATGGCGACGACGGTCCGCTTTTTAATTAAACATACCCCCCGAGTGCTCTAAACGAGCGATGGTGCCTCATCCCTTATGACCTCGTGGAAAATTATACGAAATCCCCATATTCACAGAGAAAAATATCTACACAACTTACACATAAAACTATCGTCCAGTTTGCGCTTCATTACGCTAATGAGCGCCGAACTAGGCGTATCTGAATCGATATCAAAATATTATATATATATATATATATATATATATATATATATATATATATATATATATTGTATAATTGAAATAGACAATCGCAATAGAATATTGTTTAAATGTTATATATAAATCATATTAGTAATTAATCAATTATATATAGTGTTATTTGTTATAAATTTTACTTTATTTGAATGATAATTCTATGTCACTTTTTACTTACATATGATTTTTAGCATGTGGCTGCCTAAATTGGCTACGAGAGAGTCTAAATATTTGGTGGTTCAATTTTTTATCTAAGTCATATGTTTAGTGATAACGTGACAAATATTGTCTTTCATGATTTATGGCTTATAGTCCTGGAAAAAATAGTTTAGCGGATGTTAAATCGCATGATCTAGAAAATCAATTCCATTTTTACCAACAATTCTGTTTTGAACATATTTACCAAATATTCGTGTGGCTTTGGTTTTTGCACAAGTTAAATTTTATAAGTCTGAAAATTCAAATCTTTCATAAACCGAATGGACACGGCTCCAATTGTCGAGCACCATGCTGAATCATCCTCTATATTGACTCTGACGACTATCCAATTAGCAACATTTTTTTTTTTATCAAATACCTCTTCGAATTTGAAGAATGGCAGTCATCAATTAAATTTTTAGTTTTAGCGTTGGTATTCTAAAGATAGTTCTTGAACTATTTTCAAAACACTTGTATGCATTTCGGAATTTTTTTTCTTTCAGAATCATGATGACCCAATATTAACGAAGGTGAAATAATGACCAAGTCTTTGAAACTTTTTGAATTGATATGTTGAATTCTAGCATTTGCAGATTTATCTATAGATAAACTATATATGTAGATATCGTCTCAAAAAATTCATACTCAACATTATAACAGAAAAAAATTACATATATTAAAATCTATTTCTATTTTATTTCTGAGCAATTTAAATATGTCTCATTAAGTCGGCAGCCTAATTAATTACACGTTTTTAAATTATATTAAACTCAAAGATTACTCTTAAAAGTATGTAAAACACGTAAAAATTGAATCAACATAAGTAATTTAAATTAATTTTATCCAATTTTAGGAGTTTTTGAACCTAATATTAATGAGTTTATATAAAAACCTGTTACTTATCTACTTTATATATTATATTTCAGCTCTGAAACATCTTAATCAATTATTCTTTTTATTAGATATATATTATGATTAAGCAATATTTATTGCTCATTAATTTTTCAATAAATAATTTACCATTCAGACAATTAGTTATTGGGTTAATTTATAATACAATTGAATTCATAAGATTTAAATACCAATGATATATATTTTTTTTTATAGAGAAAATTTTGTACTAAAATTTTCTCTATAAAAAAAATATTTTTAAAAGTAAAAAAGTAAACAAAGTAAAAAGAGCGACTTAGTATAAAAAAATAGTTGTGCTTTATGATAAAAAAGTCTTTCTTTGTTTTCATTGAGTTAAACCGACGAAAGATCGGATCGTGAATAACAATGAAAATTTCATACTCTGAACGTCATTTGTCCCAAACACATTAAGCGCACTTATACCCTTTTGTTCGCGTCTCTTTATACGAGAATAACCTTTCATAATATAATAATATGAAAAAAAAAATATATATATATATATAGTACGACTCGGACCCATTGTATGCGTCGGTATCTACATATTTTTTCGTCTATTCGGTTTTCGCGGGTCCAATTTTCGTTTTCGTTTTCATTTTTCATGCCGCTTTTAACCGTTGCGGCTTAATTCCGAAGAACAAACGTTTACGACTATCTTTATATGAGGCCCGTGTCGTTTTTTTTTTAAAATAATATTAGAAAAAAATCAACAAAAAGGGTGTTTGTTTTTGGAAAAAAAAAGCTTCATCTCTTTTATTTCATCGATCTTGTCGACGCTTTTGTGTCGCGAATTCGTACGGATTATTTCATTTTCCATTTTGCTATCGTTAAAAATGAATATTTAACGTTTTATTAAAGCTTATGAAATCATTTTTACATATTTTCATTTAATTTAATATAGTATAAAAAAATATTTTAAAACAATCGATTTTTTAATGAAATTATTTTTATAAAGTTTAGTTTATTTTCTAAAAAATTGAATTAATATTTTTAATATTCGTATATATACTACTGTGATCAAAAATTAAAGTTAAATTGTCATTTAAAACTTAAATTTTTGATTAATGTCATTCCGCAACCACCGTATTCGCCTGATTTGGCTCCGTGCGACTTTTGGCTATTCAGCAAACTTAAAAGGCCGATGCAAGGACGCCGTTTTGACACGATTGAGGAAATAAAAACCGAATCGATGAAGGTCTTCATGGCTATACCGGAAAAAAACTATTCCGACAGCGTTGGCAAAATGGGTTTTGTCAGACAGGGAATGAAATTGATTTGGAAGAATAAATAAAGAATTTACATTTTACAAACAAATTCCCCTTACTCTTTGATCACAGTGATATATATATATATATATATATATATATATATATATATATATTATTTAGAAAACTATATACGTTATCACTAGATCAGCGGTTCTAAAAGTGGGTCATATAATTCTCAAAGGAGCCACTGCGTATTTCGTGATAGTCATAAAAAAAGTGAGATTCTATTTTTTTATATATATTATACATATTATAAAATATTTTATTATAAGCATAAATCTATATTTTTAAATCTGATACTAAATCTTTCAAAATGAAGTGATTTTTAAGCTGAAGACTCAAACTTTAAAAACTTTAAAAATAAACGAGAATTTTACCTTTATATATATATAAACAAATTTTCAAATTGGTATAACGAGAAAAAAGTGGTAAATCATACTATATATTAAAAGTGTCATTGATAATAATCATTATACGTATAAAAAATAATATTTTCATATTTATAATGTACTTGTATCCTTTGGATTTTGCTCGTCTAGCACTATAATAAATCTCGCGATTATTTTTCGTTCAGAGTTAAATTTAAAAATACGCATTGTACTAGACAATGATAAATTACAATTTCAACACCTAATACTTATTATGTATGTATATAAATGAACAATGCTTTATAAAGAAGCATTCACATTTTATTATATGATTCCAATTATAGAGAAATAATATTTTTTTTTACAATATTATATTATTAACTATGATTTACACGATGATTTATATATTTGAAATGTTGCTGGCGATTTTTATATAATTTTATGTCACTGTATATGAATTTTATATACAGGATCTAACCACAATATAATAATAATAATAATACATATAGTCTGGCTGCGACATTATAACAGAACACGACGTAAGATTATGACGCAATATCGTTAACGTAATATGAAAACGCTTAACGACGCCCTCAACAAAGATCGTTGCCCCCCCCCTCCTCCATTTCACCCTTATTATATACTTTATATTTTAAAATAAATAAAATTGCATATATATATATATATATATATATATATATATATATATATATATATATATATATATATATATATATGTGTGTGTGTGTATATATATATATATATATATATATATGTGTGTGTATATATATATATATATATATATGTGTGTGTATATATATATATATATATATATATGTATATATATATATATATATATATATATATATATATATATATATATATATATAGCAATGTAAAATTTTCAATAATAAATCGTTTCATTTCCGTTTCTTCGAAAAAAAAATGGAGGTCACGTTTTGCTTGTAAATTTGAACTATTTCATATGTATGGAATTAAAATAAAAATTAATGTAGCGTACGGTTCCCTTTTTTTCAAAAAAAAAATAACAATAACGCAAAAATAATAAAATTTGATCGTATCAAAAAGTACAATCGGAAAAAAGGTGGAATTTCTGCAAAAGCGGCACATTTCAAAAATTCAGATCGAAATAGATATTGGATCATCAGAAGTTGAAGACTATAAATGCTATATTAAAAAAAATACTATACAAATTCAGTCTAAATTTATTCAATAAGAAAAAGTGATAAATTTAATTGTTTCGCTATTTTTGTCAAAATACGAAAAAATATTACAATTTTTAAAAAAATATTTACATATTTTATTTAAAAAAATATAATATTTATTTATTTTTATACTATAATGGCAACAATTAATGTTTCAAATACAATATATATTTGATTAATACTTCTAAGTTTCAATCGGAAAAGTATTTGTTTTTGCCAAATTACCCTATATTTAATATTATTAAAAAAAAATTTGCGCATAATCGTAAAAAAATAAGTTATTTTATCTAAAATATAACATTATTTTGTTTTGCAATACTGAAATATAATATAAAGTTTTTGTTTGAATCCTTCCAATTATTTCCATCCTTAAAGTTTTACATATAGTTTTGCGAAATAAATATTATACATGTATTTTAACAACTCTCATAATGACTTCATAAAACACAAACCGCAAAAAACAGTTTTTGATCATAATTTTAAACTTGTATCGTTTAAACTTCCGACTTTTAGCAAAAAATATGTATAATATATATTGAAATTAAAAAAAAAATAATAATTAATATTATTATCAATTTATATATTGATTACAATATTATTAATTATTGAACACAATATTATTAGCGCACTTGTATCGCTCGCGCTCTAAACTCCTAGCACGTTTCGAACGATTATTACGAAACAACGAAATTACACATTCGACTCAAAAAATAAAATCAAATGTCAAATAAGAATGCAATTTAACACTATAATAAAATAACATTTTCAAAAAAATATATATACATATATATATATGAAAAAAATAGCATATAGAAAAATCTGCGTTCGAAATCAAAACTTTTCAAAAATTTCCACCATCGTTTACGATAACAATTTTTTTTTCATTTTACTCCCTCGTATTAAAGGGTTAAAATGAGGGTAAAAAAATATTATAATAATATAATATTATTATGGTGGAAGCGTCATAATATATAAGCGTACATTCATCGTCGGGCTGGATTAACGCCAATGCTTGCCCCCCCCCCTTTTGTTGTGGATTACATAATCTGGGGTTATTCTACATAAACGTAATTAACGCTTTCACCCCCCCCCCCACCTCAGTTTGTATGTATAATATAATAATATCTCTTTCGTTCCTTGTGTTATACATTATAACCCGTCGCAATTCGGACGAAGTTTACAACGAAATTTTGTTAAATATTCATATTGCCCTTTGAAAAGTGCTCGAAAGCTAGCAGAAATTAAATATTTATGAAATTAGAAACATAATGAGTACTATTATATCATATTTTTTTTGTACTAGAGATCGTTTATAATAATGGAAAAAAAATACATTTATAATGAATTTTGCAGTGGTTTTAAAAAAATTAATGATATAACATTGTGATCAAAAAGTAAGGTGAATTTGTTTATAAAATGTAAAACTCTTTATTTATTCTTCCAAATCAATTTCATCACCTTATAAGTAATCCACGTCCGATAAAATGTACTTTTTCTAACGCTTTTTCTAGTCCTCGAAACAGTCGGAATAGTCTTTTTCCGGTATAACCTTTGATATCTTCTTTGATTCGGTTTTTATCTCCTTAATCGTATTAAAACGGCATTCTCGCATTGTTCTTTTTAGTTTGATGAATAGCCAAAAGTCGCGCGGAGTCAAATCAGGCGAATACGGTGTTTGCGAAACACGCGAAGAATCAATGCAGTATGACATGTTGCATTATCATGACGAAAGAACCAAGAGTTGTAAAAATACGTGTAACTCGGAAATAATAAAACCTTTTGACAAACAGACACTTGGAAAATGTTATAGATAGTCCTACAAACCTAGGAAAAAAATTATATGTACCTGTCTTCTTAATGTCCGGAGTTTTAAATGTCAATTTCACCTTACTTTTTGATCATATAGTATGTTACATTACCGCCATTGTTAATATCAAATTTGATTAAAAATTGATAATAAATATAAATAAATTTAATATATATTTTTTTACATATTAATTATAATAAATTATTACTTGAAAATAATTCAATTTCCTTTTGAAATATAAAGATGTCGTAATTTTAATATATAAATATATATTTATTTGAAGAAAAAAAATAATAGTTATACTTTGAAAGCTCGATTTGTTCCGAATATAAACGGCATATTATTTATGGCGAAAAACATCAATTAGCGAAATTATTTTCAGTATATTTAACATTGAAAATTTATCGTGAAGTTTTTCCCCGTCGAAAAGCATTTTCAGTAATTGCGTTAATTAGTAATTTATCAAAAATTGCTTGTAAACTTCACTCGTAACGGCGTACATAATTTGCCCGCTTTTTTATCGACAGTCGACAGTTAATACGCAACAGCGGTTGACAATCGGCGGCATGCGTACGTTAAAATTATTATTTTTTTTATATGTATCACATTTTTTTTCTAATAATAAAAATTTTAATCTATGACGTATTCCTTCATACGAACGTCAAAATAAATATATTTTTTTAAAAATATATATATAAATATTTGAAAATCACTGATTTACACAATAAAAATGTGCGACAAACGTAAAATATTACGTTTAATAATAATCGTCGAAAATTATTAAAATTCTACAACATCCTGTACGTGTTTGTTTTTTCGTCATTTAAAATTTTATTATATTATATAATACGAATGAGATGTGTAAAAAAAATATTTTCTCGAATATATTTATATATTTTTATAATATTATTAAAAAAAATCGTTAAATTTGATATATTACTATATCCTGCAATGAATGGCTCTCAACCTATTATGGCGAGCTTTTAAAAAATCGCCCTTTTTACATTTCGAAACGAGGCTACCGTTTTATTTTTTTTCTTTATTTTTTATATATATATATATTTTTATTCACCCCGAGGAAAGGGCGATAAGGTTGACGGGGGCAGGGGGGGTGCTTTAGAAAATACGTATAATCTTTTGAGACAAGGTAATTCCGAAATAAAATTGATTAATTAATTTAACGAATGGACGATTCGTGTTTGGCTTTAGTCCAGAAAGTTAAAAGTAACTAATAAGTTTATTTACGTATACAAATAATGCGGATAGAAAAATATGGGGCATACGCCCCACATTTTCACCTATTAATTTTTGGATGGTAACGTAGGAAATAATTATATATATATATATATATATATATATATATATATATATATATATGTATATATATATATATATATGTATATATATATATATATATATATATGTATGTATATATATATATATATATATATATATATAAATAATTTTATCTATTGCTTCTGAATAATAATTTTATAAAACATTTCTTTATAATTTATATTTATTAATATAATTGTTTTATATCAGAAAATATTTATTTAATATAAATATATGACTTTAATATATCAAAGTATAATTTATTCATTTCATATTCAATTTATTATATTAAAGTTTTTTTGAATTTCAATTATTCGAAAATATATGAAATTTTTAAATAAAAATTCGTATACTTTTAGAAAACAATTGCAATAAAATATTTAACAAAATAAATGAATGTTGATATTTTGAAAATTTTAAAGTGTTTTTGTTATTCAAAAACAATATATGATTTATTATAGAAAAAAAAGATCATCAATATTTTTTTGAGTATATTATTTTATTTTATTTATTATAATTTTAATGCTATCTTTAAAAAAAACACCTTTTGTACGAAAATTATGGAAACACTATGTAAAACAGTACATTTTTTTATAATTATATAATATAATAAATAAAATTATTTATAGTCAATATATATCATCATTAAACATTTTCTTTTTTGAACAGAAAAACCGCCAAATCTCAACTTATTAATTAAATCTTTGTAAAAAAAATAGAGCAGATTTCCATCTTTAATATCATGAAAGCAGTTGACTGATGTTTTGGTAGAAAAATGGAACATAATTATATCCCATAATTTAATCTCATTGAAAATTAATCGGACACTAATAAATTCAAAACATCCGTTACGTCAAAAATTTGAAATAATCAAATTTATTTATTCCAAACATTTAATAATGCATTTGAATAACTATAAATTTGTACTGAAAAAAATTACTATTCATCTCGCGATCGTCTAATATTGAGATTTATATTCGACATCCGTTTTATTACCGCGATAATGGATGTCACATTTAACCCCATTACAACCACCCCGGAAGTCGGATATACGTATTACAAGTACGTGTGAACTCCTTTTTTTTATTTTTTATTTTATTTTATTTTTTGTAAGTTGTAATGCTTTTGCTCTGAGCAATATTTTACTGCATCGTTGACGCAAATTAATATTCCCAGCGTGGAAATAATAAAACGCATACTTTCATGCATAATTTATAAAGTATATCGGGGGGAGGGGGTTCCTTGCTAAAGGAAAAATATATGCACTGGCTAAGAAGAAAAAGCCGGAAAACGGTTTTCTAGAATGGCGATAAATTCAAATTATGTCCTATATATGTATATATATATATACATGTGTATGTGTGTGTGTGTGTATATATATGTAAGGGCCGAGAGGGGTGGAGGATGAGGGTGTAGCACGAGACGAAGGGAAAAATAAAAGTCTACGGCTTTATGAGGAAAAACGTCCGGGGTCGAAAATAAAAATATCGTTAAGGCTTCTTATAGTTACTAATAAATATTAAACTCTCGAGCTTTTAATTTACAGCTATATTTTTTTTTTTGCATCCCTTCAAACGTGTGAGAAGCTTATTGTATAAATTTCCATGTGACGCCTTATGATTTCCACATTAAAGCTTTAATCGTAAGGTTAATTGAATAATTATTTTAACTGTTATGAAGCATATTAAACAACAATATAGTAAATTTATATATATATACACATACGATAAATCTTAATCGTTTTTTTATTATGTGTGAACGTAGTAAAATATAATAATAACGCAGCATTTTATTAGAGGCCTTGGCCTCGATTTTATATTTTAATTTGATAATATCTTCAAGGCTGAAACTATTATATAAAAAAACTAAGATTATTATAATTAATGTTTCATTTGTTTTGAGAGCTTTAACTACTTTTATATTAGCTTATCTTAAAAATTATGAATATTCGACTTAAAATCTTCATCAAATTCAAATCTTTAAAAAAATATTCATAAAATTTACATATTTTTTTTATGTTAATGAATAAAATCTTTCAGTACCAATTTCGACTGAATAATTTAGTTTTCTCTATTTAAAATGAAAATTAAATACGCAAATTTTATTATGAAATTTTAATACTGAAAATTGTCATCCCTTATTTTCTCAATATACAAATTCAATTATATGAACTTTAAAAGCATTAAATTTCAAATTGATGTTAATGAAAGCAAATGTTTATCTAAAATGGTAATTTTTAATTATTTATAATTTAAATTGTGAAATTAAATTTTGATATTTGAAAAAGAGAATTTAGATCCAAAACTACTATCAGTATCAATTTATTTAATTAAATTTAAAATAAATTTTTAATACATATTTTAATCAAAAAATATTGTATTTAAGTTTATTTTTAATATTAACAAAGAATTTTATAAAATATTATATAATGCATAATAAAATAATTATTTTTCAAATTAAATCAACCGCTTAAAGTTCATACTAGAGTTGCCTTATATTCACATAAGCGCACTTTAGCAAAAGTTTGATAAGAGAAAACCCCGAAAGCCTATTCTTAAAAACGTGTCGCCTTATCTAGAAAAACAGAGCGCGTTATAAGCGTGTATTATTCGCTTACAGTACGGTTTTTATCCCAGTTGTTAAACGATTACAAGTATTCGAGACGATCGTGCGACTACTTTCAGAGCACGTTCTATATTAAACATTACCCGGTAATCGCGATAGAAAAGTGTGAAAAAGCCATTAGGCATTATTATTATGCCCGAAGTGTTGTGTTAGAAATAATAATAAAAAATGCCTTGAATTACGCGATCGATCGCCGCGTTAAACGAGGAATGACGCTATTGTTAAATATAAAAAAAATCGCTATATTTACATTATAAATCAAGAAGGCAAGAAAATTTTAATTTTTTTCTAGGTTGATAGGACTGTTTATAACATTTACCAAGCGTCTGTTTGTCAAAAAGTTTAATTATCTCTGAGTTACACGTGTTTTTACAACTCTTGGTTACTTTATCACGATAATGCACCATATCACTCCGCAATCACCGTATTCGCCTGATTTGACTCCGTGCGACTTCTGGCTATTCGGAAAAACTTAAAAGGTCAATTCGGCGACGCCGTTTTAAAACGATTGAGGAGATAAATACCGAATCGAAGAAGGTCTTGAAGGCTATACTGGATTACTTTGAAGGGGGTGAAATTAATTAGAAATTTTATGAATAAATTCATTTTACTTTTTGATCATAGCGTTATAATATATAATTGAACATGTTAAATTAATAATTATTACACTTGAAATAAATAATATGCATAAAATTAGCGCGAGTTTGAACATTCTCTATTCGTATATGCAAATGAGAAAACTTAACTATTGAACTAACAACGGTGCTTTAAAATACTATTATTATTCTATTATACTAAAAAAGATGCTCGCAGTTACTCTGTAATAAGTAACACACTTACTAGTTTATTAATTACGAACGACAAATTGAAAGTTCGTTTTCCAGCTATACAATTATTTTACATAAATATATATTACTCATTTTATTTTAAATGAATAGAAAAAAAAATACACCAAGAATAGAAAAATATAATATTTACATATTTTTGAAAAATACTATTATATAATAATGTATTTGTAAAAAAGTAAACAGCCAACGTTTCGTATTTTTAATTAGAAAACTTGATATAATAAAAATTATAATTTTAATTAAATTTATTTTTCATTTTGTTATTACACATTATAAAAAACAATAATTATATATATTTTATAATAATTTTTAGCAGTAAAATTTAATCGAGATAAATTTTTTTTAGGAAATGAGACATGTTTTTGACAAGCAAAGAAGTTTTAAAATTTTCCAAATAACGCAATTATAAACATTTCTTCTAAGTCAAAAAAATTAAATGAAATATATCTATATAATAATATAAATTCTTTATTCTTAAAAAAAATATAAATTAAATCAAAAATATTCGTTCGCAGTCTAAATTGATTATATAAATATAAACCGCAAACTCTTGATTAATCGGCTTTTATTGAAGTAAATACTTATATAAATTAAATTAAAAATTATATTTATATATAAAGTTAAATTAAATTGCTTTATTGAAATACGTGACTCAACATATATAAGGGGCTTTTAAAGTCAATATCAAAATTGAAATTAATTTGTTCTTTTAGCAAAAAATCTCAACGATAAACGTGGCCGATTAAAGCGTGGCCGTATAATGCGTAGTCTATTAAATTTTTGAAAAATAAATATATGGTGCGAAAATTACGTCGATTAAAACCGCGTAAATCGAAATGCGATAAATCTTCGTTACATAAGTGGAAATGTTACAGGAGGTGAAAAAAAAAAGAGAGAAAAACAAGAAAATCTATGCCGAATTTAAAGCCCGACAGTGTACTATATAGAAGGGGTTCGAAACCTTTTTTTTACTGCGTCGGCGCGATAAGGAATTCGAAACTGAATGCGAAATCGTAAACAATAGACGGAGGGCTTGCCGATAAGGGTTTTTCGGTCAAAAACAACTTTTAAACCGTATTAAAATTAAACGTCAGCCTCAAATAAATGGATTTTTCCGATTGTGATATTCGCACTTATATATATATATATATATATATATATATATATATATATATATATATATATGGATTTATTTATAAAATTGTTGAATTTGTTTATAAAATGTAAATTCTTTATAAATGGTATGAGTGTGAAATTTTATATCAAAAATTATGATAAGATCTAATTCAAAAAAATCTGCAAAAATTTATATTTTTTTAATAATATAATATATCTTATATTATTAAAAATATATTTTAATATATAAATTTTTACGAAAAAAATATAAAAATTATTACATATATTTTTCTGAAAGATTCTGTATACTAAAAAAAAACTTCTTTATCACGCTTTCAACTCGAATAATTCTCAGGATTTTACGTTATTCATAACAGAAAATCTCGCACGCAAAAACGTTTACGGAAACAAATAATACAATTAACGTACAAATACGACAAATATTTTTTCGACCCATTTAAAATTATTAAAACGTCCACTCAATTTCGATAATTAAAATATACAAGGGTATTTTTCAATTTTGACTATCGATGGCCAACTTTCCGCGTTACATTTTGATCGGGAATAATTAACGATTTCGCAACGCCTCAAGATAAATTTAATTATTTTATTATGCGCAAGAAGCAATTTAATAATTTTAATATATATGTATATATATATATATATATATATATATATATATATTCTTACCCTTTTTCATTATTTTAATTTTGTTATATTATTTAATGCGAAATAACACAATTTCGCTAAAAAAATCGCTCTTTGAAAACGTCCGTTTTAATTTTATTTCAATAAATCATATTCGAAAGGTGATGGAAATTTTCTTGCGCATAAATTAGTAATTAACACATTTTTTTTATAATTAAAATTCTATTAAAATGCTAAACTAAAATTTCATTTTTCACAATGAACCAATTATAAACAATCGACTCGAGCGGTTCGAGTAGTTGAATCGACGTTTCTCAAACTTTTTCCTGTGATAAAACACTTTTTTTTCTACTAAATAAAACGTTATTATTTTTATATTTGTTTATCGAATAAAAATTGAAATTTATATAACAAAAGAACGATTCTATGAAAAAGAAGCGACTTTATTAAAGTTTGGCATTCAGTTTTATATTAGTTTATTATGAAAATTTCATTTACATTATGATTTAATAAAACATTGAGATAATTTGTACAAAGAGTGCTTTCAAGATTCAATTAAACTACTAAAAAAGTTTTTTATTTTTCATAACAACAATAGATTTTTTGCAATATTTGAATTTTCCAGTTCTTATAAACTAATTATAACTTTAAATTAATTATATTTTGATCCAATTTTGAAATAATATTTTTAAAGTTAATTTTATTTTCATACTTGTAATAAAAATAATTAAATAGCGATCCTTAAACTTTTTGCAAATATCTTATTATTTTAATTCTTTTAGGATAAAAAAATTGAATTTTATATAGAAAAAAATTGATTTTTAGATATTTTCAATTTTCTGAAAATTGCATCTGAAAATAGTAACATGAAATATATTATGATCAAAAAGTAAGGTGTAATTGTTATTTAAAACTCCCGGGCATTAGGAAGGCGGGTAAATTGTATATTTTTTCCTAGATTGGTAGGACTATCTATAACATTTGCCAAGCACCTGTTTGTCAAAAGGTTTAATTATCTCCGAGTTACACGTGTTTTTACAACTCTTGGTTCCTTCATAACGTTAATGCAACATGTCATACTCCATTGTTTCATCGCGACTTTTTTGCAAAAAACTCAACTTCGTTCCGCATCCACCATATTCGCCCGACTTGACTCCGTGTGACTTTTGGCTATTCAGCAAAACTCAAAAGTTCAATGCAAGGACGCCGTTTTGACACGATTGAGGAAATAAAAACCGAATCGATGAAGGTCTTGAAGGCTATACCGGACAAAGACTATTCCGATTGTTTTGAGAATTGGACAAAGCGTTGGCAAAAGTGCATTTTATCGGACGAGGATTCCTTTGAAGGGGATGAAATTGATTTGGAAGAATAAATGAAGAATTTACATTTTATAAACAAATTCACCTTACTTTTTTATCACAGTTTTATAAACAACCTCCGTATTCTTCTAATATTGCTCCCGTGTTTTTTTTTAAATTATTTCGTATTGATAAATATTGTACTACTACTTCATCGATATTTTTATTAATTTGTAATCTAGATAAAATTATCATACAAACGACGCAACTGTGTGTGTACAAGTCGAAAAGTTTCGTTCTACGACGGCATTTTATCGCCATTTTTATTTTCGTCGTCAAGGTGACACATCGAAATAAACAATATCCCCTATTCCGGGATTAACATATTTAGGATGATTCCTAAAGTAGGTTTACGACGTCTGAGATTGTAATATGAACTATTTCGTAAACCTAGTGAAATATTATTTCATATCGTGCGTCGCATCTTGACTTACGAACGTGACGCACGCGCTCGATCTCGCACAAACGACATTCATAAACATGCTGAATTCTCCGCTGCTGAATCTTAAGCACGGTAATACACTGTCGGTTATTTCATACATAGGTACGATTCTCTACGTGGAAAACGTGTATAATAACGTCTAAATCGCGCGAGTCTCGAGTGCGACCATTATATGGTAAGGCTTTCGCAATCGGAACTTCAAAGAACCTCAGAAAGGCATTGTGTAAAAGTTTTCGCATTTTTCCGACAAAACAGGATAAGAAAATATATATGTATATATATTTATATATGTATACATGTATAACAATAATAATATGAATAAGGAAAAAAAACGACGCGAAACTGAAGTAACCATTCAAATTGCGAAACTGTACTTTTAACTGTTGTATTCTCGAGGAAATTTCGCTGGACTTTTATAGATTTAAACAAGGAAATAACTGTACGTATTTTTACAATAAATTTTATTCGCGCACACAGTTTTTGTTATAAAAATAGATAACAATGTAAAATTGCAGTCAAACGATTGTGAAATCAAACGATACTGCAGTTTGAATGCAGTTATATATATATATATATATATATATATATATATATATATATATATATTATACTTAGAATTTATAAAAATATTATTAATCAATATCATTAACGACTTGTTTTTTATTGTGAAAAATACACTATATTTATTCATAAATAACTCGAATGCGGTATTTCCATTTATTTTATTCATCACTAGCATAAATATGTTTAATTTTAACATAAATAGCAAACCCACATATTTCTGAAATTTGAACGGTTTTGGCACACTTTCTTTGTTTTCAAGTTATTTCAGGCGACACGCGAAAAATATTTATAATATTTCTCTATGGGGCGGAAAAAAATGCTCGTTTCATATTTTCAATTCCACAAAGCGACAGACTTTTTTAACATTTATATATATATATATATATATATATATATATATATATATATATATATATATATATATATATATACTATGATCAAAAAGTAAGGTGAATTTGTTTACAAAATGTTAATTCTTTATTTATTCATCCAAATCAATTTCATCCCCTTCAAAGTAATCCCCGTCTGATAAAACATATTTTTACCAACGCTTTTTCCAGTCCTCGAAACAGTCGGAATAGTCTTTTTCCAGTATAGCCTTCGAGACCTTCTTCGATTCGGTTTTTATTTCCATAATTATGTCAAAACGGCGTCCCGGCATTAATCTTTTGAGTTTGGTGAATAGCCAGAAGTCACACGGAGCCAAATCAGACGAATAAGGTGATTGCGGAACAATATGAGTCGAGTTTTTGGCAAAATTGATTGAAAAAACATGATGCATTATCGTGATGAAGGAACCAAAAGTTGTAAAAACACGTGTAACTCGGTGTTAATTAAACTTTTTAACAAACAGACCCTTGGCAAATTTTGTAGAAAGTCCTACCAACCTAGAAAAACAATTATAATCTTTCTGCCTTCCTAATGCCCGGAAGTTTTAAATGGCAATTTCGCCTTCCTTTTTGATCACAGTAGTATATAATATTAATGGTTCACTTTTCATAATTTCATTCTGAAAAATATTGATATATAAAAATTAAATAGACTATATTTTTGATATATTAAACGGTATAAATAAACGACAGCGTTATTTATACGAACAATACTGATTCAACTGTCAGATACGTTAACCCTTTTCGAAAGCTTAACTATTTATACTTATACACTGACGGTTTATTTTATTTATGTAGTAGTATAAGAAAAATTTGATTTATTCTAATCTTTATTATATTTAAAATATTTTATATAATATTATATGAAAAATTAATTGCAAAATATCGTTTTATTATATATATCCCATTAAATAAAATAAATAGTTCAATAACACGATTGCTCTATATAAATTATGATATATATTCTGGTATTCATTTAATGATTTTTTTACATGTAAGAATTTTAATAGATAATATAAGAATACTTCGTGTAGAAGAATGTGCATCCTATTGCAATTATAATTGATATATGGTATATATATATATATATATATATATATATATATATATATATATATATATATATATATATATAGTAAACACCTTTGAATGTAAGCTGAACATCTTTACTAATACGTTATCGACAAAACTTGGACAAGTCGTTCCATTAGAACGCTTAGATTGGATGGGTGCGTAACTTAAAACATTAGAGACTTTATAGTTCAAGGAAAATTAATGGCCGCGTCTTCTTCTTAATCTCTCCTTAAGAGGGGAGGTGAGGGGGAAACGTCGGGGATGAAGGCGGGGAGGAGCCTTCATCGTAATAAGAAGATATGGTTGTCTTCTTAAAACTTCATGTTAGAAGCCTGCGCCGGCCCCAAGTTTGCATGTTAACTTGAACCCCATTGTTTGCGCTCGGGCACAACTTTCAGAATCAGAAATCTTCACTTCTTTGTAACACGGGAAAAATTGTTCACGAGAAAATGCGACGCTTTTCCGCGACTCTAAATTAATTTATATTACATATATGTATTGACAAAACAAAATCAAAATTAATTATATAAAAAAATATAGTTACAAAGAGTGATAATGCACGTAATCATCTATAAATTTCATTATTAGATCAAATCAGAATTAAAAAGAAATATATAAGTGTGTTATTCATAACATTATACAAACGTATACCTAAAATTTGTGCGTCGCACACGCAACGTTTAATCGCTACTGTCACGCATTTATGACACTTCGTATTTCATATTAATATTTATCTAATAATTTAACAAATATTAAATTCAATTCCATCGCGGATTTTCTAAATGGCAAAATTGATTTATTTCCTATTAATTCGTTCGCTTGGCGTATCTGGGTTTGGCCGCTTGCGGTGCTTTATTTTCACCACTATTGTATATTATAAGACACGGAAGCGAGCAACAATAGAAATTAATGGACACACACACACACACACACGCCACCCCTTTATTAATTCGTTAAATCGAGGGTTAACTTTATAACATGGTAACTTTGTAAAGTAGCACAAACTTAAACCGCGCAAATAGAGCACGTAATATGAAAGTTGTACGCGGTATGGGATTTTAACGTAATCATACATATTAATTAATATTGCGACGGTGTGTAGTTTCATATTTAATTATCGTGTTTCAAATTCTGTTTAAATACGGAAGGTTAATCAAAATAGTATATTTTTCACTCGAAAACGTATTTCGGCCTCTGTGCGAATTTATTATTTAATTTAACTCGTAAACAAAATATCATGTTTTTCTCAAAAATCCTATTTACTATATAGTATTGTGTAAATATAATTAATTTATTGAATACTGTGAAGTTTTTTTTCTGTAATATAATACTTGAAATCAAACTATTGATAATGAAATAATACAATTTATATTGGCTGTTAGAAGACTTATTTCAAGGTCAAACCGTAAAGTAGCAACCTTTAATTTCTCATCGTCAACTGATTCCCCTTAGTAATATTATTTTTATACGGTAAACATCGGCGAATTCGGTATCGATAATAATTGGCGTTGGAGTGACTTGGAGTTGCAAAAGCTCGTTAGCGAGCTTTCGCTCTCAAAATTGACATTTCGCTCGAAATGCGAACAGGTTTTCCGAATTTGTATATTGAATGTATATATATATATATATATATATATATATATATATATATATATGTGTGTGTATAATATGATATACACGTCCCAAATTTATTATATACTAGATATTTTATTTTCGATTTCTATGTGCCGCCACTGACTAAAACCCCCCACTCCGATCGATCAATTCATTATCGATAAAAGGGAATCGTTACGATTGTTGTTAACTCACGTATCGAAGTCGGCCTCCACTTAACGAACGTCCGAAACAACGAATCAAATGTAACAAACTATATATATATATATATATATATAAGTTCGTTATATTCGACAAAAATTATATACAGTGCGTTTCAGAAGTTTTGCACGTCCCGTAATACAACAATAAATAGGCTAATTTAATCAACTCACTTATATAAACAATATATCTTATATTTATATATTTTTTTATTTTCATTTATTTATCGAGATCTTGAAACGCTTTATATAATATAAAGCAACGTTTATTATTTATAATATTTAATAAAATAATTATATAATATAGTTATAATAATAATATCACAAGGGTTTAATTTAAAAATATATGCGATTAATTATAAATTTAATTTAAAAATATATTCAAAAGAAATATATATATATAAAAAGATATATATATATATATATATATATATATATATATATATATATTATAATAATTTAAATAATATATTTTATGATTTTTAAAATATTATTTTGTTAGAATGAATATTTGATAATTGAACCTTAAAAAGATATTACTAATTTAACCCAAAATAGTTAAAAATAATAACTTTATAATTGTAAACAACATATTTATATAATAATAAAAAAAAATCATTCGTCATTTTTAATAATAAGAAAAAAAGTGGGACTATTGTATGATATTGGGATTGATTGGTATTAGCGTTATGGGAAATATCCCGAGGAATTCCCGGAGAAAATAAAAGAGCAACAATCTAGTTATCCGAGCGGATAAAGTTAACGCCAAAGGGCCTAAGTGTTATTATTACACGATGTCAAGGAGAGAAGCGAAAAGAAAAGCTAAATAAATAAAACGAAATAAAATAGAAACAGTCGTAGGCTTCGGCGATTTAATCAGTAGTATTTTTTTTTTTTTGGGGGGATGGAATAAATGTAGACGTTTCGCCGACATTGACCCAGGCGAAAATTAATTTGAAGTCGGGATCGCGTTTCGCATTCGTGGAAAACAACCGGGAAATTTAATAACGCGAGCAATTTTGACGGTCGGAAAACCGCAGGTTTATCCGCCGGTGAAATCCGAAGGCTTTCGCGCCACCATATTACACACGGTCGTGGATTATCGCGGAAAATTCAACGGCGGACGCGAAAGCGAGTGCGCCAGCCTCTCTTTAATTATGCGAAACGTGTCGGAGTATCGAAGCGATGAGGGGAAAAGACTTTTTCCGCAGTTGCGAATTGTCGTTATTCCGACGTTTTGTGACGACGATGTAACGTATGATGAATCGTGTTCGATTATTTTTTTTTTTATATTCAAATTGTCAGTCTTTTGCATATGTATGTGTGTGTATGTAATACATATGAAATATGAATCCTTAAGGATATAAAAAAATTGTCTACTTTCATTCATTCCTTAACACTAAATCTACTGACATTTCTTATATACCTATTCCTACCGTGCTCGGTCAAAATGACCAATCTATAAAATAATAATTATTTTTATAATTAAACTTAGATAATAGTCAATTTATTAATAAATAAACAAAATAACAATATGAAGTTCATTGTATACATAGACAAACCTATTTTTGTGCGGTCGTTTTGCATGAGTTTTTTTTGTGCGATATATGAATCACAATACAATTCATTGAATTACAAAAAAATGTTGGCATCACTTTTTTGCTATCAGTGTGTATGTACATATTGAATCAGCTAATTTTAATACATAATGCGCAATCAAATAACTTCAATTAGTTGCTGCCGACCTTTATTTTATACGGTCTCCCTCTACCGTATAAAAAAAATATTTTTATATATTATATACAAAGTTTCTGAATATTTTTTTGTGCGATTTTTTTTCTACGGTCCCAATCTACCTTACAAAAGCAGATATGACTGTATTTTGAGAAAAACTATTAAGTTCGATAGCGTATTTTATAACGTTTAAATATGTTAAAATTTAACATATTTAAACCGATAATGATAGGTTACGTGTTAAATATAGATATGATACATATTCTTACTAAAATAAAAATATAGTGAATATATTGTAAATTCAAATTATTAAATTGAGTACACAATTTATAAGTAATTCATCATCATTTGTCATATTATACATTTCAATATGACAAACAACTACATGAGAATAAAAAATAAACAACTTCAGCTAATAACTTAAGAGACGTTTAATACAATTTACTCTTACGTTGCGTAGCTTAAATTTGTATTAAAGTTTTCAAATATTTACGACGGAAAACCGACGTGCGATTAACACGAATTTCAACGACGCGCGTACCGTAGACGTTTATGATGCCTCGCTAATACCGGTAGAGTTTCGGGAGGCGCAGGCCTCGGATACGCGTAGCGTTAATTTTAATGTAGTCCGCGGCGAAACTATTCACATTTAAATAAACAAATTTGAATATTTAACATGTAAAATTGCTTTATGAGAAAAGTTTTTAAGGTCGAAAACGGCATATTTACAACTTTGCAAACGCGTCGCGTATAATATATATATATATATATATATATATATATATATATATATATATATATATATATAATATATAAAACGGCGATACGTCTCGTAAATTTAATTTTCTTGGCGTTTTGTAAAGAGTCGTTTACACTGTGACGGGTTCGCGATGCGAAAGCTTTCTCGTTTTAATCGTCTCTGAGTTAACTTGGAATTTTACTTTAATATTTTATAATTATTCGCAAACAATGCGCCTTCGTGTTTTTTTTTTTCGTTGTCGTCGTTGTTCGAACCGCCTTTTTAACAAGTATGATTCACAATTTTAACAATCAAAATTCCCCTTCCCTCTCCCCCCCCAAAAAAAAGAAAAAAAATCACGAAGTCAGTTTAATTAAAAGTAATTCATAGAGAAAAATATTTTAAATCAGAATTAAAACAAGGTAACTCGGGTCATATTTTTTACAAAGTTTTTACATATGTGTATATATTTTTTTTATTAAAAGAAAGTTACATCATTAAAATTTAAAGAAATATGGAATCTTCTTTTAAAAGTTCTAGACAATTTAATGACATCGAATTTTATATTTTTTTTATAAAAAATGATTTTTATATATAGTAAAATGTACTGATAATAATTTTGTGCAATATTTGCACTATATGATTATTTTATAAATAAATCATTATTCGTTAATTATATTTAATGTCTAAAACTATATTTATATTTATAGACACCGTGCGTGTCAGATATAACACTATAATCAAAAAATAAGGTGAATTTGTTTATAAAATGTAAATTCTTTATTAATTCTTCCAAATCAATTTCATCCACTTCAAAGTAATCTCCGTCAGATAAAATGCACTTTTTCCAGTTCTCAAAACAATCAGAATAGTCTCTTTCCGGTATAGCATTCAAGACCTTCGATTCTGAATTTTATCTCCTCAATCGTGTGAAAATGGCGTCCTCTGAGTTTGCTGAATAGCCAGAAGTTGCACCTTTTGAGTTTGTTGAATAGCCAGAAGTTGCACGGAGCCAAATCAGGCGAATACGGTGGTTGCAAAAATTTACAATTTACCTGCCTTCCTAATGTCAGGGAGTTTTAAATGACAATTTCCCCTTACTTTTTGATCACAGTATTATTTATTTACTCTATCAATCAAATCTTTTAAAGGAAAAAAATATGTATGATAATAATTATAATGACAATAATATTATATTTGTATTGTTTCAGGTCAAAACATCAGAAATGTCAAGTGTTATATAAGCAACTATGTCAATAAACGATTGTAGCACAGCCAGCGAAACAATAGTGAATTTTCACATCGCATACACAAAATAGTATACAATCTCGTTTATTTGAACACACAGACATAAATATATAATAATAATAATAATAATAATATAGTAAAATTTTAACGAGCAACAAACAAACACACGAACAGACATACAGGCAGACAGACAGACGGATAGACATTATTCAAACCGAAAGACAAAAGGGCGTCGTATAAGAGAGGCATTATCCGCGCTCTAAAGACAATAACCTAAAATAGGCGACGTCTGAAAGCGATAGTTCGACGGTACAAAGTCGAACTAGTTTTGAGGCGTTGTATTAATTAACACTTCGACAAGAAGTTTCCGTCGGGAATAAAGTAGTGTACACGTTATAAGGAAACGATATATATATATATATATATATATATATATATATATATATATATAGATAAATGATAAAATATTCAGTCTGAGTGATCGGATGATGGTGACGTAATGTGCCCGGTTTCCAGACGCCTGTTCCTGCTGACCTACATTCTAGTCAATTTAAGGATAGCGCCTTCGACTCCAGGTAATTTTGTTTATTATTAATATATAGCTTCGTTAAGAACTCGTTCGTAAATTATTTTCACTTGAAATGAAAACATCGTTGATTATTTATATTGTATATTATTTTATGCTTGTTCATCAGAAGTGTACTATTTTTTTTTATTGAATTGCTATATATATATATATATATATATATATATATATATAAATATATATATATATATATATACATATACTAAAAAAGAAAATTCGAATATTTTTGACCATATAAAAAAAACTTTTTAAAAGATAGTTTTTTTTTAAATTGACACAATGAAAAAAATATGAAATTGCCGCGAAAAACAATATCCTGATTAGCGGAGTTCGGAAAAAGATATCGAAAAAAAATCTCTACAGATTTCTGAAATCAAAAATGAAAAAAAAATGATCACTGATTGAGCAACGCCTATTTACTTTGTTTCAATGCATGTCAATGTGTATTGATAATAAATAGAATTTTATGTCTCCCAAAATAAAAACAAAAATTATACGTTTCGTTTAACTCACACACACACAATTATATATATATATATATATATATATATATATATATATATATATATATAATATATATATTTTTCAAACGAGTAATGAAAATGAGATTTCTTAAATGTTATCTTTCAATTTGTTACAATGAAAAAACAACATTAAAGCAAAGAAAAAACAATCTCTCTTTCGTAAAGCAAAAAATGTTTCACTTAAAAAGAATGCACGAAATTTTTGACTGTTATTATTGATATACATATATATATATATATATATATATATATATATATATATATATATATATATATATATTTCAAATTACGCGTAATACATATGTATCACTGTGAGGTTTTATCTCGTGAAATATTTTTGATTAATTTTTGACATTTAACCCCCGGGAGAGGTCCCGCAATGTGATCGGATTGCCCGGAAACCGGGTCGAATAATAATTTTCCAACGAGGAAAATACCTTTTGCGAATTCAATTCGAGGAAAATTCCGTGTTTGAAATTATAAGCGCAACACCCCCTCCCCCCCCGCGCGCCCTCAACCCGTTAACGCCCATCGCGTATGAGATTAGTGTCGTCCGGTAGCGCCATGTCGCGGGTACCGATTATCGTTTGATCGTCATTGAAGAGAGAATAACGCGGACATAATCACGGCACAGATGTGTCAAAACGACTTATGGGGTGCGGTGTGTTCCGATGGAAAGGTGACCGACGCCGACGATTTACATATATTAATTAATTTTATTTTTTCGATACATTTTATTATCAAAAAGTTTCATATTTCATTTTATCAATAATCCAAATTTAAATAAATTTTATAATAAATTATATTTAGAAATAATAGAGCGATATCACGGATTAATAAAAATATAAATCAAACTTATTAATTAATCTTTGTACGTATATACAATGAGTTAATAATTTAATTTGAACTAAAAAATAAAATTTTCAATATACATATAAAAACAGATTAATGATATAAAACAGGCATATCAAACACGAGGCATGCGGCCCTCCAAAATGTGCTGTTTTTAATGGTATATATATATATATATATATATATATATATATATATATAATATTTAAAAGTGATATTTTGATTATAAAGCTTGTAACGCTTTTAGTTGAAACTTGCGGCCCATGTGACTTGCAATATGTTGAGTTTAACACGCCTGATATAAAAGAATTATATTATTTTTTTGATAAATAATAATTAACCTTATATATAATAAAACAAAAAAAAATGATTTACTTAATAATCGTTTGTGTATAAATTATAATATATATATATATATATATATATATATATATATATATATATATAACAAAATATAATAAAAATAAAAAAATATGTGATAATTCACCATTTTCATCGTCTATCAAAAAAAAGAGAACAATATTAATAATAAAATCGCAGAACAAAGCGGCGAAAGGTTAAACAATTTTCCAACAATTTTTTTTTTTTGTTACCCCCTTCATATTCAAAAATATGCAGCAAAATCGCTAGACAAAGCGATAGGAATAAAGTAAAAAAAAAAAACATATCTGAAAATTCTCGGTGTCTCGTTCGAATGAAAAATGTGCGTTCCCGGATAACAAATCTTTGCACAAAGCTCGATTTCCATATAAATTTATGACCGCGTAAATATTTTTTCCCCCCGGGGCGCGAAACAAAGAAAAGTCGGGGATGTTATTTTTTTTTTTGAAAAAAAACACGAGAATAAAGAGAACCTTAGAAAATAAAGGCGAACGAAAAAAAAATTACTCAATTATTACGGTGAAAAAGGGTTGAAATTTTTGTACGAGAATAAACACAATGTATGCATAATTAGTAGTGAAATAATTTTTATACTAATTTATAAAATCGTTAAACGCGTAAAGTATCGAAATTTGTCCTTCAAACTTCCAATAAGTGGGTCTTAAATATTATTACCTTGTTAAAACGTTGTTTCTCAATCTGCGCGTTTATTTTATTACTCATTTTGTTCGTCATCTTTTCTTCATACTCTCTCACTCTCTCTTTCTATATATATATATATATATATATATATATATATATATATATATATATATATATATATATTATTTTCTCGTCTAAAGCTATAAAATTAAATCGTTATACAGTGTTTCTCAATAAAATGTGTTTAATATCAGTATATATATATTATTATTGATCAATTGAAAACAATTTTTATTATCTTTTGCTATAGAATATATTCATTAATAAATTTTATTTCTATATATAAAAATATGACGGATAACTAAAAATATTTTTTTATTTTATTCAAATTACTCGTAAAATTTGTATAAAATATTAAATAATATTGAATATCAAATGATATTGAGTCATTTTATTTCATAACGACTTTTTATTTCCAACGCATAATTTGTATAATAAGTTTTTGAAACTAACGATGTTACTATATATAAAATAAAGTTTGAATATCGCAGACGTTTTAACGCGAATTATGAAGTGTTTAACCCTTAAAGTTTCAAAGCTAAAAATCCTTCAAATTCATAAATACACGCGCACACACATTCTACAGTGTTTATAGATATGTTGACTTCATTTTGAAGTTTAAAATTAACTACAGAGTCTTAACGCGTGGGAAAACCGTCTAAGTTTTGTCCCGCTTTTCCATACTTATTGATAACAAGAAAATACGTTATCGTAACTTTGGAAAAACACACTTTGCACCGGTAATATTGAGTATTTTTAAAGTTTAACTTTTACTTTATTTTTAAAGCAATTATAGGTAATTTCACAAAATATAAAAATTGCGAAATTAATTGGATTAAAATATAAAATTTTGCAACCAAGCAACCAACTTATTCGCCAGATCTCTTATAACATTTTTAAACATTTAGAACAATTTTTACGAGATAAGCAGTATAAAAATGAAGACAGTTTGAAAAATTAAATATCAAAATTTATTTATTATATTTTTTTAAAGACAGACATCTATGCTTTAAAGTCTCATTGGTAAAAGTGTATTGAAGCAAATGGAGTGTATTTTGATTAAATAAATATCTTTTGAAAAACGATATGCAGTTTCAATTATAACATATTGTAATAGCGATATAACTAATTACCACTAATTGTTCAATTATTATGTAAATCTATTAATTGATTCTTGCAATGAGCAAGAATGCAATATTTAGGCTCAATCCAACAACTGAAAATGTTCGAAAAATCGATTACAAAATTCCATCCAGATGAACAGATATGTTAAACTTGTATAAATCATTATTCATATATATATATATATATATATATATATATATATATATATATATATATATATAACAAAATAATATGATTAATAATCACGCATCAATATAGAATTCGGACCGAAAACCGATGACATAACAATAAAACATTGGCACTATGTTTCTGAGTATGGTTAATAATAATAAAAAAATTAAGCCAAATTTATATTAATTATTAATCAAACATTAAACACCGAAAGCGACCGGCTCACATATTTCACGATAAACATTTATCATCGAAAGTTTCCGCCGCCCTTCTGTACTTCGTTTCACGGACGATAAAAGGCCATTCTTCATTTTTTTATCGAATCCAAAAATCCACACACGATTTCACTTGATCGCCCCTGCCCTTCATCTGCCCCCTCCTCCTCTTCCTTCTCCTCGAACAATGTATAAAAGCTTACTTTTTTATTATTATTGCTCACTAAGCGTTTATACGCTTATCGCAAAAAGCTCGTGAGATTATATTTACGCCGTATAAATTTAAAATAAACACATTCGTGATAATGATGATGACAATTATATATATAATAGACATATATTAAAGGTGAAAAATTACAATTCATGCACGCGAGCTTTCGAAAAAAAAAGATAAATGCTTAATTACATTATTGTTCAATTTGAATATTTGTATGAAATAACTCGCTATTATTATTATTATTATTAAGAAAAGCTCCTGTAGAAATATATATTTTAATTTTGTACTTGATAAATATATCATATGATACTAGTTCAAAATATTATTAAATATTATTAAAAAAAAGTTTTATCACTTGACTTATAGAAAGTGTATTTATATAAATATATATTTTTCAATCGTCAGATTACGAACAAAAAAGTAAAAATAAAGAAAATTACTATAAAATGGTAGAAAAATTTACTTCAAACATTTTTGTTATTGTTCTACGCAGTTAAATTATTTTTGTATACATATTTAAAATTCTATATAAAAAAAATCATAAGTATGAAACTCAAAAACAAAATACATTGATTTTTTACTTATTAAATTAAATTCAATTGTTTTTTAAAATATATGTATTTTACTATTATATATATAAATCTATAATATTTTATTTTTTATAAATTAAATATTTTTTTATAAAAAAATGACAATGAATATATATATATATATATATATATATATATATATATATATATATATATATATATATGATATATATATATATAATACTTTAATTAACATGCTCATTTGATCTGTTATATTATTTTATCCGGCTTAAGGTTAATCGAAAATATACAATTTTCGCCGTTAACATGCATATATTAATATTATTATTATAGCGAAACGTCTAATTAATTACATTGACAAGATAAAATGAAGAAAATTCGAGATCATCGTCCTGCCACCCTCCCCCCCCATCTTCCTCATCGTTTTCAACACTTCCTGTCTGGTGTATATCCTGTTGTAAAAAAAATAAACCTTTTTTTATATTTTATACGGCAAATATGTCATCATAAATCATGTCGTTTACACACGACACCAAATTTACAACGCCGCTGCATAGTACACGTTAAACGGGCCGATCTGAGAAAACGGGGGGGGGGCACGAAGAGTAAAATGACAAAAATAACGAGAAGGAAGTGCAAAAATTAAATTAATATAAAACGAGACCCGGTGGGTGGGGGAGGGATAGCGGATAAAATGGGTGGCTGAAAGCCAACATAGCACATGAAATGGGTTCATTTCGTTTGCTGATCACGTAATTGGAGCGATTCACGAAATGAAACAAACGAATACAGCACGTATTGAACATTTCCAAAACTCACTATGAATGTGTGTGTATGTATATATTAAGTTAGAATAATAATATTTAGTCATTATATAACAAATCAACTAACAACATCTAGGAAATATCATACATAAAAGCCTTCAAGACCTTCTTCGATTCGGTTTTTATCTTCACAATCATATCAAAACGGCGTCCTTGCATTAAATTTTTTTAAGTTTACTGAATAACCAGATGTCGCACGGAGCCAAATGGAACGAATATGGTGGTTGCGGAACGATATTAGTAAAGCGAATGCAATATGACACGGTGCATTGTCGTGATGAAGGAACCAAGAGTTATAAAAACACGTGTAACTCGATGATAATTAAACTTTTTAACAAATGTTATAGACAGTCCTACCAACCTAGGAAAAAAATAGAATTTACCTGTCTTTTCAGCGACGAGCCAATAATCGAAAACACTGTAATGAATTTGATTTTTCATTATTTATCAATCATTATATCACTGAAATAACTATGAAAATATCATATTTAATGCATTTGTACAACAATATAATAAACAATAGGAATAAAAATATATATAAAAATATCAATATATATATTAATATATATATATATATATATATATATATATATATATATATATATTGTAATACGCTACAATACAATTTGTACAGTAAGGGTGTTGAAACAATCAAATATCGTTCGACGTTTTCCGATCGTATCTATAAATTTTTATTCAATTTTCATCTTTTCCATTCGTTTCCTATCTATCTTCACAGGAGTAGGCCGTCATATCTCTTTCGAAAATTAAATTTTCACTCGTCCAAATTTAATTTTTTTAGTTCGACTCCCGATTTTTTTACATTTATATATTATACTATTGTGTATATACGCGATGATAAAATTTTATTTTTATAAAATAATAATAATCCGATATTTACCGGCGCATAGTTGATTTCTCGTATTAAAACATTATCTAGGATATAAAAATGACAAAGTGACCGATGATTAATAAATAAACGAAATGCGTCATGGGAACAAGTGCGTAAATTTTAACGTTAATCTATGATAATTTTCAAAACGCCGGACGCTATGAAAATTCTTGTTATGACCGAATATGATAGATTACCGCGTAATCGCGTTATCGTATAAGCAATTTTCCCGAGGAAAATTGTGATGACGGAATAATTTTCCCGCGTTGAAAATTATAAACTATACAATACATCAAATTACGTGCATATAATTTTATTAAAATATATTCTAGAGTCGTTATTATGATGTCCAATATTTTTTTTCTTTGATATTTTGTTATATAATAATTGATTTATTATCAATTTAAAATAATAATAATAAACAATATAATTAAAAATGTGATGTTATAAAGAAACCACACAATTTAAATATAGTATTATTGTATAGAAACGCATATAATTATTATTATTACGAAAGAATTAATTTATTTAAATAAACAAATATTTAATAAAATTGCTGAATTAATTTTTAATCTTAATCATTTTTATACGATTTAATTACATATATACATATTAGATATAAAATCGACAAAAAAAAACCGTAAATCGGCCGTTTCGCTTCGAACGAAACCATAAATGGGGACGAGGCTCAAGAAGAATTCGTCTTTAATTCCTCTAGAATCTAGATTAACCGTGCGATTATCTTTAGATTTACATTTAATCTACGCAAAGAATGCGAATATTATCCGCGGAACAATAGCGGTACATTTTTTAGGACGCCATTAAAAGTTCCGCGAATGAAAAGCTTTCACGGATTTGACCCCGGAAAATCGCTAATTAAAAGCTCACTTTAACTCTCAATTATATTATATATATATATATATATATATATATATATATATATATATATATATATATAAGGTGAAAATGTCCTAAGAACTCAAGTGTCAGATTAAAACGCGGATCGATTGTTTAGAAGTCGCACTTGTTGCTCCCCAAAGTCATTATTTCAATTTAAGTACGAACCCTTTTTAACATCGAATTCGTCTTTTGAAAGGGCTGCAAAATTTAATCTGCACTTAAAACGATTCTTCTTATAAGTCTTCTACACTTTGACAGCTTAAACGTTTCTAATTACAAGGCTATAATTCCTAGAACGACGAAAGTAAATATTTTTGAAAAAAAAAATACACTATAAAACAGATCGTCTTGATATTATTATACGATTAATTTAACGACGATTTAATGTACTCGAATGATAGAATTTATATATAAAATATTTAACTTAAAAATATATATTGTAATCAATTTATAATCAAAAATTTACGAAACATATTTTCTGAATTATAATAAAATGAAATATTCGTTGTGAAATATAAAGGATGACAGCAAAAGGATTTTAGTGAAATTCAAGAAGAATTTCCGACATAATTTACGTAATGCAGAAAATTAATAAAAAGGATTTTCCGCAAAATTTTCTTTATATAAAATATTATACGATATAAAAAGACGCGTTTTACGCGAAATTCTACAACAAAATCGATACCAAATTTTTACACACAAATATTTTAGGAATTTTTAGTTTAAATATTGACATCATATCTATATATAATATTTGTTTATGTATGTGTGGTTAAAAATAAAATATAATAAAATAATTCATAATATACGAAGAAAAATCTTTATATTAAATATTTAATGAAAAATTGAGTATAAAATTAATCATTTTAATAAATAAAAGATTTTATTTCAATTTTGAAAGGATATAATCATCGATTAAATATATAAATTTTCAAGTAAATTATCTTAAAATAATACACATTATATATATTTATAAGGTTGCTTAGCATATGAAACATTCAATTTAGAACGAGTGCTCTCATTGTGAATATTTCACCTTTCGTATCGCACATAATTAATTAATTAATTAATTAAAATTAATAAATGCACGCGTTACACAATACGCGTATTCGGTGTGCCGGAGCAAACGTCTAGTATTAATTGAGCATTGTTATTTGTTTACGTTTTGTAATATTAATTAGTAAACGCATTAAGCGAAATTAATTTGTTTAATTTGCTTAACGCGCAACAATACAATCGAAAACGTTGATAATTTTAAACAAATCCAATTTACGCATACGAAATTTTATTATAGTTTTCGCGGACTAAATTGCGCGATAATTCAATTTATCATACAATTTATAACCGATAAAATTGCGCGTTTTATTGCTAATATAAAGTGCCGCCATTATAATAAACGTTCGTTCGTATAAAAGTGTCAAAAGTGACAATTAAAATACGTGAAAAACATTTTATTTTATTTCTAATTCAACATAATTTAATTGAAAAAAATATTTTTAATTTTATTTTTTTTATTTTTACTTTGATTTCAATTGTAATTGTAATTGTAAACATTGATATAACGATATTGTTCATAGTTTTAATACGTTATCAACTCAACAATGAAGTGACGCGTCAAATCCTCAAAAGAAAACCTGAAGGTCACGGGTTGCAAAGCCGGAAATCCCGCAGAATAAATCACGCGGCGAGGAAAATTCGAAAAAGAGGCTTTAACGCTCCACCGTAACAACACCATTAATTTATTTATTACATAATAAATATTTTAAATCATATGTATTATATATTCAAACGCACATACAGTGTCACTCGAATTCACCCCTTTTACACGACGTCATCCCCACACATATGAAATATTAATATTTCTGTTAAATATAATATAACATCGTAAATTGTAAAGGCTTTCTCTTTACACTTCTCGAACTACTATATTAACATACGACCGTAGAATTGTGTGTGTGTGTGTGTATATGGTATATATAAATATTTTCATATTTGTTCATAGACAATGTTAAAACATATTTACGATGTGTTAGTGACAATAATATATCAAGCGAAAATTAACAGAAAAGCTTTGTAAAACTTATATTAAATATATATAATAATATTTGTACGAGAAATATTTTGACCATATAAAATATTGTTTCAAACATATATTTTGTATAAACATCACAATGTTTTGTATTATATATATATATATATATATATATATATATATATATATATATATATATATATATATATATATATTTAAAAAAAATATTTCTGTAATAAGGGATCAATAAGGGTTAATTAAAATGTTCGATTAAACATTTTTGATTTATAATTTAAATCAGGCGTATTCAATCCGTGACACGTTAATATAAAAAATATATATTATGATATATAAAAAAATAAAATATACTTAAATTATATATAGTTTTAAAATTGAGTCCGTTACGCATAATTTCAGATCACCATGTATAATCAAAATACATATATAATATTATATTAAAATTGTAAATGAAAATCGATCTCGCGGCACTGTATAGAAAAAGCGGACGCGTTTTGACAGTCGGATCGAAGGATTTCGCAGCGTATTTATTTAATATTTTGATTTATTATTGGTTTCGGGGTTTGAGACAAAGGAGGGGGGGTGTGCGAATGGGGAGCTGGGGGGGCGTGCTGTATTTTCTCATGAATTATTTATTATCGAACTAAAAATGAAAGCTTCACAATTCATTACGCCTTCGAAATAAATACATAAATAATCGCGACTGCCCCCCCCCCTCATAAAAACCAACCGCTGCTCCCCCCCCCCCAACAACCCCATTGCTTTGACGGCTACGTTTCTTGGAAAAAGTTGGCTACTTATTTTCATTCAACATGTTTCCGTTTTCATAACATTTTTTTTATGAATTTCAGTTTTTCCTCTTGTGTTCCCCCAACCACCCCTCTGCCCCCAATAACCAATTATAATACTTTCTTTGTGGCATATTGTGTGACAAACACGTATACGATAGATGTATTATTAACGCGTCCAATTAACATATTAAAATTTGCGTTTCATTTTTATTATAGAAAACTCCCTCATTAAAGGTTTCACATTGACATTTGATATATTTGAATATTTCTACGAAAAAATATATAATACTTTACTAAAAATCCTGTTTTATGTCAAATTTTCTAAATAATACAAAAATTCTTCCGAGTCTAAAATTTCAATGCAATTTATTATTGAATATTTAGATCGCTATTTTTTTAATCGAACCCTGTCTAATATTATATTCTCAAATTTTATTACGATTTTTTTAGTTCTTCTAAAAATATCTCTAAAAAGTTATATCAAAATAATCATCCCTGTAATATTTTTATGGATCGTCAATTTAATTAAAAATAATAAAAAAAATAATTCCAATTATATTACTTACATTATAAATAAATTAAATGCTAAGAATGATCACAACTATGTTATTAATTTTAATCAATTAGAAAAAATACTACAAAATTATTACAAAAAAACGTACAAAAAATATATGAACTTTAATATATAATATAATATACAAATAAATCGTTAATAATTATTTCTATTAAAAGCGACAATAGAAAAACTTTTTAATTTCTGATGTCGATTTTTAACGTTATTTTATTATATATTTATTCAGCTTATATTGTAAAGATTCTAAAATCCAATCTAATGTATTTAATAAACAAAACCATCAATAATATCTGATATTTAAAAAAATATTCTCTAGAAAACCTATATTCAAAGAGTGTCAAAAATTATCACTTTTATTAGGTTGGTAAATATGAAACGAGCGTTTGATGAAAAAAAAATAATCAGAAAGCGTTATTTTTATACTATAATATTTATTATTTTTATTTAAAATAATTTCCATCGGCATCTATGACTAAGTCGTAAATGCCTTTTCGAAAAAAATCTTCGGTTTTAGAAATGATAAATAATTCGAAATCCTTTTTTTTACGCGGACTAATCTAAAAACGCTCGTTTCACATCTACCAACATAATGTATACATTAGAATAAATGACGAACATTTAACACATAAAAGCATAAATTGTTAAGCTCAACAATTAATTCACAAGGCTCCCGTTACGTAATTATTTATTTATAAATAAGACAAGTGCAAGAATAAGCATTTAAATAAGCACATATAGCGTATTATAATAGCAACAGATTATATTATTCATGACGTGAGCTCACCGACGACATCTGTTGTCGGCTCAACGGAGGCCCTAATGACCTGTTTTGCGACCATTACTAAGCGAGATTAAACTTGACCAGTGTTTCTTAAATGTTCGCAAATATTAAAACACTTTTAGATTCAATTATGTATGGAGAAAATTAACTATTTATAATGATGTAACATAATTAAAATATTTTTTTTACCAATCCTAAGGAAAAATATATATTTTTTTAATTATTTTGACTGTGTGTAAATTTATTATTAAAATATATTATATTAGATTTTTTAATATTATCTTCATAATACACAAGCCCGACACACACTCGGGTGTGATCAAATATTATATAATACAGGAATGTTAAACACGAGGCACGCGGACCGCATGCGTCCCGTACAAAATGCGCTGTTTTTGATAATATATATAAAATTAAAATTTATAAATAAATTTTGTTGTTTTATTTGTATATAGTTCCGTTAAATTAAATTGTAGTATACAGTTTAAATAAATTAAAAGTGATGTTTTGATTATAACGCTTTTAGTTGAAACTTGCGGTCCGCAACTTAGTGAGTTTGACACGCCTGATATAACATAAATTGCTTATTATTATATTTTGTTATGCAAACTCACATTTATTACACGCTTTATTACTCTCTCATTTTTTGCATATAAAAAGCTTAAAAAAATATACGCGATTATAAAATATTTTATTTTTTTTAATTAATAGTATTGTTAACTTTAACGTAATTCATATATAATTATTTAAATTGAAAGGGTTAAAATATATGGTGACTTAATAGGTGATTTAAACTCTTGATATAATTTTGAGAGTTTTATATTTTTTTAAAAATGTACTTTTAAACTTCAAAAAGGAACAATATGATTATAAAAATAATTATATCATTTCAAAAATATCAAATATCGGCATTGAAAGAGTTAAAATCTAAAAATATTGTAATTATTTAATATATATATATATATATATATATATATATATATATATATATATATATATATATATATATATATATATATATATGGAATTTGTTGAATAAGTTTAGATACGTTCGTTAATATTTAAAAAAAAAACTCGCGCACAGTTTGAGAAGCCCTACGACGTTTTCCCACGTAACTCGCGAAGCATTATAGAACCAAAACACGGTGACACCAAAACAATGACGGTGACATGGAAAATTTATAATGGCCTCTCTTAAACACACATTTTAACCGACGAAATGCAGACAAACGACCATTCATTAAGACTTAATCCGTTGCATCCACTAAAAACGAGCTGTGCCCCCCTTACCCCCCCTTCATGTAATTTAACGTCGTTTTTCGTAAAATTTCATTTTTATTATAATTAACCGAAATTATAAAATTTCACTTTTTTTTTATCGATATTCAATAATTGAATGTGTAATTAAATTTTGCGTTAATATTATATTATTTATGAAAAAGCTTTTAGCTTGTAATAAAATATTAATTCGTTCTTATTATAATATAACGATTTTGTTTTTAAAATTTTCGCTTTCCAAGAAATTTTATAATGAATAAATAAAAAATATATAATAATAATTAATAAACCGCAAATTAATTTCATTTAAAAATAACAACGAATGTTTTAATTGTTATATTTTTGCACGTTGTATTTTTAAAGGTCAAACGGTAAATGCTAATTATTAAATTGATCATGAATTTATATGATTTTACGAGAAATCAAAATATTTACATTAAACTTTTTGCCGTTATTGCATGATATGAAATATAGATTTTATTATGAAATATATTACAAAATTATGAAGATAAATATTAAAAAAATACATTACATTGTGAAAAATCAATAAAAAGTGTAACTGAAAATTTAAAATCATTAAATTATAATTTAAATTGTTCGATTCAAATAAGGCTTTCAATTCGAATTGGCAAGCATAAAATTGACATTGTTTCAGTTGCAATAAAATTTATATATAAAACCATAATTCAATCTGAGAATAAATTAAATATTAAAATAGATAAAAGAAAAGGGGGGGGGGGAAACACAATTATTTCAGACCATAATTTTACAATAACAAATTACGTTTAATCGATTTATATAGTTTTTTTTTATAATGAAATTTTTCTCGGCAATTTATAGTCGAGTTTCGTCTTTGGAAATTTTTCCGATTCTTCGAGACGCTCAATTTTCCCACGAGTTTTCCGACGTCGTATCCATCTTCATTGTTTGTAAGCGTCTTTTTTATTTTATTATACACACACACACACACACATATATATATATATATATATATATATATATTATTTTTTTGCTCTCGTATCTCGTATTCGGCGTTCTGCTAAATATTTATGAGTGTCTTAATTAAAAGAGATGGTGCATCAGATAAAATTATATAACGCCGCCGCTTCAGCTGAAAGCTTCAGTATGAGTTCATTAAACTGTCACGCTTTAGTGCTCTCGGCGAAAGCTCCGACTTAATTCGTGCATATTTTAATACATAATAAAAACTACACTTTTTGTTTTGTCATAATTCTATATACGTATATAAAGACAACGTGTCTTGTATGAATTTTGTAATAAAACATTTATGAAACCACTAGTCGAATAATAGTATTACAGTTATTGGGGATCTTGACCTCTACTTCGAGTATCCGAGTACTGGATTTTATTTTATGACATTATTTTTTTTTATACTTATTATGAAATATAAAATACAAATATTTGAAAGAGATTTTATATATTTTATTTTTACGATATATTTTTTCTCGTTCATTTATAAAATCTAAACATTGCCATTCGAAACGTAATTCGTTATTAGGTATCTGTTTTCCAAAACGCGACACTTTCTAAACACAAACCATTTTGAAATATAATACATCTTATATAAGTAGTTAAATTGAGCGTTAACAACCTATTAATAACTAATGATCACTATTATGATGGTATCAAAATATACATATAATATTATTTTAATACTTAAAACAAACATTTAAGTATAGAAAGCCTAAGTATTTGAAAATTATTCATTAAATTATATGTCATTAATTTGAAATCGATATAGCGCAATATATTTACTAATTATTAATAATATTTTTTTCTTCTATATTTTGAAAATTATAAAAATAATTTTTAAATATACTTTTCCCTTTTTTTTGAAGAGAAAAAAATGGAATAAAAAATGTGCTGCTAGAGCGAAATTGAAATTTTTACACGTGGCAACACCGAAAAATCGTTCAGTGCGTCGACAGCGCTCAATCAAAACGGACGTGGCGCTCGTCTTCCTCTTTTTTTTTATTACATAAACGTCGGATCAACTGTCAAAAATGACGTATATTGAGATTTATATACGGCAAAAAAAATAAAAAAGAGAGAATCGACTTTGTCACTTTCTCTCTGTCTCTCTCTCTCTCTCTCTCTCTCTCTCTCTCTCTCTCTCTCTCTCTCTCTGATAATGGCAGAGATTGAAACTAGAGGGTGGAGCTAGAAATAAAAAAAAATCACAACAATAACATCGAATGAATAATTCATTGAAAACTGGGGAGGTTGTTCTCTCTAAATACGCACTTTTTCTGTTAAAATAATTAATTCAGAAAAAAACTGAACGAATACATTACCATACATATTGTATTTATAAATAATGTCGTTAAAACTTTTAAAAATCTGGAACATAATTTTCTATTGATATTAAATCTACAATATTTACCTAATCTACTAATCAACAAATATATATATATATATATATATATATATATATATATATATATATATATATATTTAATAAAAGACTTAATTCATCATCATAAGTTTTTGAAGAAAAACTGTATTAGAATATTAATAGCATACTAATAAGCTTATAAAAATGATTCGAATTCATATAGAAATATATTATATAAAGCGGTTAATTTATATTTTGCAGAAAACAAACGATCTAAAATTATAGTCAATTTGATAATTAAACATATAATTTTTGATATATTATTTCCTAATCACGCGACACGATTCCAAGAAATTCAATACCGCATTACGGAACGTTCATTCGTTTTTAATTTAACTATGCAAATTTCTACGAAAATTATCCGTTCGAACGATAAATAATAATAATAAATAAAAACAGCAACAATATTTAAAATAACAACAAAAAAAAAAAATAAACGTCGAAGTGCGTCAAAATCGTTCGGCGATTACGCGGAAAGTAGAAACTAAATTGCCAAATTCCATACATCGATGCTTCGACGTTAAAATGCGCTTGAAAAAAAAAACACTGATTGAAAAATCAATACGAAATTGGACCCCCCATCGACCCCCGTTTCTTTCAGCCGCATCCCCCCCCCCTCTCGCTCTTATTCTTTTTTTCCCTGAAAATATGACCCCCCATCCCCCACCCCTCACCCCCCGAATATGCTGTGTATGAATATAACGAGTGCTCACTCGATATGCGAAACGTTAAACATCAATCACGAACAACGCGCAAATAACGCACTCGAAGGTTCGATTCATTCACCGAACGTCGTTGCCCTAAAGCGGTGTTTCTGAAACTTTTTTTTAAGGTTATGACCCTCTAGTTATGTGTATGAAAGCAGTTTACGATACTTTGATTTTATATGTTGTTATATATATATATATATATACGTTCGCATATGTACTTTCGAGTTGAGCAGACCTCGAGTGTTCGATTCGCAATTTATTTCTCGTATTATATAATAAATTATTTTATATTTTAATATTAATTAATTAATTTAAATAAAATAAATATTTATATATTTTTCAAAAATTAAACTATCTAAATATAACACTGATCAATATGTAAGGTGAATTTGTTTATAAAATGTAAATTCTTTATTTGTTGTTCCAAATCAATTTCATCACCTTCAAAATAATCCACGTCCGATAAAATGTATTTTTTTCAACGCTTTTTCCAGTCCTCGAAACAGTCGGAATAGTCTTTATCCGGTATAACCTTCGAGATCTTCTTTGATTCGGTTTTTATCTCCTCAATCGTATCAAAATGACATCCTCGCATTGTTCTTTTTAGTTTTGATGAATAGCCAAAAGTCGCATGGAGTCAAATCGGGCGAATACGGTGGTTACGTAACGATATGAGCCGAGTTTTTGGCAAAAAAATCACGAAGAACCAATGCAGTTTCACCTTACCCTTTGATCACAGTAGGAACTAAGAGTTGTAAAAACACGTATAACTCGGAGATAATTAAATCTTTTGGTAAACAAACATTTGACAAGTGTTATAGACAGTCCTACCAACCTAGGAAAAAAAATACAATTTACCTGCCTTCCTAATGCCCGGTAGTTTTAAATGACAATTTCACCTCACTTTTTGATCACAATAGTATGAACGAAATCTTATTGATTATATAATTAGAGAGACAATAAATTCGCTATAAATAAAATGAAATATTCAATCTTCTATTTTTAAAATGGCGTCAGATAGGAAAATGGCTAGCGACGTTTCGAAGACGAACTACTATCGATTAATAGTAATGAACCGTGAACGACAGCAGTGAAACTTTCAAAACACTCCCTTTTGTCCGACGAAGAACATCCTTTAGTAGAAAATGCGACGCATTTCTGAAAAGCGTCGATTCGTCTTTGTCGTTATCTCAATATATCCCAAGACTCCGTACAACTTCCTTAATATATATGAGACCCTTAGAGACCATCATCTATAAGTGCACGAAACGTGCTCCAGAATATTTTCTACATAAATAAATATATATATATATATATATATATATATATATATATATATATATATATATATATATATATCTTAAATTATATAAAAAAATATTATTTCAATAATATAACTCTATATTTCAGTATCCGGTCGCAAGGATCAATTGTCTAAATTTATACCGGGTTCGGTGCCCAGTCATTACTGGCACGATTTTTCACCATATACCGAATCCTACGAAGATTTAGATGAAGATGACTTCTTCGAGACAACCAGCAGCACCGGTCCACCTGAACCGCAACCGTATTTCTTGGATGGAAGTGAATCCAACGTGACAGCTCAGCTCGGTGGTCGGGTTTTGTTACATTGCAGAGTTGGACAATTGGGAGATAAAACGGTAAGACTGATCTTAATATATTCAGCATTTGTCCTATGACCTCAAATAAATCTAATAAAATATCTTATTTATTTCAATTAGTAACTAGGTTGACTAGTTGATATTATCAATAGGGAAAAACTATATGGATTTTTAGTGTGAATCCTAAACTTTACTCAACTTGATTCATTCCATTCAATATCAATATTCTATTTTTTTATTTAATTATCTTAATATAAATACAAATAATAATAATGTGAATAACTTTTTTATAATGAAAAAGAGGATACAATGAAAGATTATTTGTCAAAAAAAGGACGTGTATAAATTGGTTGAATAATTTTTTTTTGAAATGTAAAGAGATGATAGTCAAAACTGTGATGACTCCAAAAACAGGTTTTCAATTTTAAATCAACTCTCAAAATTTATGAATTATGAAAATTCACAAAATGGAAGATATTTTTCAAAGAAAGACTGTCCCCTTAAAAGATAAACAATTGTTCACATTAATATTATTATAATGTGAAATATATAATATTTAAAACAAAAAATTTTATTGGTTAAATAAACATTATTTTACCACCAAAAGCGTAATATACGGTCGAAGAGAGAAAAGATCACCGGACTCTCATTTCGGGGGATGAAGAGATAAACTCGCCGTAAACACGCTATATCTTTACATTTTAAGTGGCGTAATTTAATTAATTCTTAAACAGGTGGATGGGGCGCCGGCGAGCGTTCTCCGTGCCCCGTCCTAATCTAGCGACGCTAATAACAAGCGGGCGGAAAACGGGCGGCCAAATATAAAAAGACGCGAAATTGGATTTTAAAATCCGTATCGTCCGAAAGCGCGCCCCTTAATTATTCGAAGCGTGTCTGTCGTTTAAAAATTATTCATAAATTTAATACCGGAAAACGATGAAAGATTTTTCGCGGAATTTTCCGCCTTCGACCGGACGGCAGAATATAACGAATAAAAATTAATAGACCGACTTAAATTCCAATTTATTTCACTGATATATATATATATATATATATATATATATATATATATATATAATAATCGAAACGTCCAATGTTCGCGTAATAATTACGAACGATGAATTAACCGCAATTCAATCGGGATTCGTTTATTAACATAAATTATTTGTTTGAACAACTTGTGAAACGTCTACAGAATTTATAAAATTTCTTTGTGACTGAATGTCGACTATACTTATTTTGCGCTTTTGCGAGTCTTTTATTGATATTGAAATTTGTATTTTATTCGCTTTATAATAGCCGCTCTCCGTTTCATTGAATTGTTTGACTGCTTCTATATAAAACAATATAATAAAATCACGTTTCAAAAATATGAAACAAGATTCGTGCTTTTTATGATACATCTAGAAATAAGTTTTATAAAATATAGCAAAAATAAATTTATTATCTATTTTATATAAGACTAGAGAATCTCGGATTTGAATCAATAAAAACGTTCATATATTAGATTTACTTTTCATAATAAAATTCTGACTTACTCAAAATTGATTAATTACAGGTCAACTCTTGAAAATTTTGCTAATAATTATATTTTGCGTATTTTAGAATAAAACATTTAAATGGAAAAGTATGTTAGATTTTTTTATAACATAATAAATAAATTTTGAAATAAAACTTTTTATTACGTTAAATATATACTTTAAAAATACTATTTGTATTGAAAATGGTATAAAAAAATATGTACTAAAGTAAAAATAAATGATGGATCGACTTTGTATTTGAAATATTTTTACATGTATTGAATTTTAACGTAAAATAATATATATTAACCTTTAGTCTACCAGATCCAAAGATGATACGATTTTCTTACTTTCATTCTATAGCTCTATATATGTGTGTTTTAAATTTTTATAAAGAATAATAATTTTAATATTATCTTTATTTAAAAAAACATACTTTCTATATAAAAAAAAATGCTTTTGAATATCAAATATATTCTTCGAGTGTTCTTAATTTTTGATTTAAAAAGCACATTTTTTTTTCTTTTTAGTTGCAAGTTTAAAGTTTAAGACGTTCACATTGGGATCAATTTTCTTTTCGCTGTGTGTTTTCTTATATAACTTAAAATATGATAAAATATTTTATTTTTCACCGCCCGATGAAAGTCTACTGTGAGCCACCGATGGTACACGACGCCGTGAACGTGTTAAATCGAACGAATTAGTTTCGTCATATAAAACACTATGAAAGATTTAAATTTTATTTTATCGCATAAAAATTTACTATTACTGTTCGATTTTGCATTGAAACTGAACAGAGCGAACGCGCATTCGAAATGCGTTTATCGTGCAAAAACATCTCACTATGGAAAAACCTCCATTAGCGCCAACTTATCCATTCAAATCCCGCAAAGTGAAAATGTGGAAAACGTCAAACGGAATATATGAAAAATTCCCAATACCGCAAATGTACTGTAAGGTCTTTCGTGAATAAATTTCCAACGGCTACCGAGCCATATAAGGCCGCATTTTCAATCTCGATCGTCGTCTTCGCATAAAAATATAATTTCAAAACGTTTTCTTTCTCTCTTTCGACGAAAAAAGGGAGAGAGAGAGAAAAAAAAGCGAAAAAATAAAAGAAAAACTTTTTCCTATTGCCAACGGGCGAACGCTGACTTTTGCCATATGCAAGCGTTTCGTATATTTTTTAAAATTCACATCGCCACTTTTAATATTTAATAAAATATACAAGAACTTAAGAGTTTTTTTTCTCAGATAAAACAGTTTGAGAATCGTCGTTTCATTTCGCAGAATTGTTAAGCGAATGCAGCGTTATTCAACATCGACATTTCGGCTTTAACCCGTCGTCATCGACGATGCGGAAAGAGAAACAAAAATGAAAAGCGTATAAAAATTTTCCATTTTCCGCGACCTTTTTTGTTTTTTTTTTCAGCACGTTTCTCACGCACGTGCGAATTTATAGCGCGAATATATCATCAATAAACAACGATTTATCGCGTGCGATCTTAAATCCTTTCGCCAATAAAATATATGTTCGTCCGCATAGTTTTGCCTGCGTAATATATATTTATTTATTTGTTCGCATGTCGAAATATAAAATAAGAATATATATATATATTACATTCGTTTTGGCCGAAACGACGCTCTTCGACGGCTCACACCATAAATTTGGAAGCGGTGAAAAGTTCCAAGTATTTATTAAATTTCGAAACCACTATCTTTTGATATTGTTTATGGTGAACGTTCGTTTCATACGTTGACAACCTTTTAATTTAATATTGTTTAGTTTCGATAACGTAAAAAAATAATTAAGAACGTTAATTAATAATCGCACGGTTTTTGTACATCAATGTGGCTTCCGGTTGCCATCGTCGAAGGCTTTTCTGCCTTCGTAAGGAAACTTATGCGTACAGGTATAAGCAACAAAACTTCCTCTTTCTCTCTACTCTCTATTAAAAGTTCTAAAGACAAGGTACATCTTAATGGTTCGATAGTTTGGTGTAATGTAAAGTTTAAATTCGATTTTAACTTGGCGCAAACGAAGTCGAAAGTCAAACATAACTAAGAATAAACAACTTGGCTCCATTATATCTTGAATAATTTTGATTTATATAGATGAGAAAAACGATTATTATTTTATATTTCGTTATATTTATATTAAGATTCTTAATACACGTAAAATAGTCATTATATATAAATGATATAGAGAGATGAAACTAATAACTTACTATAAGGTAAATGTTCATTATATATATATAAAATAATTTATCATACTATTTAGAACTAACTATAAACAATATAACTTCTCTTAAAAGGCTATTAAACTTCACAACAACACAATTAAACTTAATCATGTTTACAGATTTATCAAAACTATTTAATTTATATAAACAAAATTTGAGCTTTTTATTAAAAATATATGTGTTATTAAAAAAATATTTTATATTGATATAAATTATATTTTTCTTGCAATTTTTTATACAAATATAAAATAACGAAAAAATTATTTCTATTATACACACATACACACACACACATATATATATATATATATATATATATATATATATATTTATATATATGTGTGTGTGTGTGTGTGTGTGTGTGTGTGTGTGTATTTATAATAAAATTAGAAATGATTTTTGATTACAAAAATGATTATCGATCGCGTATTTCTAAAAACGTTTTACGTAAAATCGAAACTGACAACACAAATAAACGTACAAATTTCTCCAATATTAAATCACAAATTAACTATAATTTAATATGAATTCTATCGTTTGATATGCAATTTAAAAAACGGGAAACACTTTCTGAAATATCGACTTTACAATTTTGTTAATAAAAATTTATGATGCGCGCTGCAAAACAAAAAACAAAAAAGGTTACGAACGCATGACTCGAACGTGTACCAGGGGTTAATCAATTTATTTTGTTTTGTAATAGCAAAGTTTCAATCTTTCAATGGCGGATTTTAATCAATCAAATTGATTCGAATAACCGAAACCGGTATGAAAATTTTATTTTTGCAGCGCCAGACGAACGATTCAATTTATAAAGACGCTTATCGATTTAATTTATTAAAAAAAATTGTTTTTCAAATATTACTAATTATACAAAGATCATATTAAAAAATATATTTTATAATTTATTTATAGAAACGTTTGAAAATTAATCAAATGTGTTATTGATATAATACTGAGATCAAAAAGTAGGGTGAATTTATCTCTACAATGTCATGTCAAAACGGCGTCCCCGCATTAACCTTTTGAGTATGCTGAATAGCCAGATGTCGCACGGAGCTAAATCAGGCGAATACGATGGTAGCGGAACGATATGAACGAGAGTTTTAAATGACAATTTCACCTTACTTTTTGATCACAGTAGTACTTCAATCGACGATACATTGTATTCGATACATTGCTGAAATATCGCAATAATTATCTCATCCCATTTCGTTCATACATCTCTCCAATATCCAGAAAGAAGTCAAAGTGTTTACTATAGTTGAAATTCGCGTCTCAAACTGACCCTTTAAATTGAATTTTCCGCGTTTCAATTCGCGTACGTGTCGATGGGGGTGAATGGGGTCTGAAAAGGCTAAGGGACAGAGGGAAGAAGTGGGTCTTTGAGTTTCGACTCAAAGAACCATTTCCATAAATTGTCCTCTTTTTCAACGGTCGACACGCATTACGCGTACGTTACAAGAAAACGTAACGACACACAGACACACGATATAAAATAAAAAAAATATCTAAAAAGTCATCCGTATCGAATTATTTTATATTACAAAAAAAAATAGTCGTTCGACGTGTGTGAATAAAATGGTGGACCGCAAAACGTGATTTAAAAACACCGCAATGATCGTGTATAATGAAATATATATTATTATAATAGCAATGAAATTCAAAAATTCTATTAAAAAATATCATTCTTACATCTTATTATATTATATAAAAAATTAAAAAAATATATTGATATCATATTAAATATCTTTATCTATTTATATAAGAAAATATCGATATTAAAACAAAAAAAATCCACCGTAAAACATCTTTTAGATAATCGTCTATAAAGTCAATATGCCATTTTATTTATTGAGGACGCAGACCGCGCGTTTAATATCGCTGATGTGGAATATCACGAAAGAGTGAGCTTACGTCGAATCCGTTTATCAGAGAATTATGTCGTTTGAAGATTAATAAGAGTATTTTCAGCAAGACGGATTATTTTTCCATTATCATTTCAATATAACTATATATATATATATATATATATATATATATATATATATATATATATATATATATATATATATATATATATATATATATATATATATATATTAATGGAAACATATTGAAAAAATATAAATTTTATAAATAATAAATCGTTAAGTCAATCAAGTTTTTACACGTTCAATGAAATTTATCGTTTAGCAATTAATCATAAATTAATTAATTGATAGAAATACACTATAAATTTACTAATTTATTTATGATAGACAAGTCGCGGATTTTATACATAAATAAACTTTTGAAAAATATTAACTAGCAATAAATAAATCAAATTCAATTAAATCGATCAAAAGCTAAATGTACATTAAATAACACGATTCAATAGATTTTAAAGAAAACATATGAAAATTTTAATATTATTAAATTGTAAAAAAAACTGAAAAAATGTAAAAAATAGCATGATATATATATATATATATATATATATATATATATATATATATATATATATATATATATATCATAAAATTGTTCTATGTTCTGATTCATCAAAATCACATCTCGTATTGTTTGCGTCACGGTCAAAATTCGGTCAAAGCTGATTGGAAAACGGGCATATACTGGAGCAATTTGAATGCAAAATCGTCAATATATATATATATATATATATATATATATATATATATATATATATATATATATATATATATATATATATACATATATATATATATATATACATATATATATATATATATATATATATATATATATACATATATATATATATATATATACATATATATATATATATATATATATATATATATATATATATATATATATATATATATATATATGGTATATCGGTCATCGCGTTAACACGGTTTCGAGATTAGTGCGCTTTGCCCGTCATATGACGTGTTGCATATAAATGCAATAATAATTAGCTACCTTTCTAATTAAAAGCGTGAGCCGCATATCGATATGCGACACAAAAATAAAAAAAATATATATTATAAATAAAAATATACGTCGTAACCTCGTACAAATATTAATGTAGTAATTTACGTTTTATCGTTGGTTATTGAAAAAAATTAATTTAAAAATCGCGATGAATAATGATAATTTTCAATTTTTACAACACGACTATTATTTCAAGTGCGACCGTATTTTCATTCTGTTTAATTCGTTTCCAATATTTAAAAAAATCGACGATACTTTAATTCAAAACGGAAAGAAAGAAAATTACATAGTTTTTTCAGTAAATTTATAGGCAATTAAGAATTAGTACGACACGAGGCTATAAAAATTTTCCAAAATAATTAATTTCTACAAAAAAAAAATCCCGAGTGAAACCACTAAGGGAGATTTTATGGTTTCTTAACCACCCTTACATATATACATAGATACATACACGTAGATAGTGAGAAGTATGTATATAAATTAAAGTCCGAGAGGGATACTGGAAGAAATCAATACAAGTTACGTTCCTATATAGCCTTTGTATCCGATCTAGCAAACAAGGGAGTTAATTATCGGCTATGGGTAATGGAAATGTCCTTTGAACGAATTACTATGGACTGTTGGAAACCACTGTCCGCCAACAGAGCATCTCAATCTTCGTTCAGAAGTATACAAGGGTACAAGTGTTACGTAAATAGACATGAAGATTTATATACCGAATATACTACACATCTACTATATAAATATGTGATGGCAAAAAAAAATATGCGAATAAATCTAAAAGAAAATACATTTATTATTCTTCAATAAAATATCAACAGCGCCATACCATTTATATATATGTTATATAATACTGTGATCAAAAATTAAGGTGAATTTGTTTATAAAATGTAAATTCTTTATTTGCTGTTCCAAATCAATTTCATCCCCTTCATAGTAATCCTCATTCGATAAAACACACTTTTGCCAATGCTTTTTTCTTCGATTCGATTTTTATCTCCTCAATCGTGTCAAAACGGTGTCCCCGCATTGGCCGTTTGAGTTTTCTAAAGAGCCAGAAATCGCACGGAGCCAAATCAGGCGAATATGGTGATTGCGAAACGATACGAATCAAGTTAAAATATGACAAATATGAAATATGACATGGTGCATTATCGTGATGAAGGAATCGAGAGTTGTAAAAACATGTTTAACTCGGAGAAAAGATATATTGATTATTAAAAAAAAAATTGAAAAACACTGATTTAAAATTGCTTTGAGAACCTCCCATTGTATGTATGTGAAAATTAAGGATGCATACGATTGAACTAAGGGCACGTTTTGAAACGTAACGGTTTTTCGCGAATCCGCATTGATTTACGACCATGGCCGAATTTAAATTCCGATCGACTCCCCCTCCCTTTTTCCCATGCTCTGCACCCTGCCGCGGAAAAATTAAGTCTCCGGCCATAAATCCGGCAATTAGGGTTCGTTTTTCGCACCCTCGGAAAAGCGACCGAAGTTTGAAATGTGCGAAATTTCGATACGGCTCCGATATTAAAATAAATTATTAAAGCAAATCGGTCCTGAAGTGGAAAGAGGTTGTTTTTTTTTTCGTTTTTTTTTTTGTTCTCGTTGGAGACCATTTTTTCATTTATATTTTTCCCTTTTTTATATATTATATAAATAGGAAACAAAGGATGTAAAAGAAGAGATATACGAAAACGTTTATGTTTCCTCTGTGCGATAATCATAATATATTATGAACTCCATTTTAATTTAAATATACAGAATGAACAAAAAAAATCAGTATTAAGATATCAATAAAATAAATATAATAAAGAAGTTATTCCAAGTTATCTTTTTTTTCAAATATTAATAATAATAAAATATATATATATATAATTTTATTGATAATATTTTTTTTTATAATATAAATTCTATTTTTTAATTGAAACCTCCCAAGCATAATCAATAATTTATTTTTTTATTTATAAAAAAACATTTATTTATAAAAAAACAAAATAAAAATTATAATAATATTTTATATATTATTACTATATAATTTACAAGTGTTTTACATTTTTTTACCAATCATCGATTATTGAAAAAATATAGGAATAATATTAAGTATTATGAAAAATTATTTTGACTGAGATTTTCAATAATATTTTGTTTTCTTTCGAAAAAATTTACATTTAATGTTATTATAAAAAAAAATATGTAAGCATATTTTTTAAGCATAAAAAAACATTTGAAATCAATTTTATCCAAATTAAGTAAAGTTCAATGAATTTCATCGGCCCTTAAATGCCGGAAGAAAATTTAAAGAACGCTCATATTTTATTGGAATTACGACTTTCCACAGAGTCCATATTGTTTTCCTTTTTTTCCTATTATATATATATATATATATATATATATATATATATATATATATATATAAAGTATTTTCTTCCTTTTCTTTCGGTCCGTCCCCCTCAGTTGAACAAAATAAAAATAGAAAAAGAAAAAAAAAGGATATGGGATAAAATTCCACGAGAACAAAGACCGCCATTGTACAGAACCTGACAATAAGCAGAAATGTCTTTCTTCAGAATTTTCGTTTCGAATCGAATAGAATCGAAAGTCGAACGGATATAAGAATTATATGATATAAGTGCTCAGTATTAACACATATATATTATAGACAATTCGGCAGAAATCTATTGAAAATAGCAAAATTTTAAAAAGTACCTTTCTTATATGGTACATTAAAAAAAATGAAAAATACCATCTTTTACATGATTATTTTTGGTATTAATATTAATAGTAAAATAGCTATTTTAAAAAGAGTTTTAAATTAATTCACTGTAATTATATTAAAAGAACAATTCAATTAAAGTAATTAAATATTGATTCTAAATCACAAAAAATAAATAAATAAAATAAAAAAGTAGAAATAGAACGGGAGTATGAAATAGGAACATTATCCGTATTGTTCACAAGAATAAACATTAATTTTGAAATTTTGTGAAAATCAATTCCTATGGGAGACTATTTCGAATTCAAGGAGATGTTCACTGTTTTGTACGCGCGAGAGTGCGTGCGTGCGTAACGTGAATCGGTCGAATTTTGCGTGTAAACTTTATTCAAATGAGAGTAGACCGCACAAACAGAATTAAACAGTGACCGTTATTAAACGGTTAAACGGTTAAACCGAAGTTAGAAAGGAAAAGATAGAGAGAGAGAGAGAAAGAGGGAGAGATTTCTCGCATTAAACGTGTAAACTATTTGTGTGAAAATTCACGCATGAAATTAATTAAATAAACGTTCCCAAAGTGCAAACATTTAATTACAATAATTATCGCCGAAATTTTCGTCGTTTTCTCTTTCTTTATAATTATTGCGGAAATTCCTTCATAGTATTTTTTATTGTTCCGAGTCGACAGCTCGTGATTTGAACGTCGCGATCGTTAAAATTAATTTCAGTCGCTCGCCCGTTTTCTTCGTCTATTTAATTTCTATGATAATAATATTTCCGACAAACTGTTAACTTGTTTATCCATTCTTTAGTCATATTATATCTCTGCAATGAATTTTAAACACATCTCAACTTTTATGACTAATATAAATTAATTACAGTGCGAATTGATAACACGGGTTCATTCACTCATATATTTAATTATATTTTTTTTTCAACTAAAAAACAAGAATCAAGTCCTAAATAATTGTCGCTTCGTTGATTCATTTAAATTTTTAATGCTTGTAATTTGTCTTCTATTTCGCAGAATTTTATCGTTCTTCTGACGAAAGACTTAATTATTTAAACGGTTTAACTCCGTATAAAAATTCTTTCGACTAAAGAACGGTATGAAAAAAGCTCCATAAAATAAACTTTAAATTACCGTCAACGACGCAACATCGCGGAAGAGATTTATTTATGTCACACATATATTTTATATTTATATAATGTAATATTCAAGATAATAAACTCAAAAATAAAAATAAATATTTTACGCGAGCGTTGCTAAAGACAAAGAGTGCCGTTTTAACGGGAAAAACCGGGAAAAATCCCGAAGACGCCACACAGTAAATTTATATTTTTGGTTTGTTACATTCGGGGAAAAATCGTAAGGGCGGAAAATGCGTATATACTTTTCTTTTTTTTATTATTTTTCGCAACGAAAATATAAGAAAAGTCCGATACGAGAACGCCTACAGTATGGTAGAAGAGTATATATTTTTTATTCTGTATTATACTTCGTATCTGTATATAAAAAAAATGTTATAAAATTTAACTTCTATACATAAACTACATAAAATATAACATTAAGTAAAATTCAAAATACTATTGTGATCAAAAAGTAAGGTGAAATTGCCATTTAAAACTCCCAGGCATTAGGAAGACAGGTAAATTGTAATTTTTTTCCAAGGTTTGAAGAACTGTCCATAACATTTGACAAGAGTCTGTTTGTCAAAAGGTTTAATTATCACCGAAATACACGTGTTTTTTTATACTTTTAGTTCCTTCATTATGATAATGTACCATGTCATACTGCATTGGTTCTTCGTGACTTTTTTTGACAAATTTCGACTCATATCGTTCCGCAACCATAGTATTCGCCTAATTTGGTTCCGTGAGACTTCTGGCTATTCAGCAAACACGAAAGGCCAATGCGGGGACGCCGTTTTTACACGAAGACTATTTGGACTGTTTCGAAAACTAGAAAATCGTTGGTAAAAGTACGTTTTATCGGGATCATTTTGAAGGGGATGAAATTGATTTGAAAGAATAAATAAAGAATTCACATTTTATAATATAAACAAATTCAACTTATTTTTTAATCAGAGTGTTATATGTTTTTAAATTCTAAATAATTTATATTTAATTTTCTTTAAATAAATACTGTAATTTATATATTCGACTATAAAATCACCATATATATTTTTTTTCAAATGGAATAAAAAACAATTTAGTAGTTTCCCGCCTGGTAGACAGATGTCCCCGAGCGTTTTGCGCGAAAGCCTTTGCGGTTTTTCAGGTAACATTTTCACCTAGAAAGCTTCACACTGTGAGAATATAGTTGTATCAAATATAATACGTGCCACTTTTGCGGGGTGGTCTCGAAAAGTTTCCGGAATTTATGCGCATTATGAATAAATTAAGCTTTTCATAGTGCACTTCCTAACCGCATAAACATCGCCATAAAATTATACAATATACATTCAAATTTATGCAAATTACGAAATACCGGCCAAGATTCGTTCGTTTCGTTAATCTCTTTTAAAACGATTATTAAAAATCAACTCTCGTAAATATTTTTAACGCTCTTAATTCTGATAGTTAATACTTTCAAATATTTCAAATAATTTTTTTAATAGTTAAAAAAAAAATCTATTACATGTCTTTGTAGATATGGATTACTTATAATTTATATTTGATTTATTTTTTATTTTATTTTATTTTATTTATAATTATAATATATTTATTTCTATAAATATCATTTAATTTCAAATTCGAATAATCATTATCTCAATTATAAATTGTGTTAGTTCTATCTATTTAATCATTTAATGCTCGGATTATTTTCGCAAAAATGTAACTAAAAACATCTGGTTTTTTATTTTATATTTAAAATACACATATTATTTATAAATAAAAACAGTTAACAACAAAATAAAAAATCCAGAGTAAAATAATATATAGACTAATTTAAACAAATAATAAGTTGCTTTTATGTAATATTTTATAATAGTAAATAAGACAGAAAACGATATTCACGAACGTAGGTCGTTCATGAAACATACAATGTACAAGTAGAAACCTACGAGCAGCACTCGGGTTGGTGCGATTTGACACACATAGCAGTGCTCATCTTAAAGCATTAAATAGTCCAGTTCAGTTTATATTTTGTTAGTAAGAATTAGAAAAATTTATAAAAAAAATATTTTTCATATATAAAAAGTATTAAATACGAATTTGCTCTTGGGTCCACTAGTATATTATAAATCAAAGTGTTCTTCACATATGAGTGGTATTGAATTTTGTCGGATTGCTCAATAGGCTGTATAGAATAAAATAAAAAATAAAATATTTCTCTTTTAACTGTTCATACGCGTCCCACATTTTGACAACGTGTATATATATATATATGGTAACACTTTAAAGCGAAAGGCGCTGGAATTCGCCGTGACCCGTCTAGCCGCACATAAATCAGAGAGTGCTGTTTGTCGGGTTGTTAGTACAATTTGATAAGGAAAACCGTGTCGACCCGAACATCCCCCCCGGGTCGTTGAGGGTTCACGTACAATTTGGTAGAAACGTTTTCAACCCTTAGACGTGCCGGGGCTGGCAAATGAATAAAATGGTTCCTAGACCTGGCCACAGACGACAAATTCAATGTACTCGCCGAATTTCAACCTTGATAAATTTTCGATACTCTGCTGTGACACGGCGGTGGTTTCGTGGAAATACGCGCACGGTTATGTCTAAAGTGGCGTCAGATTCACGTATAATTTTCAACGTCACCTTCATCTTATATATACATATATATATAGAAGAATATTAATTTCATTAATTATAAATATGGTTCATTGTACTCTATCAATCCTCAAATATTTCACGTTATATATATATTATACAGTCAAAACTGTTTTTGTGCAGTAGATAGGGACCGCAGAAAAAAATCGCATTAAAACATATTCAGAAACTTCGTAAATAGTTAAAAGAAATAATTTTAAAACAACATATGAAAAACATTTTTTTATGCGGTAGAGGGTGGGCGTATAAAAAAAGATTTATGACAACTAATTGAAGTTATTAGATGACACATTATGTATTAAAATTGACTGATACAATATATGCATAAGAATATTTAGCATGGCTAATGAAATAGACTGATGCAATATGTACATATACATTGATCGCACAAAATCGCACAATAAAAACGCATACAAAAAGACCGCACAAAAATAGGTTTAACTGTATAATATAATGAAAAAAAATAATAATTATTTCGATTGTACGTACATCTATGAAATTTGTGCTTAGCTTAACATAACAAATATTTGAAGTTACCGTCTATCGATAGAAAAACGTATTAGCTGTTATTTTATTACGTTTATTGTAGCGAAATCTTTAGAAACAACAGCAAATGGAGCAGATAAAAATCAAACATACAAACTTTTTCCAGTCAAGTCTGAGAACAAACTTTAACAACTTTATACTGGATATGTAAGCACGACTGTGTAGAAAGTAATCGACGAACTCTTTCATTTCTTTCATATATATATATATATATATATATATATATATATATATATATATATATATATATATATATATATATATATATATATATATTTATTTATATATATATATTTATATATATATATATATAAGTGTGTGTGTGTGTGTGTAGTGGTTTTCAACAACTATCAACAAAAATATTAAACTAAATAATCATATATAATATGTAAATATTATATTAGCGCCATCTATAGACGAATGTATCATAACATTAATTTAAAATTAATTACTTGAAAATACATTTTAATACTGACATGTTATTGGAAATAAAATACGATCTACAATTGATATGTTAATTTAACATTGGAAGTAAATCTTGTAACAAAATTATAGTTCACATAAATTTATATTTTTTTTTTAAAGAAAACCATCAGCCATTTATAATAATAATGATAGTAATGTTTCAAAAAGAAATAAATATATGAAAGAAAGCTATTTTTTATAATTAAAAAAAATAGATATCAAACTTAAAATCCAATTTCATGAAAAAGACGAAAGTAAATAAAATATATTTCAATATTAATTTTATTACTATTGAACACAGAGATCATGAGTAACATTATATAAAATGAAAACCACTGCGATATAGACGTTGTCTTATTATATACTCGTATGTATATATATATATATATATATATATATATATATATATATATATATATAGAAACACACACACATTCACACATACATAAATGGGGTTGATGAAAAAAAATACAGCCTGCGGAAAAAACTTATATTGCCTGAAAATCGGATCGAGATATCTCGGCTGCCAATTTCGCAAGCCTTTCACTTACTAAAAACCAAAGGCGATACAGAATTTTCACTCGTATATTCCTGCAGGAAAATAACACGTTCCGAATTGGTTTCTTTTTTCTTTATTTTTTTCTTTTCCTTTTTTTTTCGAGGGTAAAAAATATATTCTCAGTTTTCAAAAGTGAGCATATGCGGTTCGATTTCGACGTTATCCCGTGTTTTTTTTTTTATTTTATTTTATTTTATTTTCTCGCATGAAAGACACTTACTTTACTGGAATGCGCGAATCTGTGCGCAAAGTTACATACATTTCCCGGAAAACGAAGCCGGTTAATATTCGAGAATAGTGGAGCACAAAGAGTATATATATATATATATATATATATATATATATATATATAGACACGAGCACAATCTACTTTCAAAGTTCGCGAACGTTATATTGGAAATCGAAACATTTAATGAATCTTCAACTATTTCCAGTGTTACGTTATGCAAGAGCACAATGGTCTGCGAAAACTTTTTATTTGTATGGAATCAATTTGCAGAAAAACTTTAGAGTATCAATAACGGAAATTTATCTCATTATTTTAATTTTTTTTATTGTGTGCGAATTTGATCTACGGATCCATCATTATAAACACATATATTTTTGTCATATTAAAATTATTGTTAAATAAAACTTATATTTTATACAGCAAGTACATACTAAATTAAAAAATAAATAAAATATATAAAACTGTGATCAAAAAGTAAGATGAATTTGTTAATAAAATATAAATTCTTTATTTATTATTCCAAATCAATTTCAATCCCTTCAAAATTTTCCTCGTTCGATAAAACGCACTTTTAACAACGCATTTTCCAGTACACAAAACAATCGGAACAGTCTTTTTCCGGTATAGACTTCAAGGCCTTCTTAGATTCGGTTTTTATCTCATCAATCGTGTCAAAACGGCGTCCCTGCATTGACCTTTGGAGTATTCTGAATAGCCAGAAGTCGCACGGAGCCAAATCATGCGAATACGGTAGTTGCGGAACAATATATTTACCAACCTAGGAAAATAATTTACAATTTACCTGCCTTCTTTATGTTCGGAAGTTTTAAATGACAATTTCATCTGACTTCAATGACAATTTCACAGTAGTATCAATAAAATAATTTAGATATTTTTTTATTGATATATTTTTACAATAAAGGTTAAAGAATGATTTTAATATTACTTTGGGTATATTTTACCTGTCATTATCCTGCAATATATATATATATATATATATATAAATTTTAAATATCTAAAATCTTATCGAACATTGAAAAAAAATCGATAATTCATTATTTTAACTTATTAACACTATTTAATATGTAGGTTAATTTTCGCATTCGAAAATTATATGATACCCATATTCGAAGGTCGTTCAAAATTTTGCAAACGGGAACAAGCGCTATTAATTTCATTCACATAATTAATCAACAAAGTTGCGACACAAAAGTAAACATTCTCTAATCCTATTAGCGGCTCGGATAAATATTATCATAAAGTATGCGGCGATAAACTGTGAATTACACGCGTTTACACTGTGTAACAGTTTGAGAAACTTTGGACATTTAAACACCTAACACTATGCCCGCTAAATTTCAACCGACGCCTTCTAAAATATTATTAAATTTAATTTTTAATATATTAAAAAAAAATATATATATTTATATAGGGTACACGTCGCGTCATTTTAGCCCCTTAAAATCATCGATATGCGCTAACGTTAAAAATCACATTATAAAAATAATCAAAAAGCGACATTTCGAAAGGCGAAGAAGCGACGGCGGTCATTTTAACCCGTTCGACGACCGTTTCTCCTTTAATTTGATTACACGCTCGACGAACGATCGTCATAAATAGCCGTTGCGTATTCAAAAACTGTCGCGCGCCGGGGACACTTAACACGTTAACGACCGCTACCCGCCCCCCCCATCAAATTATAATCCCCGAATAATCCCGTTTAACGCTAATTTACTACGAGAAAGGACGTGAGATTTTTAAATATAATATATATATATATATATATATATATATATATATATATATATATATATATATATATATACGATTTTACAAACTCAAAGTGTGACCGCACATTTATTATTCAAAATTGTTACTATATATTTAAAACATTAAAAAAAAATATATATTTTTAATACTTTTAATTAATTTTTAAATGTGTGAAATAATGACATTTTATTTTATTTACAATTTTTTATTTGCAAAATAAACCTTTTATTTTTATTTCAATCAATTAACGGATCTATTTTCAATTTGAAAAATAAATGCTATTTTCGTTCACGAAAATAAAACAAAACATTTTTTTATTATTTTTACATACACACAAAACAATTGGAAATATAAATCAGAGTATCGAAAATTGGTTTTTGAAAACATTGAAAATTTCCAATGCAAATTAAACTATAAATAAAAACGAAAGCCATTTTTCTTCAATCTGTAAATAAAACACTATATATATATATATATATATATATATATATATATATATATACACAACTTGAAAAATTTCAAATTATAATTTATATTACTAATAATATTATTTATTTATATTCAACAAACCGTAAACTAACCGATATTATTATTTATTTATATAAGATATACGAATTTAATGAACAACAATATTTATGTAACAATAATAAGACAATGTCGGCCAAATTAACTATACGTATTATTGTTTAAATTAATAATATTCGTCTTAAACCAGACATGTCGAACACAAAGTCCGCGGACCGCATGCGATCCCTCCCCCCACTCCCAATGCGAAAATTGCGACCCGCCGAGATGTGTTTTTTTTATAACATATATAAAAAATTAATATATAAAAGTGAATTTTGTTTTTTTTTCTTTATTTGTATGTAATTCCGTTTAAACAATTTGAATAATTTAAAAGTGATTAATAAATTATTAAGCTTGCAACGCTTTTAGTTGAAACTTGCGGCCCGCGACTTAATACACGAAACTTATGTGGCCCGCAATATGCTATGAGTTTGACACACCTGTCTTTAACGAATTTATTAATTATTTATAGATCGTTATATTGTATTTTAACATTATACATATATATATATATATATATATATATATATATATAATATTGCAAATATTTCATTTACTATCGAAGAAAAAAAATATTTTCTTTTAATCTATATTTAAATCATTTAAAAAAAAATTGTACTTTACATGCCGTAAGTGAAAAACATATATTTAGATTTTTGTACTTCACATGCCGATTATTTCAAGTAAAAAAAAAACAAATATTTGGCAAAACTGGACTTTAAACTATATCTTATTATTTTAAACTTACTACTTGTTAAATTAAAAAATAATATTGTATATTTTTACAATCACTGAGCATAAAAAAAAATATTATAACACTTCAATTATAATTTTTCATATAAAAGTATTTTAATATAACAAAAAAAAAAAAGAAACGTATAATCCATTATATATACGTAACGGATTGTCGATTCAAGATAATCAACCGACGGCTTGACTTTTTCAGAACTGAAAGCGGCAAATTTTCAGTAAAAATAACCGGGAATTGGCAAAGTTTTCTCGCGCCAACAAATGTTAGTCCCCACTGAAAGGTGGATTTTTTATATATATATCTCGAAAAACTAAGCTTTTCATACACACACACACATATATATATATATAAATTCCACCGGAAAGGGTGTTTTTTTTTGTTTTTGGATCGTCGCCTGTTCCGGTTTTTTTTTATTTTTTTTTTTATATTTTTTCGGAGGGTAAAAGAATGCCGTTCGATCGACACGCCTACGACATTTCGCGGTTTTTATAACCGTAAGTTATTTTAACCGAGCAGATGTTCGACTTTTGTTATTTTTTTTATATGATTATTATTGTTCGAGCCCTATTTATTTTGGAAAATATCTCATTATTGCGCAATATAATGTATTATAGTAAAAAAAAAATGTAACGGCTTTCGTACCCCCAGCGAGAGAAACATCTGGAAAATGTAAACCGTTTGTTTTTATGATTGTTTTTCTTTATTATTATTATTATTATTATAGATATAATGTTCTAAATGTGACTATGAAATTATCTTTGTAAATTATGACTGTAAATTCATATCTAAATATTATTTATATATAGATATTCTCGATAAATCAATGATTTTCAACACATATTTTATTGGGAAGTTGATTTGAGTTAATTCTAACTTTATAAAAATATATTGAATTTTTATTAATTACACATTAACTTTGTATAAATTAAATTCTATTTTTTTTTTAATTTTCAAATATTAAAAAAATCTCATTAATTTAACGTTAATTAATTTGCAACAATACTTTAGAGCAGCGATTCTTGTGGTACTATTTGTAGTAATATTTACTAAGAAATAATTTTTCCTATCAATTGTTATAAAAAATAAATAAATTAGACGCACATTTTATAGTGTAATATATAGGAAAATAGAATACATTCGTTTCATACGTCGCCTTAACGCGTTATTAAAAGATTTATTATTCGTCGGCTATTTCCATAATTTTTATTATCATCCGAGCGTATAAGTAAAACAGTAGTAATATAAAGTACTTAGCGTTCGACATTTATTACACGTAATGTTTTTTTTTTACGTAAACATACACACACATATATTATATAATGAATATTTTTGTTTTCGCTTCAGATATCTTGGGTGAGGAGACGAGGCGACGACTTGGTGTTACTATCAGCCGGTGGACTAACATTAGCAAGTGATGGACGATGGTCATTACAGGCAGCTGGTAATGGAGATTGGAGACTGGCACTTAGTCCAGTTGCTGCCAGAGACCATGGACCATACGAATGCCAAGTTTCAACTCATCCGCCTCTCGTTCGAACGGTGCATCTCTCAGTTCTCGGTAATTTTCCACTAACAATCCACATTACGACTCCGCTTATATAATAAATTGAAAAAAAATTAAATTATTTAATATCTAAAAACTATTATATCTTCAATCTAATTAAAATTTAAAATTTTATAAATATTATTTTTATATAGTGCATTCGTACCTTTTTTATGCGGTAGATACGTTCCCATAGTAAATCGCATAAAAAAAGACATTAAATTACTTGCGTCTTATAAAATCGCACAACTCTGTATTATTCAAAGAAATACTTTAATAATCGCACAAATAATGTTTTATTAAATTTTCAATAAAATAAAATACCAACATTACACTATTTATGACAAATTGTTATTTATGATATATTTTGTAATTAATTTTTATATTTTTTAACAATTTGTTTACATAGTTATTTTTTATGGAACTTAAATGCTTTCTAGGAATTAATACTAAGAGTTAAGTCAAATAATATCAATATTAAATATATCAAAGTCTTTATCGCCAATTTGATAAAGTAGAAAAATGTGCAAAATACTCAGAAATTCAAGTAAAAATTTAAAAAATAAATTAAAACTTAATTCGCATAACTCTAAAATTGCATAAAACTAGATCCGAAAATATTTGAAAAAATATACATTGCCAAACAATATAAATATCGTCATTTTAGAATATTTTTTATTATGACTTAAAATTATATAATGACATTATATAAATTTAATCAATAAAATTCATATCATATTTCTAGTTATTAAAAATATAGATCACAATAAAAATTAATTGGCACTTAGCAATATTGGTATTAAAAATTAAATAAAGCGTTGCCGCACTGTATTCACGAACGCAAGATAAACGATATCGTTTCGTTTCTTTTTACCGTCTATAATTGAAGTATTACGTAAAATTTCTTAGTAGTTCACAAAGGGACCGTTTTCAAACAAATTTTTGTCCACAAAATCAATAATCGAATAAATTAATTTCCGAAAGTAAAGTTTTTATTACAAAGCGGCTTTTAAAAACAGCACGAAAATCAAATTAATTTTCTTGTTATCTGCCTTCTTAAAAATAAATAGGAAACGTTCAATTACTGGAAAAGAACCTTTTAACGGAACCGTTTCATTATTTAAATATTAGAGCGCAAAAAAAAAATAATAATTCATCTAAATTATTATAGATTTCGCAGTTTAATTTATATATTTTTACTATTGTTCAAAAAGGTGCACAGTATAAAAATCAAGTCGTAATATAATAATTATAAAGTTAGTCGCATACCTTAAATCCTGATCGTTAAAATCCGCGTAAATAGGGAATAAAAAGTAGGCAGTTTCACTCTTTTTTTTTCCAGCTGTATATCAATTTTTTTTTATGCGAAAAGTGTAAAGTTCGAGTTGAATCGTTAACGAAGAACGTGATCTTCGCATTATTCGCCATCGGCGGTTCGTTTAACCGTACCGTTAGCCAACTTATTCTATTTAACTTTAAAATTAAAAATGTTTTTTTATTCGCTAGCGCGTTCGGAGAAAAAAAATTGTATTAAAAATATAATAAAAAAAAAAAAAGCTCAACGGAAGCCCTAGAGCGAGTGTAAACTCTCGAAGGCATAAAAACGTACTTTCGACGGCCTCACATCGAAGAACGTGTCCTTATTATGTTATAGAAAAAAATCTGAAATTATATGAAGGACCAATAAAAGTATTACTAGAAAACGGCAAAGATAGTAAGTAGATAATAAGTATTACGCACTTATATTGGCGTGATATTATACATATCAACAAGTAAGGTGAAATTATCATTTAAAATTTTCGGGTGCATTAGGAATGCAGGTAAATTGTAAATTATTTTCCTAGGTTGGCAAGACTGTCTACAACATTTGCCAAGTGTCTGTTTGTCAAAAGGTTTAATTATCTCCGAGTTACAAGTGTTTTTACAATTTTTGGTTTCTTCCATGTCATACTGCATTGGTTCCTCGCGACTTTTTTTGCCAAAAACTCAACTTATACTGTTCCGCAACCGCCGTATTTGTCTGATTTGGCTCTGTGCGACTTCTGGCTATTCAGCAAACTTAACAGGTCATTGCGGGAACGCCATTTTGACACGATTGAGAAGATAAAAACCGTATCGAAGAAGGTCTAAAGACTATTCCAACCGTTTCGAAGACTGTAAAAAGCGTTATCAAAAGTGCTTTTTATCAGGCGGGTATTACTTTGAGGGACCGGGTGAAATTGATTTTGAATAATAAATAAAGAAATTAATATTCTATAACTAAATTCACTTTACTTTTTGATCACAGTGTTAGGATGACGTCAGAGTGAGACCGTGAATCGTTCGACGTGCAGCGTCGTCGTAGGCACTAGCATCATATATATATATATATATATATATATATATATATATATATATGATTTTTTTTATATATCGAAATAGAAAAAATAGAGAATTATCACAGTTCGATTTCAGTTCAATTTTCTAAAATCTTCAGAACGTTTGTGCGCCTGTTTGTGCGTCCATAACGCGAAATGCGGTTACGATTTTGCACGTTTTCCGATCGCTAATTGATTTGCAAATGGTGAAAATTTCGAATGTTCCAATTTGAATTGGAATTAATTGAATCGGAGCAAAATAAAAGCGAACGACGGGGAAAATTGCGTTCGCAATATGTATGTAATACGCTTTTACACGCAACCTGATCCCGTTTAATGATCGTTTAATCCGATCGACAGTTAATCCGATCGACGTTTCTGATGTGGAATATGATAAAATATATATATAAAAAAAAACATACGCGTAAACACAATGTCGACGATATTAAAGTATATTTTATTGGTATTATTTTCAATGAATATATATGGTATATTCTAGAAATAAATATTCAGTTTATAATATAAAAAAAATAAATCGTTTTATCGATCTCAATTAAATTATTATATTGAGGTATATTACGAATAAAAATAATTATAAATATAGAAAGCAGTAAAATATCGCAACATTATGTCATTATTTCATGAATAAATTTATTTTAAAAATACATAAAGACATCAGTATATTTTTTATCTTAAATCAATAAAATTATATGTCTTATTTTTTTTCTTTTTACATGACTGCTTTTTCTTAATAAATGCTAATGATTTTACCCAAAAAAAAAAGATGAATACGCATAAAAATTGCTCAAATTTATTATTTAATAAAACAATAAAATTAAATTTTTAAATTAAATATATATATATATATTATCAAATAGAATAATTTTTTTTTGTTTTTTAATCAAATTTCAGTGCCAAAAGTGGAAATAGTGGACGAGAGAGGCGTTTCAGTATCGGACAAGTTTTACAAAGAAGGCTCTATTATAGAGTTGCGTTGCGTTATCAGCAAAGTTCCACAGCCTAGTGGACAAGTTGTGTGGACACACGCCGGAAAACATCTCAATTACGAGACCAAAAGGGGTGGAATCAGGTGAAAAATACGCATATACTATCCTAAATGTTGTAAACATTCGTAATTATATAAAAAAAAATACAGATCGATACAAAAAATGTATGAAGAAATAATCGGAAATTTACGACATACCTCATTTCAAATTTTCCATTTTCATAATTTGATCGATCAATATCACATATGCTATATATATAAACACATATGCTATATATATAATATATAATAAATATATTGTAATAGACGCTGTAAAAGCATCTTTGCTTAATTATTGTTGCGGACAACGACGCCATCTATTGCCCGTATACAAAGCTTATACAATATAACATAATAAATCACTTGGCTTTTAGTTTAATATTTATACTACTTCAAACGATCTTTATGACGTTTATTTATTATGCAATATAAATAACATGTGCACGATAAATAATTTCAATAATTAAAAATGAAAACAATAATATATCAATTTCTTTTAAAATTATTAAAAATTTATATATTTAATTAAAATAGTGATCAAAGATTTTTATAATTTTTATATATGGAAATGAATCTTAATCGAGTCGTTAACCTCATTTTTGAACTTTAGAAACTGTTTTTTTTATTTTGAAATTGAGCTTAATTTAATAATACTTATACCAAAAATAATCATTTTAAATATTTTTTCCAAACGATTAATTCGTTGTATTACCGTTTTGTTATTTTTTACTACAACTCATTGACAATTAAATTTTAAATAGTCCAGCCGGTAATGTTACTAAATTTTTTTTAAAGCGTTAAAAACTTTTAAGTGCGAAAAATTTTTAACGACTTAAATTTTCCCGAAGATATAATCTTTTACGATGTCAAAACAAATAAGTACAGAGCTCGTTTAAAATACCTCACGGATCTTATTATGAAAATTTTCGCCTCGACGATGAGCCTTTCACGAAGCGTCCGCGGGAAAAGTCGGAAAAATCGACCGACTTGCAAATAATTTCCGAACGGTGAGATTTATTTTCGACGAATATTATCGACGAAATAGTCGAAATTGAATGAAATTTTCGTGCAAAGAAAATTTGTATGTAATTTTCCGTTTATTATTATTATTATATTTTGCTTTGATCGTCGATTCGTTTCTTTTATCATAAATATCAACATTAATGACGAAAAGCGCTTTATAAAGAGAAATCGAATATTTATTAATGCACAATATTATAATGCGAGCTTTTATAAAAACAATTTTTTTAAAGGTTCTTATTTCAAAAAAAATTTTACTATTTTTTATTTGTTGAGCACTATATATATATATATATATATATATATATATATACACATATATATAAATCACCAATATTTTTTGTGTTGAATTTCATAAAAATAATTTTTATTTCTATATGATTTTATTATATCAACATTAATTTCAATAATAATAAAATAGTACGTAACGTAATGCATAATCAAAGATCAGTTTCATGGTTAACTCAATGTGAATTAGTAAATTTAATTATTCTGCTATAGAATTCAATTAACTTGAACATAGTATAAATATTCAAAATTTACAATCTATTTTCAATTATAAAATTAAGTAGAATGTTCGTATAACTAAAATTTATAGTATGACGTTTACGTTGTTTTTATATTGCAATATATTATATCTATCCTAAATTTAATTTTTCTTCATCGTTTATAAAATTATCCTTTATCAGACCAAATAATTTGAAAGTGCTGTGATTTAAAAAAAAAATGTACCATCCGCACTCCGCAATATAATTTTATTTTACAGCAAAAAAAAATAAAGTCGACGGGATTCGAATAATTTTATTCGCGATACAAAAGCCATTCGAAAGCGACACACATACGCGCGCACGCGAAAAAAAAAGACGCGGAGAAAAGAAGCAGGCAACGGGGCAAAAGAAAAAAAAAGTACCGCGGGACGCATGTGGCTTCGGTCCTATTTAATATATTCCGATGTCGGCGCAAATGTTCGCGTCGAAAACGTGAGCTTTTCGCCGGCGAAAGCTCAGTTTATTTTTATTGCCAATATGATCCGTAACATATTTTACGACGTGCGTGAAATCGCGCGAGAACGACACAAAAACGACGGGACGTGATAGTGATAAACAACCTTCGCTATGATTGACATGTAAAATAGGATCAACAAAAAAAAACATATATACAATATATATATATATATATATATATATAATACAAACTGCGTCAATAAAACTTTTCCATAACAATTTTTCTCAAATTTTCTTATTTTCCTTAGATTTCTTTCATATATATTTATAACGATTAAAATTTAAATTAATGCAATTACTATAATTAGATAATGAATATATATATATATATATATATATATATATATATATATACATATTACGATTTAATTATATGACTTAAAATATACTCTAATATATAATAATATTAAAAATTTTATAACAATTAACATTTTTCCCTTTTCTATCATAAAACGTTATCGCATATATAAAAATAAGAGGAAAAAATTGCGAAAAAAAATATATGTGTTAATTATATTCAGGTGAAATAATTTTATTTGAATATAAGATTATATATACTATAATATGAATAATATATTATACTATATATATTATAATATAAATAATTTTAAATTTTTGAATATTTTATATATTTTCAAACACTATCAATTTTGAAAATTGATAGTGGAAAAATATTGTTATCCTTTTTAATTCGAATACAAAAAAATGCATTTCGCATATATTAGTATATTAGCTCATGGACCATCAGTTGTCTATACCTGCACATGTACATCAAACGAAAATAAAAGAAAGATCGGCGTGAAGGAAATATAAAAAAAAGGACTGGAAAAATCCTGCATTCGTCGTGTAGCGTAAGCGAGCCATAAATAAAATTTGCGTTTGTCGGTGGAAAGTGCGAAAACCACGCCGGAAAACCGGAAACGCCCTGTGAAATTTGTACGAGACGACAGTTTATCCGGTTTTTTTCTATAGAATCTTACGATAGCGACATTGCGGTTGTGCTTTTTTTTCGTAAGCTTAAAAATTGTAGATCATCATAAAAATGGCCATATTTCAACAATCTCACTGCGAAATTTACGTTTTACCATGTTATTTCGTTTCGGATTTTAGATAAAACTGAAAAAATAAAATCTCGTCGATAGTTATTTAAAATAAAATAAATAAATAAATAATATTTACCATGTTCACGCCCGCGTGTACCACCAGTGGCTCACACTAGATAGTTTCATCGGGTGGCCCCAGCGTGAACGTGTTAATGTAAAATATTTGACAAAATAGAAATAAAATTTAACACTTCGAAACACGACCAAAAAAAAGTTAAATAAAAATAAGAGCAACTTTTTTTTCACCGTTCGTCGACACGATTGAAAAACAACTTTTTAATCAGAAATTCTTTCCTAATAAACTGCCGTATAGACGTTTTTACATATGTGTGTGCGTATGTGTATGTGTATGTGTGTATATTTTCGAGTGTGAAAATTTTGTATTGAAATTGTACGCTAAAAGCTTCGGTGAAAACGTGCGGTTTCAACGAACGCGTGGAAAATTTCGTTTCACGAGTGTTTTTCCTTTCCAACTCTGACGCTTTAAACGAGTTTTCATCTCGCATTAAATCGAAAAACGCCGAGAAAATTAAATGAAAGTCTTTTTAATATCGCAACCATGTATTCGATTCGGTTCGATTTGCATTCTGATTGTTTCGTATTCGCTAGTTTTTAACAGGAATACTTTTTGAATGTAAACTTTTAAACTGAAATCATTCATCCATTGCCAATTTAGACTATTCTAATATATATATATATATATATATATATATATATATATAAAGTTGATTATTTCTGCACTCAATATTCCTTATGTATTTTTTTTACAATAAAAACATTATTTTACGTAATAGAACCCAAAGCGATACCAAAACTAACCCTTTTTGTTTGAACAATGAAGATTAATTCTTCAGTATACAAGATTATCGAGAACTAAAAATACCCTCAGGACCTTTTTCACTGTGAGAATATTTCAGATTATTCGGGTTTCAGGGTTCCGACGGATAATAAGATAAAGATAGGAATATTGCGATTAGCCTCCTGTCGAAACTCGTTACGGGAAAAGTCACGGAAACTGCGGACATTTGATGGATTGAAACCAAGAAAAATGTTGTTGTTATTTCATTTTTTTTGATATATGTATCGATTAAATAGAGAAGATGACGATATAATTTTTTTCAATAATATCAAAAATTTTTGTTTAACACGCTCACGCCGGGGCCGATTTTCATGTTTTCACTGTTTGTTTTCTTACAAAATATAATACTAATATGTCTACTGTGGATCACCTGTGGTACGTGCCGCTCGAAAATAGTCTACTGTGAGCCACCGGTGGTGCACATCGTCTGATGAAAATTTATTGTGAGCCATCGGTAGTACACGCTGGCATGAACGTGTTAAATCGATATTAGCATATTTCCTTCAATACAACAAATGTATGTAAAAGAGTAACGGCGACTTTAATAAAAAATATACAACGATTACTAAAACTTTTTTCATACAATTTGTTCTAACCATACGTAGAATATATTATAAAATACATACACTAGACAAATAATTCATTAGAAAGTTTAATTAAATTAAAAACCTAACGTTTCCCGCATTATATCCCCGAGTCTAATTTTAAGGAATACCATGTATAATAAGTCTCGTACATATTAATGTTTGAATTAACAATGTATACTTAGGTTTCGAGCCTACATGCTCCAGGTATTTCCAATATTTGTTCCCGGAACTCCTGTTTATATCGCACATAATCAAATTCGTCTAGACGACTATATAGTATATAGTACAACAGTTATCGCTCCTGTAACGCCAGCTTAAATTAAATATTAATAAACGCGAACGAACCGCCGAGTTTTTCCCTTCAACACGTCAAAATAATAATTTCCCCCGGCTGAGACTCGTGGAAAACGTTCGTTGCGAAACTTTTAATGGAAAAATAATTACAACTCTACTAACAGTACTATCCTATATATATTTAATATATATATATATATATATATATATATATAATCACTTTTTGCAATTCTATCTCTCATTTATCACGAATAGTTTATTACTGCGGTTTATAATTAAACCGATTGTAGTCTTATTCGATTAAAAACTGTACAACAGTCGTTCTTAACCTATATATAATACTACCGTGATCAAAAATTAAGGTGAAATTGTCATTTAAATCTCCCGGGCAGGAAGGCAGGTAAATTGTAATTTTTTCCAAAGTTAATAAGACTATCTATATCATTTGCCAAGCGTCTGTTTGTCAAAAGGTTTAATTATCTTTGAGTTACACGTGTTTTTACAACTCTTGATTTTTTTCATTACGATAATGCACCGCGTCATACTGCATTGATTCTTCGCGACTTTATTGCCAAAAACTCGACTCATATCGTTTCGCAACCACCGTATTCGCTTGGTTTGGCTCCGTGCGACTAATAGTTATTCATCAAACTCAAAAGACCAATGCGGAAAAGCCGTTTTTACACGAAACTTGAAAAAGCGTTGGCAAAAGTGCGTTTTATTGGACAAGGATTACTTTGAAGGGAATGAAATCGATTCGGAAGAATAAATAAAGCATTTACATTTTATAAAAAAAATACTTATTACCTTACTTTTTGATCACAGTGTTATACTTCATATTGATTTTATTTTTTCAATATTTTTCCTATAAATATTACAATCATATCAACATTTTATATTGATCGATAAATTAAAAATCGTTTTGCACAATAGTATTGGTTAATTATAAAACACGATTATTTGACAATTTGTACTCGTTAAAAAAATATATATAAACAATCGCCGATGAAAACTAGCAAATTTCAATGAATGCTCAATCAAACGGTTAACTAAACGTTTTTCAATTAACGTTTCGGTATATTCGTTATGAAACCCTAATTGTTTTCGATTCGAACGAACGATGATAAATCAATGTGTGCCGAATGTAATTCAAATAGAGTCCACACTTCATAAATAATATATTTTGAATTGATGAAAAATAACAATAAATAATAATAATAATAAACCGTTATATAAATCAAATGAAAATACAATTCAATCGCTTTCTATTAGAAATATATTCCGTTGAATGTCGAAATGAAATTCTCATCAATCTATCATTCATAATCAATAATATTACATTCACAAATTTCCAATAATAATCACTGATATTTTTTTTTTATATCGATTTTATGTCAAAGGTTCACTCAAATAACATAAATATTATTTGAACTTTTTATCATTAATATATATAATTTTAATATAATGTTTTATATGAGAATATTAATATATTATATATTTTTTTATTATACTAACATATAATAGTTGTTGAATATTATCTGATTATTATATTAAATTTAAAATTATCCTGTAGACCAGCGGTTCCCAATTTTTTTTCTTTAATGTACCCCTTTACCTGATTGTCTCTTTAGTGTGTACCCCTGACACACACACACACACACACACACACATATATATATATATATATATATATATAGATTTGTATATTTTTTATATCTTCCGCCATAATAACTTTTTTATGCGTACCCCTAGGGGTACGCGTACCACACTTTGAGAAGTGTGGCTGTAGACGTTTAATCGTTTGTTTTTCACTCTCATTCTATATTAAATGTAATCGATGTCTTTTAAATCTATTTTTTTAAATGTTTTCTATTCAATTCCTGTTTTAAAATCATTTATATTAACGATCTAATAAATAATTCTAAATTTATTCTTAATACAATCTATCAAATATATAAATATATATTGTTTAATATAAAAAAAATAAAAATGATAATTTGAACGTCTCTAGGTTCATTTATTTTTAATTATACGAGACCTAAAAATTTCACAGATTGAGTGCCCCTGGTAAATATAATACAATATTTTTGACATTCGCGTTGCGGAAAAGACCCATGTCTCAGTTAAGACCGCTACGAATTCCGCAGCTGATTTATGACTTCACATATGGCGTTATCCAATAACCGACCCATTTTTCCTTTCGCTTTGATTGATTCCATTTTGTAGCTCAAACTCGGAAAAACTTCGGTACATAGCTCGCCGACCAACCAAAAAAAAAATACAAATATATATATATATATATATATATATATATACAGACGAAGCGAAAAACCCAGAAAATGAAGTACGCGCAACCGAGAGAAAAAATATATATCCCGGAAGTGAAGAAAAGTTCCAAAATGTTCGCACACGGTGGGGATAAAAAAAAAGCGGGAAAACTTTTTCGTCGTCGCTTCGAACCGAATTTTCCCGATAAAATCGCGTCAAGTCGCTTTATATGTTTACATCGAAGCGATAAGAAGTGCTCGCCGCGATTTTTTATTTTGGCATTATTAAATTTTTAGATTGAGATCGCCGTGACGCGATCGGTATGTTCCGTGTTCGACGGCTTCTCCCCAAACGTCATATGCAATACGCTTTTGACGGTTTAATTTGACAGCGAATTTTCCGATAATTTAATTTAAAATTTACAACGTCTCAGTATTTTACGATTACGATATTTTTAATATTTCACAATAATATTAATATAGAAATACCTGTCAGATTGAACATATATATATATATATATATATATATATATATATATATATATATCAATTAAACTTTTACTCGATTATAATTCACATATAATATTCATTTCAACTTTGACTTTTATTACGACAATCGATATAACAAACACAAAAATAGCGTTATAATAATAGATAATGGATGTAATATTTCAATAATATTAAAATATTATTTTCATTTTTGATCTAAAACATACGAATAATATTGCTATAAATTTGATTTTATATTTTATTATCTATTGAGAATTTATCTCCAAAAGTTGAATAAAGAGTTGGTGACTCAATTTTGCCAAAAAAATAGTCGCCATTTTGTAGTCAAAAAAAATATTTTTTTATCCATAATTTTCAATTGAAATTCATAACGCTTTTATTTAATTTCCATTTCAATGAATTCATATTGATATTCAATTATCAAACCATATTGAATTTTAAAACGTCTTATGATAATAAATTTCCAAGAAAGATATTTAAATATCGCATAAAAACAATGGATCGAATAAAAATAGAGAAAAAAATAAACTTGGCAACGTTAATAAATCTAAATACTGAGAAAAATATGATTTTTCTTCTTTTTTATTGGACATCAAAAATGCGCATTATTAAAAATCAAAAATGATGAATCGTATTTGCAATAAACTTAAATAACTTTAGAAATAAAATTCTAACCGTACGAAATTGAAATTTTTCAACATCAGCATAATAGTCACTGTCATAATAATAATAATAATAATAATAATGATCATAATCGTAATAATAATAAAGGGGAAAAACGATAAAAGGGCGACGACGAAATTTTCAAAAAAAAAGATAGAAAAGCATATTCGAAAGAAGGAAGAAAAAAAAAGAAAAGAAATTCATAATAAAAAAATGTAGTAGAGAAACGGGCTCATTACGTTTTTTACGGTCAATTTCGACTCAATTTTTAACGCGAAAACGAAACGGCTTAATTTTCATACGCGAAATGAAAATTTTCCGGAAAAGTATCGCCGCTTTACGATCGGGAAAATGTGCGAAATCGAAACCGAAAAGTCTCGATAAAAATTTGACGCTTTAAAACAACTTGTAAATAAATTAAATAAATCAAAATTAATTTTAATGAAAATAAATATACGATTTTTTTTCATAAATACATTACAATATATTTATGAAAATGCAATAGTTTTTCACGATCACTTTTCCAATTTCGAACGTATTTTTTTTCCAAACTCATTTCAGCGTGAAGTGCAAAAAAAAATACAACAACAACAAATCGACCGTAAAAATTTAATATCGCCGTCTCAAAATTCTCAGAAATATATCGTCGTCTATTTTAAGGGTGCTAGAAGATATAATAATAATAATAGATAAATTATGAGAGCATGAAAAACGACCGCACAATGATAATAATTCGTCTTGAGCAGTTTGTGTTTGCGTCGTCTTTCAAAATCGTCCATTTTTCAAACGATTTTGCGCTTTCTAGAAATTGCTGCGCAACAGTCAACTCATTTCTTCTAATGTTCCACCTGCCCTTTCATTTTAAATATATATAATGTGATTAAACAGTAAGGTGAATTTGTTTATAAAATGTAATTTCTTTATTTATTCTTCCAAATCAATTTCATTCCCTTCAAAAAAATCTCCCTTCGATAAAACGCTCTTTCACCAACACTTTTTCCAGTCCTCGAAACAATCGGAATAGTCTTTTTCCGGTATAGCCTTCAAGGCCTTCTTCGATTCGGTTTTTATCTCGTCAACCGTGTCAAAACGTCGCACGGAGCCAAATCAAACGAATACGATGGTTGCGGAACGATATGGGTCAATTTTTTGGCAAAAAAGTCGCGAACAATCAATGTAGTATGCAAACATGGTGCATTATCGTGTTGAAGGAACCGAGAATTATAAAATGACGTGTAACTCGGAAATAATTAAATCTATTGACAAACAGACACTTTGCAAATATTATAGACAGCCCTACCAACCTAGGATAAAAAATACAATTTACCTGCCTTCCTAATGCCTTGGAGTTTTATATGACAATTTCACCTTACTTTTTGATCACAGTTGTATATATATATATATATATATATATATATATACGTTTACTGAAGCAAATTATTACCATCAAAATTACATATTTGGTGACGAAAATGTTCCCTTAGAACAAGCTGCGTATACAAGTAGACAATACATACCCTAGTTTCGTTATCATTATAAGTTTCAAGGGTCACACACCCTATTGACTTTCAAATTGGGAAAGTCCCCGTATTTAATTACACACGTGTATTTGTGTATGTATATATTTATGTATGAGTACGAAACATAAACTTCAATAACGACCGTTAAATATTAAAATTACTTCCCGATTCATTGTTCGGTATAACAAATTTCTATAACGGTATTCGAATTTACGAAACCTCACGCCTTTTCGTTTGACGTAATCAAAGATGGCGGATTATTTTGAACTGATTATCTTTCGTGCTATATATATATATATATATATATATATATATATATATATATATATATATATATGTGTGTGTGTATATTATACTAAGTTTATTATTAAAATATCATGTAAAAATATATATATTTGAATTTGTGAATTTCTGATATAATTTATGTTCCATTCAAAAAAAATAAATAAAAAGCAGGTAATTCGCAAAGCTCTATAAAAAATGTTGAAGACAGTATGCCATACAAAAAAGACATTTCTCCAATGAGACTGCCGTATTTTTTTCCGACGACCCAACGGCTTCAGTCATACAAAAAACGTAGCTAAAAGGTATTTTAAAAGACCATCACACTTCTGCGTATATTCGAGCTACGTACTGAAAAGTAAAGAGACCAGCATTAAGTCGGCTTCAGCTTTAAAAACGCGAAGCGGGCTGAAGAAATACAAAAAAAAACGGTCCAAAACGAGAATTTGCGTTACAACAGAGCAATTTTTGTCTATTTCAAAAAAACCCCGACAGCTTAAGTGGTTTAGCTCGCTTGGGAATCATCCCGTGGAACCAAAACAGTGTATGATGTCTTCTCCGTATTCCTACCCTTCGGTTCTCGGTGGGATTTAAATAAAACGAAACACGAGCATGAACGCCGAAAAGAAAAGAACACCGAAAGAAAAAAAAAGAGAAGAATGGGAAGACGAAGAGAGCGAAAGCGATGCGGAACTCCTGAAACAAAACGGTTTTTCAGAAGGACGATGGGATGAGTGGAAGATGAAATGTTGGCACGCTTTCTGAAATTCATATTTTCATTTGTGGCTTCTCGGACGTAACGTGCAATGCGGACCGACGAAGAAAAAAAAATGTAATGAATTTTCCGCATTTTCCGAAAATTTATACGCGTCTTCTGAAAAGAAAAAGTACACATACTTACTTACACGTGCGTGTCGGTTCAAAAAGTAAACGAACTGATGATTAAAGTCATGAAGGATGAAATAACACTAGACGCAGGTGGAATCTGTAACATAAAGCATATACAAATATACAATAAATTATGTCACTTCTGCTCGTCTGGCTTCTACATAAGAATACTATGTAGTTTAAAGTTAATTTCGTATTAAATAATTTATCAAAAAATGAAATGATATATCAAAATTTAAAAAAATATAAAATGTTTGTATTATATATTTTTATGTATGAAAATTTTCAATAATTTTAATATTTTTCAAAATTAAGCTAATATATTGTTGTACGTTAAATATTATATTTATGTAAATTAAATGATGATAAACTCATCAAAAAACTATATTGATTCAAAAGTTATAGCGTATCGAATAATTTTATTTTTTTATATTTATAAATTGAATCCGAATACTTTATGAATACCACCATATGATCGTTTGATGTATGGAAAAGAAAATAGAACATACACGACCGGGAAAAGTTCGTAAAGTCATAACGCTCAACATCGGAAAATCGGACCGCGGTGGAAAAGTGATAAACTGTGCCGACAAAAGTTTTTCCGAGGTGAACGTTCCAACGTTTATGAAAGATTTACGAAGATGAAAAAGAAAGAAAGAGAGGAAAAAAAGGTGACGAAGCATAGCGTTATCGCGAACCTTATCGGCGAACTGAAAATATGACCGGGAAATCCCTTTGTAATCCCGTTGGAAAATCTCCGAGTGAAAAACGCACAAACAAACAAACAAACAGATAAAAACAGCGTCAATAGAGCTACAGATTTTCCGGATGTTTTTTTTATATTTATTTTTGATTTTTTTTAACGAAATTATTATTTAAATATTTTAATTATAAATAATAATAATGCGCGCGAGTTACGAAACACCTATATATGTGTGTATTATTATTTATATTCGTTAAAATCGTTGACCAGACATGGCTAATTGCCATGTTTCGTGTGATAACATTCGATAATAGGCGTATTCCGTTGCCAAATTCAAGTCAATTTCACCATTTTCTCTTCATATAGTATAACTATAAAATATATATAGAACCTTCAAATTCAAAAGTGTGAACGAAATAAAAACGTATAAAGTAAAAATATTAAGAAAAATAGTAACAAAAATAATACAAAAGCATAGAATAATTTTGAATATTTAAAAAAAAATAAGTAACACTGTGATCAAAAAGTAATAAAATTTTTGTTTATTCTTCAAAATCAATTTCATCCCATTCAAAGTAATCCCCGTCCGATAAAACGTACTTTAACTAACGTTTTTTCTAGTCCTCGAAAAAGTCGGAATAGTCTTCGATTCGGTTTTTATCTTTTCTATCATATCAAAGCAGCATCCCCGCATTAGCTTTTTGGGTTTTCTGAATAGCCAGAAGTCGCACGGAGCCAAATCAGACAAATACGGTGGTTGCGGAACAATATAAGTCGAGTTTTTGGCAAAAAAGTCGCGAAGAACCAATGCAGTATGACATGATTAAACCACATAATTAAACCTTTTGACAAACAGACACTTGGCATATGTTGTAGACAGTCTTACCAACCTAGGAAAAAAATATAATTTACCTGCCTTTCTAATGTCCGGGAGTTTTAAATGACAATTTCACCTTACTTTTAGATCACAGTAGTATATCTCATAAAATATAATAGATTGAAAATAACATTTCTATAATGAATAGATATAAAATTATAATTTAACGTTTATATTGTATTATATGTGAAGCGCCATAAATTTAGTACATAATTAATTATAAATAAATTCTATTCCATTGATTTCCAAATTGAAACTTAAAACCAACCATTCTAAACAATTCAATACCCTATCTATATTTGAATATTTCAATAGACCAAAATTAAACATCTTATAGTCGTAAATAATTCGAATAATTTCAGGTAGTCGCTTTTGAAGAGAAATAATTCTTTTAGCGCTGTAAATTTCTAATTTTCTTATTTGAAATCGAACTCGTGCAAATAAATACAACGAACGAGATTACAGCTGAAATTTAATAAATTTCAGCCACGCATATAAATGTCTGTATATGTATGTATATATATATATATATATATATATATATATAAATATATATATATATATATATATATATATATATATATATATATATAAATATATATATATATATATATATATATAAATATATATATATATATATATATATATATATATATATATATATATAAATATATATATATATATATATATATATATATAAATATATATATATATATATATATATATAAATATATATATATATATATATATATATATATATATATATATATAACATTACTAGGGCTTATTATTATATCGGATCTCTTGTAATGTCAAATTATGTAACCTTTGACTAATCACTGTACAACATAATCCGATCCGATAAACCTTTTAATAAATAATATACACCGAAGAAATATAATATATAATCGTTGTTCGTTTCGTCGAACAACACCCACTGTTAATATACAATAACGAACGATTCGTATCAATTTTCCGAATCGACGCTTATTAACGATTATTAGAATGTATTTTCAGTTTTCATGAAAAATAATTGATATTTAGAAAGATTTATTAAATAAAAACCTATATCAAAATTTTACTAACCTTCAAAATATCTAATAATATATGAGAATAATTATATTACATACTATTGTAATGAAAAAGTATGGTGTAATTGACATTTAAAACTCCCAGACATTAAGAAAGCAGGTAAATTATATTTTTTTCCTAGATTGGTAGGACTGTCTATAACATTTATCAAAGGTCTGTTTGTAAAAAGGTTTAATTATCTCCAAGTTACACGCATTTTTACAACTCTTAGTCATACTGCATTGTTCCGCAACCACCGTATTCACCTGATGCTAAGCTCCGTGCGACTTCTAGCTATTCATCAAAATCAAAAGACCAATGCGGGGACGCTGTTTTGACACGATTGAGGAGATAAAAATCGAAACGAAGTAGGTCTTGAAGGCTATACCGGAAAAAGACTGTTTCGAGGACTGAAAAAGTGTGTTTTATCGAATGGTGATTACTTTGCAGGGGATGAAACTGATTTGGAAGAACATATAAAGAATTTACATTTTATAAACAAACTCACCTTATATATATATATATATATATATATATATATATATATAATTTAAATACATTTCAATTTATTTCAAAAAGATAAACATTGAAATAGAATTACGTTGTTTTAGGCTGTACATGTAATATATTAAAATTCAAGTCAGTTTCACTTACATATAAATATATATAGGATAAGATCCTATTTGCATTTTCAATCTGTAATTCCATATTCTAACAGTATTTCATCTAGATAAATCTAGTATAGTTCGTCGACCCGTTGCACAATTATAGAGTACGAGAAGAATTCGCGATTGTTTTGTAAATTGCCGGTATTTCTATTCGGCAATAAATTTTCCACGACCGGGAAAACTCGACAGAAAACGCGTTTTCGTATTCGAACTAAAAACATGTAAACATTCAAACGAACAACGCACATTCGTGTACTAAAATTAAACTAGTTTTTTTTTTATGTTACAATCAACGCATATATTCGTTCGATTGTCGAAAAAAAATTTTTTTTTAATTTTAACTTTGAAAATACGTCATATTAAAACTTTTTTTAACATTATAAATATTCGCAATGTAAAAGATTAAACGTCAAACGTTCTTCTACGATATAATACATCGAACATTTTCAGCGACACTTTCGAAATAATATATTTTTTTAAAACGCTTAAAATCCGAGATGTAAAACTTTTTAATCGACTATCCGCCGAAAGCTTCGTATCGTTACAATAAATCCACATTATTTTTAAGCCGCGAATAATAATATTCGCGCCCTTAATTTAAATCCCTCAAAGTCGACGCGATAATCAGCTTAAAGTGACTCGTCGTCGCCTCTTTTGTCAGTTTTTTTTTTTTTGCAAGGGCGATTTTCAGATACGATTTCGCACTGTTTTATATGCGAATTATGCGATTTGTATTCACGAGAGAATTTTCTTTATACATTATTTTTTTTGCTTTTCGTGTGGTTTCAGCGTTAAAACGGAGGTTCTCAACAGTGGAGCGTTATCGCGACTCTATATCGCCAATGCTGCAAGAAAAGACTCTGGAAACTACACGTGTGCACTTGAAGATGTTTCAGCTACTACAGTCTCAGTTCATGTTCTCAGAGGTTAATATTCTCCATTTTTATATCACGTACCCTTTTTTTTAACCCTTTTTAAATCCAAACCATACCTTCATTCTAACCCGCACTATTGCTCAATTTCTAAATCTGAAAAAAAATCTTAAGGAATTTAGACATTACATTAATATTTTTTTACAATATAATAAAATTTCAGTCTAATTTATATTTCATTTATTGTTATAATTTCATTCATATCATATCATAAAGTAAAAAAAAAATATTCCACCTTTATAAACAAAAATATATAAAAAACAATATAGAGCAGTAATAAATTTTGACATATATGAAAATCATATAATAATCTAAATTAACAAAAATGTTATAATAATATGATTAAATTTGAAAAATAATCTCTCATGGTTTGAGATTTCCTATGAAATAAATTTTATATTATTCAATTTATAATATAATATCGTTAATCTCAAAGTGTTAAATCCGCGTTTAAAAAATATTTTTCGTCGTAAAACCGATACGACAATTATATTCGGTCGAAATAAAAAAAATATCCTAGCAACGATCAAAATATTAACTTTTCCATTAGGATACTCAAAGTGAAAAAGGACTCCTCTTTTTTTCGCGGAAAATCCTCCAATAGATTTATTATTAATAAACGAATTTTAATTTGCGTATAATTCCATTTTCAAGATGAAAACGACGACGTTAAACGCCCGAAACGTTTTGAAAAAAAAATTAGAAGATAAAAAGAAAACCTACGAAAATACATTTCGAACGAGGCGCGTCGCATTATTAAATTTCGCGGAAATTCGCTTCGAATGATAAAAGCGACGTCGGTGCAAAAGGGAAACACGAGCGAAAAAAAAAATAAAAATAAAATAAAAAGAAGGCGGGCTCCGGTTTTCATTTCTTTTTTTCATACTTTACGACGCCAAAATTGCGGTTCACTTAAGTGTGAATTTTCGTTTCAGGAGAAAATCCACTGGCGATGCAACGAGGCGCTGGTCATCATCATCACGCCGAATCGAAGATGTACACCTTCAGCTGACAATTAATCGCGATCATCGTTCTCGTTTATATAAACGGAAGAGTATGATCGAATGATATTGAAAAATTGCGAAAATATTCAGACAATGGTTCAAAAGTTCGTTTAACACATTAAGTGGAAAATCTCATATTTATATATATTTTTTTATTCTTGGTTACAAATTATTTTAATTTTTAGTATAAATTTTAATTATGTTTAAATAATATAAAATATAAATAATAAATATTTCAAAAATATAATTAAAAAATATGATATTTTTAATATTAGAACTAAATGAATTTTTGAACCGATTTTTATCTGAAATCACGCATCAACTATAATCAACAGGTGAATAAACGTTTATACTATTATTCTAATTAAAATTAAATGTGTGTGTGTGTACCATATATTTAAGATGGAGGTTACCAGGAAAATAAATGTTATCTATTTAAAATAAAACATCTAGCTTTTATATGGATAATTCGAGATAATGTTTTCCATCTCTCAAATTAATATTGTATAAAAATATTAACTGACAGCTCTTGTTCAATTTCGTAATCTATAAATATAATGAAATGTGTGAATTTTCTTTTCTTAATGTAGTAAAAATAACTTCAGTCGGTCAAAATATGAAAAATATATTAAAAATCTGATTACAGATTTCTTTTTAGCTTTTACAGATTTCTTTTTTTATTTGCTTTTGTACTTGTTTACGCCAAATCCTGTATATATATAATATTATATTTTATTTTATATATAAAAAAATATTTTTAGAAGCCTTCGATGTATTAAAAAATTTTCTAATTATAGCTGAAAGCAAATTCTCGAATTTCTTAATATTTTTATATTTTTATTTAAATCACAATTATTTAACAAGTTAATATATTTCATTTTGCATATAAAAACATGAAATTTTTACTATAAAAAAAGACTGAACTGTGTAATATAAATATTTGGAAATTGTTCGCCTATAATATTCACTTGATTTATAATAATATTTATTATATAATAATAATAATGTTTTTTCGACGTCTGGTAACCCAATTAAAATTAATATATAACGATAATAGTTTTGTGATTATATTTAATTAACGAGAAAAAGAACAATGTATATAATAAAAAATATGTGTATATAAGACTCGTATCTAAATGTATTATATAAATCAAATTTATTTTAAATTAATATTATGATACCGTATAATGGAATGATAATAAATGTATATAATAATTTAATTTGTATTTATTTATTTTTATTAATGTAATTTAATTTTTTTATCCGTCTTAAGAAGATTTTAAATATATAAAATAGAGGTTTCGAAAGAGTTTTAAAAAAAATTATATAAAATGAATATTTTACTCTTTCCACTGCAAAATATATTTTAAAATATTCAAACAGAACGATGTTCCAAAAATCCAAGTTCAAAAATTTACAAACTTATAGAACGTGTTTTCCCAAAAGTGGTATAAAATGAAAGAAGCGGCATTCATTAAAAGCTATCCAGGAAAAGTTTTTCCTGTATTTGCTTTACATTAAAAATTTATATGAATACAAAAAAAAATAAGGATCACAACGGCATATTTATATAATATTTTATGAAATAAATTGAATATATAAATAAAAACAAAACGTATACTTTCTAAGATATAATTTGATTTTTAAGCTATATTCTCAATTATACATTTCTAGGAATATCCGGATTTAAAAATAATACGCACAATTTTCCCGGAAAAAAATAATATATTCAAATATGCGAAATCATTTTAAATCGTCACGTATAAAAATATTGTTGGGGCAAAAAAATGATCTTAATATTATATATATATATATATAAATATATATATATATATATATATATATATATATATATATATATATATATAACAGAAACGATACAATCTTGTCACACGTGTTTCAGAAAACGGAAAAAATAAACAACACAAAGCTGAAAATTGTAAAATGAACCTGAAAAAAAATTGCTTTCTTAAAATATTGTATTTTGCATAAACGTCAGCCACACGTCGGACCGGCGTAATGTTTGCAAATGTGAAAAGAAAATCCCATTTTCTCTCATTTCCTTTTTCCTGTAATATGTATACATGATGTACGGAAAAATTGGATCAATTTGTAAAAAAACGATTTTTCAATTTTTACACACACACATATGTATATATATATATATATATATATATATATATATATATGTTATATAATATTTAGATAAATTATTCAAATTATTAATCAATTATTCAAGTTTCAGTCAAGTATAAAGATTGCCAAATGACACTAAAATAATGTAAATTACTATATTTTTTCAATTTATAATAATGCAACATCCTGTATATATATATATATATATATATATATATATATATATATATATATATATATATATTCATATCATAACGTTTTCATATTTTTCAGCCTCACTCAGTTTCTTTTTGGTAATAAATTTCAACAAAAGTTCATGACGTTGAATACGAATATATTGTTAATATTTTGTCTACTATTATAATGAGAATGTTACAAATTATATTTCGATAAAATAATAAACGTTAAAATTAAAATTTTGCAATTTATCGTAAAAAAATATATTTCGAAAATGATTATTCAATTAAATCACATATATAAATATATATTATAAATTCTTAATTCATATATTATTTTTATTATTATTATTATTGATCGAATTTAGTGTGCTTTCATTTCAAATAATTGCGGTATATTTGTCGCTGTGATATTTGTTGAATTTGTGAAATTTTCATTCGTCAAACACGAGAATATTGAACTGAAAACCTTTTGTTCCAATAAATCTGATTTCAGAACCGCTGAAACGTGAATATCAGTGAAAACTTTTCGAACTATAGGACGTGACATTTGTGCGAATGTGCATATTATTGGCGTATAAGGAAAAACTATGTAAATCAAATGTAGAATAAATCTCTTTTTTTTTTTGAAAATTTAGTTTCAAATCAAACCGTGACGAAAAAACTTTTATCGTGATGTATAATTCATATATTTTATCAAATTTTTAAAAATAATTTAGTTAGAAAAATATGTACATTGAAATCGTAAGTTGTACGTTTAACTTTCATACTACTGTTATCAAAAAGTAAGGTAAAATTGTCATTTAAATTGTATTTTTTTCCTAGGTTAATTAGACTAACTATAACATTTGCCAAGCGTCTGTTTGTTAAAAGATTTAATTATCTCCGAGTTACATGTGTTTTTGCAACTCTCGATTCCTTTATTAAGATAATGAATCACGTCATACTGCATTGATTCTTCGTGACTTTTTTTGCCAAAAATTCAACCCGTATCATTCCGCAACCACCGTATTCGCCCGATTTCGCTCCGTGCGACTTTTGGTTATTCGGCAAACTCAAAAGACCAATGCGGGGACGACTGTTTCGGGGACTGGAAAAGGCGTTGGCAAAAGTGCATTTTATCGAGCAAGAATTACTTTGAAGGGTATAAAATTGATTTGGAAAAATAAAAAAAGAATTAATTTTTTATCAGTGTCATATTTTGTTGTATTCTGATGAATTTAACATATTAAAAAAAAACGAAATAATACAAAACATATCTTTCTTTACATTATATTTTATATATGAAAATATAACAAAAAAAAAATATAAAAATGGGAAAATAATTGGAAAAGCGGAACTGACGCACTCGAAACAATAGATCCACCTGGCGATAGAACTTTATTATCTTCATTATAATGTGAAGATATCTGAAGTGTTCATAATTGATGTGCAGGCCGTGGCATGTCACCAGATAGCTGAGACTCTGCATGATTTACGACGTCGTTAATGGGGGATGGAGTGTTGGGGTTCGGGGTGTGCCCATTGCGCCCCACTATGGAACAACCCCTCGACTGGGCTGTGTTTCCAGACAACCCCGTCAAGGAACAAATCCTGTCGTGTCCTAATTCGATGCGGAACATCGACAAGACGGTTTAGAATGACGATAAGGCATTTGTCATCCTGAAGAGCAATATCTTTTTTTTTAATCCGTTATCTTGTTAATTTAGCGATTTATAGATAATTAAACGATTTATCATTTTATATAGATTGACAACATGTATATTAATAAATTGTAAATTTAAATACATATTGTGGTAGAAAAAGAATTAAATTGCTTAGTTTGTGTTATGAGATAACGTTGAAAAATATTTATATTGCATATTAATAATACGCAATTAAATTTATAATAATTATACAACGTCAAATTTGCGCGGTTTTTGTTTGAAAATTACTCAAAAGCATGCGCTCTTGGTAGCGAAAAATCGTATTTAGACGATTTTTTTTTTATTTCTCTCGACCTGATCCCGATATTTTATCATTACAATACTCTTCCATACAAAATTTGTACGAGATCAAATTTTCAAAATAACGTACCGATCCGCAATGAATTTTAAAATAATTACATATTCTTCGTCGGATGCGAATCGACGAGACGAATCGAATGCTGAAAATCGTTTGCGCAACGCAGTTTTTTCAGCAAAATTATGAGGATTTTTCACATCAAAAATCGCGATTTTCAAACGAAAACGGAAATTTTCAACGCTAAATTGCAAAATATTAGTCGATTCGATCGATTTTGCGCGCGAAAAATACGTGAAAATATCAAAAATAATCGTGTTTGCGCGGGGTTTTCGTTTGAAAATTACTCAAAAGTATGCGCTCTTGGTAGCTAAAAATCGTATTTAGACGATCTTTTTTTTATTTCTCTCAACCTGATCCCGATAAATTTATCATTACAAATACTCTTCCATACAAAATTTGCACCAGATCAAATTTTCAAAATAACGTACCGATCCGCAATGAATTTTAAAATAATTACATATTCGTCGGATGCGAATCGACGAGACGAATCGAATGCTGAAAACCGTTTGCGCAACGCAGTTTTTTCAGCAAAATTATGAGGATTTTTCACATCAAAAATCGCGATTTTCAAACGAAAACGGAAATTTTCAACGCTAAATTGCAAAATATTGGTTGATTCGATCGATTTTGCGCGCGAAAAATACGTGCAAATATCAAAAATAATCGTGTTTGCGCGGGGTTTTCGTTTGAAAATTACTCAAAAGTATGCGCTCTTGGTAGCTAAAAATCGGATTTTGACGATTTTTTTTGATTTCTCTCGACCTCATCCCGATATTTTATCATTACAATACTCTCCCATTCAAAATTTGCACCAGATCGAATTTTCAAAATAACCAACGAATCGAAACGAATTCTTAGACATTTTTTACACTCTAAAATTTTTCTTCTAAAATAAAAACTAGTCTAGTTATTTATTTATCCGACTTTAACACACTTCTTATGTGAATAATTTAATAATTTTTTCGATTATATTTATGAAATATGAACTCGGACAGCATGTTTTCGTTTATTATAAATTAATAAACTTTTCAGCTTTTTACGTTTCGTCGTCTTTAATTTTTTTTCTTTTCATTTTTTTTTTTCTCTTTTGCTCACTTTGAACGCCAAAACGTTTTCATTTTACAATAATAAATATTACGTAAAAAGTGTGACGCGTCAAAATTGCTTCAAATATTTACACTGAAAAGGTACCGAAGAGAGAAAAGGGAAATTCTTATTAAATTATTCGCTTCGTTCATTTCATAGTCGGAATTGTACAAAAATACGCGCAAACTATAGACAAACAATCTGTCGAAATCTCTGCCATGTCAAAAATAGACACTTCAAACATGACATAGTAACATTTCCGTTTATTCTCCCCTCTATGTGTGTGTATATGTGAGCATTTTTTTATGTATATATGTATAAAAAAAATACTGATGAATATTTTACAATTTCAAAGTGCGTATAAAATTGACTAAATTCAACGTCGTCAAATATTTCGTATATTCAATATAAAAGGAGCTTTTAAAACGCTATATTTTTTACTTTCATACCCTTTATATAATACAAAAAGTAAATATTGATTTTATTTCTAAAATGTAATACAATATTTAAGAATTTATATATTATATTTAATTCATTCTAGTTAAATTTCATTTTCTTTTCGATACACAATTTTCCGATACACGTGATTTGCAGCATATTCTATATATTCTATATATTCTAAAATCTCACAATTCATCAATTTTATTTAAATTAAATTTTGTATTTATAAATCGATATATATATATATATATAAAATTTTAACGTTATATACTCTGATTATCAATAAAGATAATGAAAACAATCTTCGGTGATGTGTTTGAAAAATCTTTCAGATACAACAAATGTCTTCCAAAAATTCGTAGTATATATTTTATTCTAGCAATCGAAGATATACTTTTATTTCTATTGTATAATTGGTCCTTCGAGAATAATAGACTTTGTCCCTGTTTCATGTTCGTTCCATTTGTCTAAAAATAAACGACAAGAACGATGTACAGAATCAATATCAAATATTTTACCACAATTTCATCGATTATAAATTTCAAATACTCTCGTACAATATAAACTGTTTGACGTTGATATTGTATTTTGTTACTATTGTTACTATCACTGCAGCAATATAATCTGATGCACTTAAATACACGATTGTTCTAGAAATTAAACGGTCGGTTTGTCTATGATTACATTTAATTCCGCAAATTTTCAACGATATAATAGACGAATATCGAACTTCCATTGCCACAAAATTGCAATACTACAATTAAAAAAGGCAAAAATCAAAAGAAAAAACGGGAATATATTTTGACATTTTTCACGCTGAATGTTGGTAAATGTGTTGTATATTTGAAAATTTTTATTACTATTTATTAATGATTCGATTCGTTAACAAAATCATATTGTTATTAATAACAATCCGATTAAATTCATATCTGTGATGATTTTGCAAAATTAAACTTTGAAAATTCACCGTAACAACCAATATTTGAATACACATTACTAAAGTCGTTCAGTTTTCGTCGTATAAATTTCATCAACCTTTAATTAACCATATAATATACGCGTGAATTTCTAGCGAATAATTCAATTCGTATTTACGTAGTACGTATTATATATTTACGTTTAAATTAATTTATATATATATATATATATATATATATATATATATATATATATATATGTGTGTGTGTGTGTGTGAGGGCAAAACGATCGTTTACACGTGGATCAACATCGTAATACTAAATACGTTTAAACATATTTTATCTTAAGCACACACGCGAGCAAATAAATATCACATTTTTCATTCGAAACCACAAATCATTGCCGTTATTTTCACACTGAGCCGCCTTGGCAGTTCCAGGGTTTGGAGACAAAAAAGGACAAAAAAAATCATATATATATATATATATATATATATATATAAATACATGTATTTGAAGTGGACTGCGTAGTGTGTATAAATTTACCTCAAAAACACTCGTCAAGAAATATGTCACGTATTTATTATATAATATTATACTCGAAATATGATAAATAATTTGACATTCGTGAATATTCATGAATATATCATAATATATAAAGTGAGTGTTGTTTTATGAACGAAATTAAATAAAGTGCACGTTTCATATATATATTTAGTACTAAGATCAAAATGTAAGGTGAAATTGTCATTTAAAATTCCCGGGCATTAGAAAGATAGATAAAAAAAAAAATTTCTAGGTTGGTAGGACTGTTTATAACATTTGCCATGCGTCTGTTTGTCAAAAAGTTTAAAAATCTCTGAGTTACACGTGTTTTTACAACTCTCGGTTCCTTCATCACGATAATGCACCATATGTTACTGCATTAGTTCTTCGCGACTCATATCGTTCCGCAACCACCGTATTCGCCTGATTTGGCTCCGTGCGACTTCTGGCTATTCAGCAATCTCAAGCCGAATGCGATCACGCCGTTTTGACACGATTGAGAAGATAAAAACTAAATCGAAGAAGATCTCGAAGGTTATACTGGAAAAAGACTATTTCGACTGTTTTGAGGGCTGGAAAAACGTTGGTTAAAGTGTGTTTTATCAAACAGGGATTACTTTGAAGGGGATGAAATTGATTTGAATAAATAAATAAAGAATTTACATTTTATAAACAAATTCACCTTACTTTTTGATCACAGTTTTATATATATATGAGTATTAAAATTTCTCTTAAACAGAATAATCAATAGAAAGACAATCCAGTGGTAATTGTATAATAGACATATACTGCAAATTAAAATAAGCAATCTCGTGTTTATACATATTTTTAGAATAGTTTTATATGTAGAGAATGAAGATAGAAGTAAAACGACATTGTTACGTGCTCGCATTGCTTCAAGAGTAAAGCTCGCAGCGTTAATTCAGTTTCTTAAAAAAGAAACTCGCAGTAACGAACTGCGAGATTCTACCGAGACCAACTTTGAATTTCAACAGGAAAAACGAGATTGCCAACGAGGTGTGAGAATCGAGCCGAAGAAGCGAGACCAAAAAATGAGAATAAGGATGAAAAAAAAAAAGGATACTACTACGTATAGACGACAGTGGTGTGAGATTAAAATGTTGCGCCCGAACGTCGTTGAGGGTGGGGAGAAAAAAAAATGCGAAGACTATGCCGAAGTAGAGGAAAAGCGCAAAAAAAAAAGAAAAAACAAGCGAAGGAAAATGGGTCGTTGGGGTCTTTAAAACGAAACTTAAATCTCGTCTGAAGCTCAGAGGAGTTGGCGGATCACGCGCCCGGATTAGCGCTCGGCTTGATTTATGTCGAGGCTCTTTATTATTATTTGAATTATAAAATTTTTGTTGCTCGTCTCTCTCATACTGCTACCCCTTTATAAGAAAGTTCAAAGAAGTTTTAAATTAAAAATAACATTCGAATTTGTCATTATATGAAGCTTTGCCATAATTATGTCGAGTGAAATTTGCATAATAATAGATGTGCTTTGAGAGTTAATCCTGATAATTGCCTGTTATACGACTTAAATTCTAATATTGATTGAGTTAAATTTTAAATTTTAAATAAAAAAAAAACATATTTTAAGCGACATACAAAAACAGTTTATTATATTGATCGTGTAAAAAACGCATTCTTTGTACTAAATCAACGTGTTTAGGTTCAGTTGATAAAAAAAAAAACCATCATTACAATAATTAATCTCATCATCCAAGTTGAAAATACGTGATCATATTTAAAACGATTTACGACAATGTTATATAAAATCAATTTACTTAAAAAATAATATTAAGAACAGTTTTTTAAGTCTCAATTTAAGAGTCCGAAGTGAAATTGTGAACATAAAACATTGAACGCGGTCCCCGGAAACCTGCCAAACTAATTAAACCGAGGAGACCTCCGCCGGAAAAGATCTAACTTTAAAAGCGGTCACATTCCGAAATTCTTATTATTATTATTATTATTATTATCATTACTATTATCACCGCTACCACTATTACCACCGTTACCATTATTATTATTATTTAATTTTTGCAATGATCCGTAAGAGAGAAGATGGGAATGATATGCGCACGGTAAAAAGGACCAAAATGGCCACGGTTATTCCGCCAATTCTACACAATTATACCCTTTCGAGTGGGTTAGTCGGGCGTTGGATCCATTCATCCGAAACTAAGGACTATGGCAGTTATGCAAATTCAGTCGTTAAGATGGAAATATAGCTTGGACCTTTGTTTCGTGGTCAAAACTCTGGCTCGTACTTCACGGACAGGCTCCCGTTTAAATATTGCACGGCATCCCTATCTTTACTGTTCTGCATACATCAACTTTACCATCTCGTATTCCAAAACTGACACGATGACGCGACATTTTAATTATATTGATAATGAATGACTGCGTAATTATACGTAATCGTTTTTCGTACGTTAGAATATGCATTGGCGTTGTGTTTTTCGCAATTAGTTCAGCGATTACGATATTCTACGACGTGGAAGCGATTTAAATATTTCGAAGGGTAATTTTCAAGAGACTCCCGTGGTCTTTGTGAACATTAGAAGTTGAACTGGTCTCGACGTACGGGATTTGTTCGTTATAACCAAGAAAATTGCCCATTTTCAAAAAATAATTGATATTGTGCCATAATAGATGCCAACGTTTTGAATGCGGTAATGGAGAATAATTTCAATGTATTGAATATTTCTATATACAATATATAATAAAAAATATATAAAAAATACTAATAAAAATTTAGAACAATATATTAACATTACTGGAAATAAGTTTAATTTAAAAAATCTATGAAAAAGTATGCAAAAATATTTGCAAAACCTATTTTCAAGATATATAAGCACATAAATTCCGCGAAACAAGTTTTTATAATAACTTAATTATAATTTATTATTAATTAAAAATATTAAACCAATTATAATTAAAAAAAATATAAAAAATAATATATACATATAATAATAGAACAATAAAAAATCTAATAATTAAAAGGACTCTCTTGTCGTAGATTAAACAATATAATAAAAACATGTGCTATTTCATGAATAAATTAAATTTTTAAATCTTTGTTTTTCTAGGAAAATCTATATAAATATTATTGAGCACATATTAAAAATTCACAGCGGGAAAACACGACGACATTATTCTTCAAACTGTACACGAAGGTTTTTAATATCGTTATCATAAAAAAAAATTAAAAAAAAATAAAAATAAAAAGACTGAGCATAAAAGCGAATATTCTCCTGGTGAAACAATAACATGATAAATTGTTCGTCGGTCCACTATAAAAATAAATAATTCGAAAATATTTATTCACGAAATATATTATATTATAATAATAATATTATAATATATCGCACACATGAACGGCGTAATAATAGTTTCGAAAAATAAATAGCTTTACGAAACCGAACAAAAGGTTAAGGTCGAGCCTCCATTTTATCGACGGAGCAAAGTGGCGAAGTATGAGGGGAAAAAAAACGGAATAATGCAAACCGCTTTTCCCTAGTCCTAAATCAAAAGGGTCAGCACTTTTATCGTGTCGACAAAATGATCAATTGATGGACTCCAAATTGAAATAATAGAGGGTTCAAGTGCTTTTTTCCTTAGAGGTAAAGAAAAAAGAAAAAATGACGGCCAAACGTTGGGGCGGATGGACTCGGTTAAGGAATTCGAATTAGTTCATCTGCGATGTTCGTTATCAAGGACACGATCGCTATAAAAGTCAATACGAGCGTTTTCTTTTTATCAGGGGTTTTGAACTATTTTTTTTTTTTTTAGTGCGGACCGTATCGTTTGTGCGGTGATAATAAAATTCAACGACGATTTCGTAGTGATTTTCATAGTAAAAGTAACGAACATCCGCCGTTGCATAAATCAAAACTTTTGGAATAATATTTGCGAAGATACTGAAGTGTGGAACAAGTTCTCGGGTTTCATATTTGTTTTTTTTTTTTTGTCTTTTTTACATTTCCATTTGTGATAAAATTTTCAAATACTAATAAATATCACATTTTCATAATATTAGCATAGTATCTCACATCAAACACATATAGTTTATAGTTTAACTTAGTAGCCATATAATTTTATATAAATATAAAACAGTTATTTTGCACATTATACTTATTATCGATTACCTAATAAAAAAAAACAATAAATTATTTACTGAAACAATGCTATCATTTTTCATGAAAAAAAATGTCATTGAATTTTTCTATAATATATTTTGTATTACATATAAAGAAAATGTGTGTATGTATTTATATAATATAACGAACCGCAATGTTAAAAGTTATCGACATCACCAAGGGTTATTCCCAGTCGTAATTTTACAAAGTGTCGAGCATCCATCTATCAACTATAAAAGTAAACTTGAAAAAGAATATATTTTTATTTATATACAAAAAAAAAGATATAATCTTCATTGATCCAATTTTTAGGAAGAACTGTTATATCTAACCTATATTTTTTAACACTTGATTAGAGAATAGTTTAAAACTGCGATCGAAAAGTAAGGTGAATTTGTTTATAAAATATAAATTCTTTATTTATTCTTCCAAATCAATTTCATCTCTTTCAAAGTAATCCCAACGCTTTTAACAGCCCTCGAAACAGTCGAAATAGTCTTTTTCGATTTGGTTTTTATCTCCTCAATTGTATCAAAACGGCGTCCCCACATTGGCCTTTTGAGTTTGCTGAATAGCCAGAAGTTGCACGGAGCCAAATCGGGCGAATACGGTGATTGCAGAACGATACGGGTCGACTTTTTGACAAAAAAGTCGACAGTCCTACTAACTTAGGAAAAAATACGATTTACCTGTCTTCCTAATGCCCTAAAGCTTTTAATGACAATTTCACCTTATTTTTATATCACAGTAATATATAAATAGTATTGTCTGTATTTGATTTAATAAAATATAATATATTTTTTAGGTTATAATATCACAAGTTGAAAAGATCTGATATCATCAGTGTTAATCTAGAGACGACGTCTCGGAAAGTATAATAATAAAACTAATTGTCTTTTAACCAATAAACAAGACAATATTGAAATAAAATATTCAATATACTGGTAAATATGTGAGTTTAATATTATTGAAATTCCATCTATCGGAATTCTGACTCGTGTAATTATATATATATATATATATATATATATATATATATATATATATATATATATATATATATATATAATAAAAATATTGATTTGCTACGGAAAATATTATATATATATATATATATATATATATATATATATATAAGTGAATACACACGTTCGTTAGTTTTCGGTCGAAAAGGGGGGTACTTTTATCCGATTCGATGAATATTTATAAATGACGAATTGGAATCGTTACGGGACCACCCTTTTGGTTTCATTATTCGCCACGAAGGTTTTCGACGCGAACAAGACACCCGACGGTGGTATTAGGGAAACGGTCTAATTTCGGATGTAACATTTATTTTGAATATTCAAAAGAAGCCGCTATGGCCGTTGAAAAATCTCTAGGTGTTGCCATCCGGCAAAAAAGTGGATGCGATATCGTGAAATTTAAATTCTGAACGAATTTACATTTTCAATAAAATTCAAATGAAGGAATCGAATCTGACGTTGATTACACTAATTAACGCTAATTTCAAGGATATATATATATATATATATATATATATATATATATATATATATATAATTTTTTACGTATGAAATGGCCATTTATAAAAATTGAATTATATTTTATAAATTATATTGCAGTATATGAAAAATATATATTTTGAATCACAGTAACTTAAAAAATTACTAGTGGTCAAAAACAATTATTGACACCGGCGCGCGGCGGCGGCGGACGATAGTGATATAGTTTAAATTTGATTTTTATTTCTTGAATATACTAAAATTAAGTCTCGAAATAATGTATGAAAATCAATTTAATATGTTAACAGACATACAGTTATAATAAAGAAATAAATGCCAATATAAATAAATATTTTGTTAAATCGAAAACATTAGTGAGAAAAAATAGATTATTTATATTCAAAGAATCTATACGAACGCCATTGAAAATCTTTGATATAAACGTTTCGTGAAATTCGAAATGTAATAAGTTTTCATCTAAATTATTCTTATTAATTTTCAAAATAAGAAATATCCAAAGAGACTTCAAAAAGAAAATATAAAATAAAAAGCACCTTCATATGTATTATAAAAATATATTATTTTTACCTTCAGGAATATTTTAATTTTATATTTTTATATGATATTTTAAAAAATGCCACAAAAAGAAATATGAGAAAAAAATATTTATATGTACATATATTATCCTTTTCAAATAGTTTCAACCATATATAAAATATTTTAAAGCAAATTTATTCATTATTTTCTTTCGGTTATTTTTATTTCGTAACGTCATAAAATTATTAAATAAGTGGAAATATTTCATAAAATTATACTTCAAATTATACTACGATAAGAAGAAGTAGATACTCGATGTGCAAAATTCATATTTTTAATATTATAAAAATATGTTATATTTCTATATGACAACATTAATTCTAGTCACTAATCATAATTATTAATTATTTTTTGTACGCCAAATTTTTCTCTTATTCACATCATTTTGATAAAAAAAATGAATATAAAAGATAATTAATCATATTACATCAATGCATAATACCATTAAAAAAATAATAATAATACACAAAATTAATTATTGTAGAAAGGGCATTCGAAATAATAATAATAATGAAAAATAGAAAAATAGTACTCATAATACCGCACAAATGTCTATTATTATATTATATTATATATATGATATATACATAAATATTTATTACGTGGAACATTAAGGGAGCAATTTATATATATTTTACTTTTTATTTTAGCCTGTCGACGTTTCTTATATACGATATAAAATACAAAATATGTGACGTAATAAAACATAATATATTATTTATGATTCGATCGCGAAAGTAAAACATCTTCTCAGCGTATGATCAACATTTTTATTGGACATATTGAATACATAACTTGTAAACTTTTGTATTCACAATGACGACAAAATCGAAATAAAGCATCATGTATATATATATATATATATATATATATATATATATATATATATATATATATATATATATATATATATATATATATATATATGTATATATATATATATATATATATATATATACACATATATATATATATACATTTTTGTAAATGATATATATTCTTTAATGAATATTTACTATATATTTTTCTTGATAAAATTAATACACGTAAAAGTAGTTTTAACCGTGACAGTTAAAAAACTACTCACAAAGATGGCGCTTCAGAAAAACCGTGTAATAAATCATGAAAAATTGATTTATTGCATAAACTGGTGTCAAAATCTTCTTCCGATTCAATTTATTTTAGAATATCTGTAATTGAAATCTCTGTACTAAACAAAACGACGAATATATTTTTTTTGTTGAATAATATTAAGTTATATTTATTAATGTCTAAATAAATAGTATATCTAAATTCTTATCGGATCCCATTTATCAAATATAAAAATTAAATATATATTGTCTATAATGAAAAATAACTTATAACAATATATATTATATATTTTTGAATAATAAACAAATTTTGGAATATCTTGAAATATTAATAATATTTTTTTCTACAATATTATTATTATTATTATTAAATAAAATTATTTTTATTATTATTTTATTATAATAATTTTAATAATACAACAGACATCTACATAAATAATTTTTTTTTAATTTCTTTGTGATTTATTTCTTTGCTAATTTTTTGATAAAGTTTTGAAGAAAAACCAGTAGATGGAATAAATTTTTTTTTTAAATTAATACATATATATAATAAAAATTATCTAGATAAGTAAGAACATGTAATATAAAATATATAAAATAGTGCATTAATCCATTTTTAATTTCAATAATAAAATTATCAAACGTTGATAATAAGATATTTTTTATTAAACTGACATTAGTACTTTGTAAAAAAATGTAATTCAATTAGTACAAACTAAAAAAAATAACCTTAACATTTATTATTATTACAAACTACATATTTAAAAAAATCATTTTCAAGTTATAATATTGTATTATGCATTAAAATCAAATTTAATATTTTTATCCAAAATATTATTTCAATAAACAACATTTTTTAATATAAATTATTATCGTTCAGACTATTAATAGTGAACCATGAATATTTTGAATACAATATATAACCTCGAACAAATCTAATTTCTTTATATGTTAATTTGATATAATATTAAATACAAAAATTTTAATAGAAACATATCATATCACGTTTAGACAAAGAAAATAATAATAAAACGTTATAATGTTAAAAAAAAAAGCGAGGTTATATTAACGTTCCGTTTCACGTTGCATATGGTTGAAATATTTTTTTTATATTTTATTTCGAAAAGGATTTATTCAAATGCAAAATAAACAACGTATAGCATATCGCCTTAGTTTAAAAAAATGCACTTCAGACTTACGCCAAAAATTGTGCAACAGAAGAAAAATCAATTAAAAGATTGTACCAGTGGAACAAATCAACGAACGGATCAAGTTAAATAACAGTGCGCGAAAGTAAACTATCGTCGGAAAGTTACTCGAAATATATAATTTACTCGATGATTTGTTTCTTAAATAAAATATAAATCTTGCGATAAATAGTATCCGAAAATTGTAATTTAAATGTCGCAGAAAAAAAATATTTTATTTTGTCGTTTTATTAAATCGACATGAGCGTCTTTGATTAATTTGAAAACGATCCGCGGTTATCCTTAGAATGGATTATAAAGAAGGAGCGAACTAAAAACGACTAGTATGGCGAATACGATACGCATTACAATTCGCAAAATTCCCAGAACGCCGTTATTTAATCGCGGCGACGACGGACGTCCCTTGAAAATGTTTGAATTTTTTTCAAAATTTCGTCGACAGTAAAATGCGTGACATTCTAATTGACCGCGTAAATCGAACGAAAAAGTCGGCATTTCGGAGCTTTTTTTTAATTCTATATTTGGAATTCTGAAATAAGTTTGTAAAAATATTTAAATTTGTAAAAATATTCGGAGGTTTATATAACGCGTAGAGAAGCGGCGGCGAACAGGCGACGAACGCGAACGGCGGCGCCGCACGTTTGCGGTTGATGGTCGTGCGGCGTGCGATTTAAGACCCGGTTGTTGTGGGCCGGAGCAGCCGCCCGGCACCGCGCAGCCCCCGCGCCCGCATTCCTCCGCACGCGCGCATCCGCCCTCGCCTCGCCGCCCTTCGTCCGGACGACACGGGGGAGACGAGGGGCGCTTCGAAGGAGGCTTCGCGAGCGCCGCGCCGACGCCGTCACGCGACGACCGCGTCCTTTGATGCGGCCGAGCGACGTCGCCGCGCGCTTCGGACGACGGGGGCGCTCGCCCCGTTCGACCCTCTTTACGGTGCGACGCCGTTTTGCCCCCCGACCGCCCTTTGGCGAACGTCTCGCGATCGCCGGCCGACCGCCTCGCGTTCTATCGGTCCCGTTCGCACGCGCGGTCGTCGGCGCGCACACAAAGGAAAGCGTCGAATCCTCGCCGCCGAGGAGCGGAGCGCCGGCCCTTCGCGGCGCTCCGCTTTCGAGGCCCTCCCCCGCGCGACCCTCCCCTCGCCCTCCGTCGCTTTGACCGTTTGAATGTCGCGGCGGTCGTTCGCCCCTTTGTGGGCGACTTCACAAAATGGCCGCTCGGCGTCCCGACCGAGCGAACGCGAATCCGATCTCGTTTTCCTCCATCCGAGTCGCCGCACCGTCACGATTGGCGCGAACCGTTTCGGAGGCCCCGGCCCCGCGACCGACGATCGGCCCTCGGCCCCGACTTCGGCTTCGCGACCTTCTCCGAGTCGACCGTTCGAGTCCCGATCGATTTATTTCGCGATCGAAGACTCCGCGACGTCACAGGGAGCGCGACGCGAAACCGCCACTCGTAATATCTTCGTCGCGCACTTTTTTATTTGGCCCCGCGATCTCTCGCAACCCTTCGGGCGATAACAAAGAAAACGTTCAAAGTCCTTCGACGACTTTAATTCGTCCCGACGTCTCTCGAAATCGCATCAAATAGCGCCGATTTGCATCCGCTTCGTTAAAAATTCGATTCGTTCGACGACCGCGAGGAACGGCTCGACCTTTCCGAACTTTTAAAGCGCCTTCCGAAATCGCGCTTTAATTATTTTTGACCCTCGTTCCGTGACGATATCGAATTTCGATAATTTAAATCGTTTAACCGCATATGTGCCGGGATCGATAACGCACTACGTTCGACGAAATAGTTGCGTTGTAATTTTCTCCAAAATATTTAACCGCAATCTATGGTACTTTTCTTTGACTATTTCTTAATTGTGCAAACCTAATAAATCCTAATTATATAATAACTATTATCTCTGAAAAATCGCTTTCTAAAATATAATTTCGATTTGTATCGCATATATCCTTCGCGAGTCCTTTTGATTATATATATATATATATATATATATATATATATATATATATATATATATATATATATATATATTTGTTAATCCATAGAGATACCATTAAACCGTTTGTTTCCCATACATGTAATTAGTGCAATATTTAGTTAACGCTTAACATTCTTGCCAATAATCCGAATATCTTTATCTTGTCATTCCAAATATGTATAACCGATCTATTAAAAGACGTCTTTCGTCGTTTTTAGATAGAAATTTATTTTTACTCGCTAAATAGTTTCGCAAACTATTTTTAAATAAATTGCTCGTTCCCAAAATCTGAGAACGTTTATTTATTTTCTCAATATAAAACGAGTCGATCGGAAAATATGAAATTAAAATAAATTCGCCCATTCCATAAACATTGTTCTTAAATGCCGTGTTTTTTTAACGGTGATAAAAATATCATATATTTGAATTTTTTTAATATTAAAATAAATTAATCTGTTAGTATTTATCCCATAATTGCGCGTAAATGAAAATTTTTAATCCATAATTTCCTTTTTTATTCAATTTCGCAATACAATATGTAATCCTTCTACCAGATTATAGAATCTATATTATTCCATTAGTGTTTTAGAACATGGTCAATTTCGATTGTTTATTATTTATAATAAACCATATACATATTCGAGTATTATTGTTACCAAAGTAAAGAAAAAAAAATGATTTATCATACTTTTCTATATTTACACAATATTATTTAAACGTTACTCTTGCTGTGCAGTTATTCTATTACATTGATGTAAATCGTTCAATGATGTTTAAATTTTATATATTGTTTAAATAAAGTGAAGCGCGTTTCTTTGATGAAAGTTTCTTATTGCAAATTAATGTATTATTTTTGTTACAAAATATCCATAAATTATTGTGTTAAGTTATTATTTTAAATCTATTTATATTTCTTAAATATTTATAATAGAAGAATGTATGGATATATATGTAATTCATTTTTAGTAACGTACAAACATGTATAATCTTGCTATTTCACGTACAGGTGCCTGAGTAATGTCAGGTGCTTCAGGCTCATCAGGAAGTGGAACTGGACGCGGACGAGGGGGTGCTAGCGGTTCTGGTTGTCCTGCTATGGGAGATAGCAAACCTGATACAAAAGAATCTAAACCAAACCCTAAAATGTCGAAAGCCCTTGGAACGTCAGCAAAGCGCATTCAAAAAGAATTGGCCGAAATCACATTAGACCCTCCGCCAAATTGCAGTGCAGGTCCTAAAGGCGACAATTTATATGAGTGGGTGTCCACCATTCTCGGGCCTCCAGGCTCTGTATACGAAGGAGGGGTGTTTTTCTTAGATATTCACTTTTCCCCCGAATATCCTTTTAAACCCCCTAAGGTAACGCTGGTTTAATACTAATATTTATTTTATTTTACTTTAGTTTTTACTTATATTTTGATATTTTAGGTAACGTTTCGAACACGTATTTATCATTGCAATATTAACAGTCAAGGAGTGATATGTTTGGACATATTAAAAGATAACTGGTCTCCCGCCCTAACCATTTCAAAAGTTTTACTATCAATCTGTTCTTTGTTAACAGATTGTAATCCTGGTAAATATATATTTATCTACACGATGTAGTTTTTTCACTATGCAAAACTAATTTTTTATATAAATTGATTTTAGCCGATCCGCTCGTTGGCAGTATTGCAACACAATACTTACAGAATAGAGAAGAACATGATCGCATCGCTCGCTTATGGACCAAGCGATATGCAACATGATCATCTAAACCTGTATATATTTTTGCTCCTGCCGGCACCTGCCCCTATTTTCACCCTTCAATGCGTTTCATAAAATGTTTACGTCCTCAACATATTGTATCGTTCCCAACTTAACTCAAATTTCATCGTAGAAATGTTACTTTTTTACGTTAAAATTGTGTCGTGCTCATCGTTATCATCATTGTCTTTTACTCCTCGCTGCTGTGGCACAGTAAAATTTTTGTTTTCTTATATAAAGATATGTATATTTTTTTTTCTCTTATTTGGTTTCAATATTGTGTACTAAAAAGTTCCTTATAGTGCTACTTTTGTGGAGGAAGAAGTATATTAAGGGTGAAGAGTGGCATTATTGACTGATATTTTACATATGCTTGTTTTTGTTTTTTTTATTATTATTATTATTCAATAGTCAGTATGTGTTTAAAAGCATATCTTCCCATTTATTTAGGGCGAAATTTGATTTAGTCTTAAAGTAACCTCTGAAATAATGTAAATTTTAAAGTAATGTAGTTTAACAGTGATATATTGTGAATGTTTTTGCTGCTGATGATCTCTTTTATGAACTTTAGTAAAAAAAAAAAAGAAGAAGAAATCTTATAGGCCTGTTTGAAGAGTGTATGTGCCAAACTGCTGAATAAAACAGGTCAAAATTGAGATACGAATTGTTTACGCTTTCGCTGAACTATTTTTGCAACGTTAAATGGTTCTATTTATATTTTTTTAATTCACTAATCAATTGTTTATACATTGCAAAATAAAAAAAGTATATAACTCCTCCCATAGTAATTGAATCCATTAGTGTTTAATTATAATAAATTAAAAGTATGATATTTTAGTCCTAGGTGTTGTATTATCGACAAAACTAAATAAAATACGTAGGCATTTATTTAATGTGAAATAATAACAGGTGTTAGCAAATAATGCTGAATTATATTGTGACTGATGTTCCTCTTATTTCATGATGATTAAATCAAATTTTTGAACATATTGGTAGTTTTTTAATAGCGTAAAGGAAAACAAGAAAACTTTTCGTCACATTGCTTGCTGCGTATTTTCTTTGCAATAAGAGATGTGCAATTACCACCGCACTCGTATACTTTAATAAAGACTGTAGTTGAATCATGAAAGATGGTCCTCCAGGGTCGCGATAATGTGAATGTATTGTATTTTCTTAAATTGTGAAAAAACAGTGCTTATTATTATTATTATTATCATATATATGTATATATAAAAATTTAGTTTGACAAGACAGATGTTGATACTAATTGTGTCGTTGAATAAAAATAAATTTTGCAAAAGCGAAATTCCTAACGAATTCTCATATGTCGAATATCAAAAGGAAAAAAAATCTTCAAGATTTCATTTATATTATTTATAATATAAATGTATATAGTAAAGAAATGATCTTGTATTTTACCAATTTATATACTCAATACAGGTGTTAAAAAACTAAGACACATTCCTGCGTAAATGTCTTCTCGAGGATGTTGAGATAAAGAGTATATATTTATATATATATACATATTACTGATTTATTTTATCATTATATGTTTAGTTTTATAATATGACTTACATCAATATATACCCTGGATTATAATAAAGTCATAAAAATAGAATTAATCCGTGTAATGATGTCTTTTCTTTTCAACACCAATTCTATATAAGTCCATTTATCCTCACATTTTCAGTCTTCTATACAAACGAATGTCCGTCCATTACATTTCCACATCAACCTTTCTAATTTCCTCATTCATCAAAATTTTAGATATAAAAAATTCTAGTTAGCTGAATTACCTTTAGAAGTATGGAAAATCAAACAATTGACGTTGATCACTTCAGCACTTCAGTGCGAATTAATATGCGATTAAACACATCTAATGAGTAATAAATATCAAAGTAAAAGAAAACTACACATAAAGTTAAGTATAATAAAATTAAGTTATAATCTAAGACCAACGAGGACCATCAATATTTGGAAAATGAAAACTTAATTCTCGAAATAAAAGTAAATATTGGTTACTAAATTCATATCGAAGCAACAAAATTTAAATTCAATTAAAAAAAATAAGGGAAAATATTCTGAAAATCGCTTTAATTAAATACAAGTTAATTTTCATTGGAAAGTATTGATGGTAAATTAACCATATCGATTTACAATTAGATACAATGAAAAATATTTTCTTTATTCCAAATTTTGTTAATTAAAAAAACTATTATCTATTACATAGAAATATCTGTCTAGAAAGTATCAAATACTAATAATAATACAAAGAAATAATTAAAAAAAAAAGAATTTTAAAGCTGTCTAGAAAGAGCGAAAAAACGCTTATTGAATTTAACGTACAAAATAAATAAAATGGTTTAAAGATAAAAGTTTATTTTTTAATCAGGTAAAAATTAGTTTATATGAATTTAAAACTTTTGAATAAATGTAATTAAAAAAAATAGTTTAGCGAGTGGATGTGATTTATTTGTTTTGTGTTTTCTTATACATCGTATAAATATAATTAGTTCTTAAAAGAAGAATCCTAATATTTTCCCTCCAAGATGTTTTCGTCTTGCTTCTTCATGGTCCATAATACCTCCACTTGTTGTGAGAACGATATATCTACGAAAAAAAAAGTAATTTCAAGATTATTGAAAAATAATAATTCCAGTTTCAATACTCAATACAATTTTAAAAAAATGATAATGGATTGAATAACTTGAAATCAAAAGAATAATAATTATTAAAATTGCCAGTAACAATGTTTGCTAAAATTATTGCTTAGATTTACAAACTTAGCAAATATCCATTACAATAAGATTTATTAGATTAACGTACTAAATAGATTTGAGTTAATAAAAAGCTAATCATTATTTCGAATATGCCAATTAGTGAATAATTAAAATTATATTCTCAAATATATCAAAGATTTTTTTGAATGTAAAAAACTTTTAAAATCATCTTAAAATAAATATTACATATCCAAAATTATTTATTCTAGTTTGACAGATTGTAAAAACAAACAAAACTGATCAAATTACGCATAGAAAATACAACTGTTTTTATTTAATAACTGTTTTTGACTTGTAATTCCTCAAAAAGTAACTTTTATCTATATTCACACATTTCTGCAATTTCTGCCACTAAATTAAAATGGGTTTTCAAATCCAAAAATAAAATTGATCAAATGCAAAATATGAGTAACTTGTATAAATTTTATGAGATTCAGAAATCTGGGCAAAAATTTCAATAAATGATTTGATAATCAAAACATTAGATATCAATTCGTGTCATTAAATTAATAAACATTCGTACAACTCGTTTGATATTAAATCAGAATCATATTTTAAAGCTTAAAACATTATTAACTCATCTTTTCCGGGAGACTGTGATTACAGTCCTGCGCGCACCATGCGCCATATGCGGGAGACTGTAAAGTCTACGAAATGTTAACATCGAATACGGGAGACTGTACTCAGTCATCTTTGAATATTAGACTTTAATGTTTTATAATCGAAATATATTCTGAAATCTATTCAATATATCTGTTCAATTTCTTCCGCTGAATGCGTCATCTTTGTTAAATCCGACCCCACAAAAGATGTGTTAATAAAATAATTATGATCTACACGCGCCACGATATTGTATACTTTCAGAAAAAAAATCCCCTTTAAAAATATTGGTTAATTACTAAATAACAGAATGAACAACTATGTCAAGATATCAATTTGAGATTTTAAGTATTACAAATATATCGAAAAACTACTAACAAACAATATATAACAAGACAAAAAGTTTAAGTAGAAAAGTATAATAAAATAAAAATAAATAAACTCACCCAAACTGTCTAGAAGGTAAGAGGTTATTAGTCCATCTTTCAATATCTCTAATGGGAACGTCAAATCTTGGAGAAATGACGCCACATTTATTTAATCTGCCGGTTAGATTGACTACAATTTTTCCGGCGCGGTGATCGTCAACTATTTCAAACTCTCCAATATACCCATGTTTCATCATGACAGTGAGGAAACGGACGATAACTTTAGAGCACGGCCGAAGCAACACCTGTCGCTTTCCTCTCTTCTCGGCATTGTTAATTGATTTTAGAGCGTCACTCAACACGTTCATCCGCACCATGGCTAGAAAACAAAAAAACGAAAATATTACTACACGATATACATAATGTTCCATGCGCGCAACGATTTGATTATAATAAAATTAACGAATATAACTATATATTTTAAACAACTTGTACTCAAGTAAAACATATTTATAATCTTAACAATGAATAAACTTTCACATGAACAAGCGTTAAGAATAGTTGGTAAATAACTATGTTGTATTGACAAAATTTGTTCGTTAATAAAATCAAAATTCACATCATACGAAAAAACGTAGTTCAATATAATAATTTATTTGTAACTAAATAAAAACATTCGACACAAAAAGAATATCTGAATATACGGATCGAAGAACAAAAAGTTGTGTTGATACGGCGAGACATAACCTCAAAACAAGAAAGTGATAAAAAGAAAACCGCGCACCCGCAACAAAGGGAAAGAAGTTTACAAGTAATATTAAACTTTTATTCGATAATGAACTTCGATATGCGACTATTAAAAGAGAGTTTAAACGATTTGCGAGGAATGTGTCAAAATGGGTGCGTTACACGTCGTGTCGGGCGGCGATGCACATATCGCCACAAACGAACATACGCACTCCAAAATATTGATGTGACGAATCGTTTTAGATCCAAGCGGACATTATTTCGCGAAATATCGGTCGGATGGCTTTAAAAATAGCCGCATTACCTGCGATTTAATTCAACAGCAGCGGACACAAGCTCCCAGGCTAAGGCCGCCGGGTGAAAAGAAGTGATCTAAACATTAATGACGCCGACCATAAACTCTTGACATTTTCATATTGCTCTTTCTAAAGACCAAATTGTATACCATTTCCATTTCATAAAAATATTTTATTTATATTGAAAATTATTATTTACATAACTAAATATTAAAGTACTTATTAAAAATTTATACCGGTTAAATATCATTATTCATTTTTATAAAATATGTACATAAATAATAATATTGGTTGTTAATTTTATTATAGGTTTACATTCAACTTTTATTTTTAATTCATATAAGTGAATGATTTTATTTTTATAAAACTATTGTTAATTTTATTTATTGTTTAAATAAATTTTATTTAGTAAAAATTATTTTACTTTCTATAAACCTTTTTATTATAGTTGTAAGTATTCTACGTTGTTTAAAAAAATATTTTAATGAAATTAAAGCTATTTAGTCAATGTTGTTAGACTTTGAAATTAAATTCGAAGTTCTCTTGAAAAAATAATTCTTTATATACATATTTAATTATTAACAATTTATAGTCACTTTTATACTTTATTTATAAAGATACAAGAATTTATTTTGAATAAGATTTACATTTTTTTTTAAAGAAAACACAATTTTAGAAATATTTTTGTCTTTAAAAAAAACAGAAAAAATATTATTTTTGTTAATTTTTAAATTATTTTAATGAAATATTAACAATATAGTTAATTCTTTTTAGAAGCGTTTATTTATGTAGAAATAAAAAATACATTTTTTTTTTATTTTTGAACTCTTAAAAATATCTTTTTTTTAAATACATACTCTTTTTTTTATATTTCAATTCTTTGTCGCTACAAAAAAGTCGTTATTTTTAGTACAATATTTATTAAATTAAAGTTTACAAATAATTTTAATTTTAATATATATATATATATATATATATATATATATATATATATATATATATATATATATATATATATATATATATATATTGTGATAATTCATGGAAAGAGAAAAATTTTCAAATTAATATATAGATGTCTATGTCTTAACACGTAAACTGACGACCAAAACTTCGTGGACAAAACTAGTTTCACGAACAGTTTGAATCGGTTCGCGGTGCCGATAGGGTGTTGGCGCCGCTCGTACGCAAATTCGCGAAACACTTTACAAACTTTGTTCGTCTCGTCGAAAAAGTCGTTGTCGCGAGTGAAACTCGCCACAATAGCATCGAACATCGCCGCAACGATAATATTCCTATTTATTTTTGACGTGTGTGTGTGTTTTTTTTTCATATAATTTTCATTTGACGCGCGTGTGTGTATGTATATATATATGTGTGTGCGTGTGTTTGTGTTTGTTGTGGAACAAAACGACTCCTGGCAACGACCGCTTCTTCTTCTTCGTCCAGGTGGAAGACCGGTCTTTATTTTATTTTATATATACATAATAAATCTGTACTTTTATATTAATAATTTCGCCATATATTTAATTTCTTCTCATATAAATTTGGAGTTCTTCTTTCCACGTGTCTTTCGTTCTTCCGATTTGTACTTTTGCACGGCGTCGTTCTTTTTTGCCGTTCACTTCTCGAAATTATGCAACGCTTTACACTGTAATTTATACACCGGTAGATTTGTCCGTTTGTTTGTGCGTAACGTTAACGCATAAATTGTTTCGTTTACACCTTTATTTATATGTTAAATACGAATCGTATTCGAATATGTACTTTAGTATATATGTCTATATGTAACGATAAAAATTAATCGACTAAATTGTGCATTCTTTATATTATATATATATATATATATATATATATATATATATATATATATATATATATATATATATATATAAAAGTAGATTCTGTTTATTCGTAACGAATTCCATTAATCCGTATCCAGAGTTGAAATCTTTCATTTTCTTCCGTTGCATCTTTCTTTTTTCTTCTATACTCATTCAAATTCTGCATAAAACTATACTAAATATAGTATATCCATGCATGTGTTAGTAACGAATTCAATTAATTTCAATACGGAATCAATATAAAATTCCAGCTTTTTTCTTCTCTCTTCTGTAATTAATTACAGAAACTATATTTTCTTGTCTATATGCTTACAACAAATGTGTAAAGCAAACTTTATCTTATATAAAATACATGTATTAAACGTTCTTATATGTATTTATAATCATATAATATTTAATTAATATTTCATATAATATTTTAATCCATCGCATTATCACAAACGTTACTCGCATACAGTTATAAATAATAAATATAACATATATACCATATCTATATAGAATTAATTGAAATACAATTTATAATCTACATATAAATTTATATATTCAAGAGCACTAAAAAACCGCACGTAATATTGCTATTATATAATATACGTAATAATTATATATTAAACTATATTATTTAAATAATTTTTATATCACTGTCATTACTAAATCTACAACGACTTAAAAAAAACCAGCGGTTTCTCATTGTTTTTCGAACGTAACGATCTTTTGCAACCGTTAAATATTGCATCACCTGTATGAAGCGAATATAGTTTTACGATATAAGTGCATATTAATAATAATATTTTTTTTATAATAATAAAAATAGATTTAATCAATTGGAATTCATATAATATTAATTGTACCAATTTAATTTTAATTTTTAATAAAAATTAATCATGAATTGATTATTCATCTTGTAATTTTATGACATACAAAAGATTTTAAATTATTACAAATATAAACATAATAATAGATCAAACTTTCTAATCTACCTGATAAATATATATATTTGAAAATTTTGAAAGTTGATATTAATCATCGATTTTGATTTCAGTTGTCCTCATATAATTTTCAGTTCACTTATTTCCGTTGTTTTCTGATGATCAAATTGTAAATATTTGTTGTATGCGTGTTAATTTTTCTTATGAATATTTGATATTTATTTGTTGTGTGATTTTCATACACAAATCATACATTTATTACGAACGCAAATCGCATACATAATTATATACATTAAATTCATGCTTCTTCAAAATTCACGAGCATGCGATATTAAAATATCATTGTTTTTCAAATATTTTTTTTTAATGAAAATGATTTTAAAACTATATATTATTTTTTTATTTTATTTCGGTCGTAATGAAATATTTGTATTGTATAATTTTGTCGCATAATTAAATTGATATTTATTTATGAATAATTTATAATAAATTTTCTTTGTTTGTTTTTTTTTCAGATATGTGTTGAAAATTTCTCCGTTAAATCCGCAACTCATCGTTCGTAATAAATTCATCCACGATGCTATTTAGGGGGCGTTTTACGAGGGGTCGCGATTTTTAACGGTTTTCTTATTATTTTTTTTTTAACGATGAACAAAATACGGACAAATTCCGAATTTGTCAAACTTCCTACAAATATGGAGGATAGTAACGAAATATCCCGTACGTTCCCTTCGTACACGAGGAATCATTCCAGGAAAAGATCTATTCTGATGTTGCTGATCACCATAGCCGCTTCGATAGTCCCCTGCTATTCGAGTTCAGGTAATATTTTTTTGTCCTCAATTATACTGTTTTATATGGGTACAATTGTGCAGGTGCTGTGAATGCCTATCGCAGGGAAGTTGTCTACTTTAGGGTATAAACGGTAAAAACTAAAGTATAAAATCGAATAAATATTTGTTTGAATTATGATTTCATTTGGAAGAGAAGGTAAAAAATTAGTTTATTTTGATTTTTCTTATTACCAATTATGTTTATAGATTTCAAAATTAACTATATAATATTGTGATATATGGTAGTTGTAAATTTGGAAGAATGTTATCTTGAGAGCTAAAGCTTTCCACATGTATTCTTTGTGCTGTGGCGGTTCCAGTTTCTATTCCACTTATTTTCCGTTTGCGAAGAATATCTGAATTCGCGTTTCAATCGTTTGTCGAGTCAGACAGGCCGGCTATTAATCTTCCCTTTAGGATTAAGGCAGGAAGAAAATTAAGCAAAGACGCCGCCAAAAGGAGAGAGGAAAAAAAAGTATGGCAAGAAAACTCCGATAAACAAATCTCGCCAAAACCTCGGAAAACTTGTCCTATAACAATTTATTTATTTATTTACATATTTTTTTTTTTTCGTCCTCTTCGTCGTGGCATCGTCCCGCGTAAATAAGGGCAATTTACTGCCGGCAGAAGGGAGAAAACCGGTGGCAAGTTGGCCGGTACGAAGTTTTGTCCCGAAACCCCCTTGTGTCTGAACTTTTAGAACTCACCTCGTTGTCGTGCGCCGGAGGGCGAAAGCCGTTATCGAAAAACAATTTCGCAAAATAATTAATTACGTTTATTAACGTACGAATATTTTACGAAAATTGATATTGATACGATGCGGTCGGAGATCCTATTTTATTTTATTTTCATCGACGGAAAAATATATTTTCACCTTCGTTAATAAATATTTTTAACATTTCGAAAATTGAAAAATCTCAAAAAAATACCAACAAGCATTCGTTATTTTTTTTTTTTTTAAAAAGGTAATTAAATTAAATTTATAAAAATTTATATTACATTTTTGTATTTATTTAAATATTCAATCCAAATATATTTTTTAGCAATCACTATTAAATTTTTTTCTACTTCGAATCTCTTCGTGGAACATTAAATATGTTTCCAGAACATAAATATTTCACAGAAAGTCTGGCTATATATATTCGCTAGGCTTTCACCGATCTCGTATGTGTATGATAACTAAAATAATCTTTATTTACTTTTAATTATATTTTTAATCGATTTAGTACACCAGAGGGATGAATTTTATAACGGAACCACTTAATAATATTAATTTATGAATCACGAAACAAAATATAAGCAAATTTACGAGCGTCACTTCGTTTAGACTCATTAAAACGGGCTTTCACTTATTTTACCCTAATTTCACTTAATTACGTACATACTTAATAGCGACGGGGGTGGGAGCGGGCAGTGGGTGGAAATTTACAGTTAATTTGTGTACCTGTTGCCGGTAACTAATTAAACTTGCCGCTTGATTAATCGCATGTCATTGAAATTTTCACATTTTTTTTTGTCTTTAATCGCAATACATTATTCGATACGAGTTCACCGGACTTCTTCGCCGTTTTAATTACGCTAGTTTTTTTTTTCATTTCACTCCTTAATAAAGTTCGGAATTAATTCGCGAACCCTCGTGAATACTTTCGGCCATTTCGCTAATAGCATTATTAGCCAAACAAGAAATTACGTTTTCTAATGTTATTACTGCGCCTTTTACTGTAATTACGGTAATATTCGTACATTTCGTTTTAATGTAAGGCCACCCCCTTCGAACCTCTAGTTTCGTTTTTAACTTTAAAATTAGCAAACTAAGCGGTCAAGGGATGCGAATTTATAATGAAAACTCGTAACGAACCCGACTTGGGAACTTTCTATATTTAGCACTCTTGCTTATTTTTGATAAAGGTTGATGGGTGGGAAAAAAATAATTTTTGATTATATGTTGTGCTCCTACGATTTACTTAATTGCTATATATATATATATATAAATATATATATATATATATATATATATATCAAAATAAAGTTAATGATTTTTTTTTTGGAAACTTTTTAATATAAAATGTATATTTTTCAACAATTTATAGCAGTTATTTATCATCGTTTAAACGAAATCTTTATTTTACGCAGACAAGAAGACAGGGAAAGGGGTTAAAAAGTTGGCAACTGTGACCATTTCTTAGGTTGAACGACACGCGCGTCGATATTAGACGAGGAACTTTTACACGTACAAAACTCACTTATTCCGTATGTGAATCGCGCCGAGTTTACTGCCTTTATGGCAGTCGTCTTCTTTTTTCTTTTTTTTTTTCTACGTTTCTCTCTTCTACTCCACGAGGTCTCGAAAACCGGTATCCGAGATCAACTTCTTGGGTCTCCGGCGCGGCCCGCCGCTCTTGATGCATTGTGCTTCTGATGAAGAGAGGTCGTTGTAACTGCCTCAACACCATTATGCAACATTTAACTGTTTGTTACGCACGTGGAAGGCCGTTTGCCACTTTATTTGTCGTGGCCGAAAACCCGTTCATTAATTACAATGACCAATAATGTTACATTGTTTTTGATCGATGCTTTCTCATTTCTTGGTATTTCGATGTCCTCTCTTTTTTTTTGTCATTTTGGTTATGCAAGTTAATCTTTTTCTGTTCAAATATTGATAATTAATGGCGATGTGATTAACGTTTTTATTATTTTTTAAAATTATTTTAAAAAATACTGCTAATTTGTGGTTCTAATGGGCGACTGACCAGTTTCGTATTGGTTTAGTTTAAGAATGTCGCTGGGATTTAAAAGTAAAAATTTTAAATTACTTTTTAGAAGAACAGTCGAATCTGGTCAGTGTGACATTAATGGAGATTAAATGTAATGTCATACTAACGAGTCTTAAGTAAAACAGATTAGGAAATGAGGAATGCTAGATGTGTTATATTATCCAATTTATAGGAAGCTAAAATTTGCAGATTAAAAATGTTTGTTTGATTGTCTCTAAGTTCTAGTAAAATGTATACCTAAAAATGAAAAATATTTTTTTTATTTCACTATATTTAAACCTATTGAAGTATATATTATTTCTATTTTTTTTCATTGATGTTATTCATAAAAGGATGCGATTCCAACTTTCACAACTTTTCTTCTGGGATTCGAACTCGAGATCGACATTATGTTAGTCTGATAAATTAATCACACGGTTACCGGCGGGTGTTAATCTTTATTGCCCGTTTGAAAAATCGTTTAACACTCGCCGAAAGCTCGTTCATTAATTACAAAAACCAATTATGTCAGTATTAATTAAATAAATACACACCATAAAATATCCCATAAATTCGTCGAAGATACAATACAATAGATTTTTGCGGCTTTTGCGAATAATTAAAAATTTGTTTTATTATATCTATATATCGAGCAGTTAATTGTAGATTAAAAATAAAATATACAATTTTATAATATATATTATCATCATCAATATTTTTAGTGATTTTATAAAATTAAATATTAGTTAAGATTTTTTTGACTATTCTGTATCATTTTTTTTTATATTATATGTATATATATATTTAGAATGCCTAAATAATACAACTATCGATTTGTTAGAATTTGCCCGATCACTGCGTAAAAATTAACATAATGATAAACGATGTAATGATAATGGCGAATACCGCTGTCATGGCGGTTAGTGAGGGTGCACGACTTTTGCCAGAATTTCGTGTAAAATTGACATTTATTCCGATCGGTATTGTGTTGATTTATGAACTTTTGCAATCTCCAAAACTATACAATGCAATATGAAAGAAAGCGAGGAAAAAAAAATATCCAATTTCAACAAAATTCAGTATCGTTAATAATTTTTTCAAAAAAAAAAAAGAAGCAAAAAAGAAAAAAAATGCGTTTCTTTGCTAAAATTGGAATTTTGTCGAGCTCCAAATAAGCAAACCCAAATCTTTCCGCAAGGCGCAATTGAAACTGTCCATCTTCATTTTCTATCGTATTTTTCTTATTTATATGTGTTATTGTCAAGGTTTCGGGACGACGTTGTCTCGGGACTCCGAACGATCACTTTGGGGATAAAAAATGGAGTTATCGCGAAATAAACGTGTATATTTTTATTTTGATTGTCCATTTTTTTAATTTACACGATTTATAGCAATATTTTTTCGCACTCTATAAAAAAATAAACTAAACTAATATTTTATTTAGAATTTTTTCTATTCACATTGAAATTATCAAGTTATAATAAATTTATTTAATTTTTCTCAGAAAATGTTATTAAATTACAAATATATTAAAGTATGTCATATCAAAACTTTAACGATATAATCATTGTTAAAATAGATTTGTATAAATTTAATCGCTTATAAAACAAGAATAACAAATATTTTTCTATGGCTCTACGAGTCCAATTAAATTTGCATTTCTAAATTAGCAAACGGAACACCGCGAGATAATTTTATTCAAAGTGTAGTTTGCGAAAATATTGAAAAAAAATTTTTTTTTCAAATGCTGGATACGACTGTACTTTCGAATTGCATGCATATTATTATATACATAGTCCAATCGTAAATATAATAGAAATAGCGGTACTTGAGAGTCCCTTGCGAATCTGTTGCATGCGGCGAAAAGTCCACTTCAAAATATTGAGGCCAACCGAGAGGTCATAACGTTAGCAACGGTTCATTTTTCGCCACCGTAACATTTCGTTGATATTAATATATGCATATATACGACCTTAGAAAACTCAGGATACAAGTGTAATAATTTTAACAATTAATCTAATCCTCAAAAATTTAAATTTTTTATATATATATATATATTGCTTCTTCTTATGATGCGGTCAAAGGATCTAATCGACGTAGAAGTAATTCTGCTATGTCGGACTGTGGCGGTCACATATGCAGTAAAACTAGTGTATAATTTTTGCTCGGTAAGCAGTTAGGACATAAAATAATTCAATAGTGCTCCTTCGGGGATGGGGAAACGGAAAGAGCTGGTTTTTGCGCGTATTTAGAAGGCTCTATTGCCGAGAACAACTTTCGTTTTACGACCTGTTATGGATTCCATGAAGGGCCTTAAATTCTTATCCCTCACCACTTTTTTTACCACGCTTTCCGCTCGCTAATCGGAATTCTTTTCTTGTATTATTTAATGTTAACGGACAGAGATTTTATTGCCACGACTTTATCTCGGATTGGTGTTTTCAAATGTTGTTAGCTTTAGTTTTTCCATTAGAGCGCTTTTTTTCTATTTCCAGTTTCATTTTTTTAATGTACCCATATATTTTGATTCAAATTGTTCTTTGAAATCAATTATTTATTTTCGATTAGTTCAGTATTTTACTTGTATGAATGTCAGTACTGTTCAATCTTCATACAAAATAAATTACAAATATTATTATAAAAATGTGTATAACGGTGATGTATTAAAAATCTATTTGAATTACGATAATTATTGCCTATTCATATTGCAAATGGTAGTTGTACGAATTATAATATGTACAGTAAAAAAATATTTCTGTTATACAAAAAACGATATTTATAAACGGTACAACCGCTTCAGCAATTATTCCATTAATCGTACATTCGTTACCCACAATTTGTCCCATAAAACCTTGTGTCCCAATTCATTTATAATATATTTTAAGCGAACGAAATTCAATTGCACCGTCATTATTTATAATTGTTCGTCTTCAAATACGATCCGTATCGATACGTTATATCGTCGCGCTCTTAAAACGGTAATTTGTTTCCTATGTGCGCCGAGATAAAACCGGCGAATTTACGATCGCGATAAAATCGGAAAGCAAAATACGTTACCGGCGACATTTTCAAACGTCGAAATCGTACGATTTTTATATCGATTTTATACCGAGTTTTCGCATCAATTTTTCGCGTCGATTCCGAATGCCGGAATTGTTCCGAACGCGTTTAAATTCCATATTTATAGTTTGTAATGGATAAATTGTTGTTTTATATACGATTTTAGAGTGCTAATAACAATTACACATAGCGAGGAAACAAGTTTACGACTATCAAGGATTTTAAATCTCGTATATGTAAAATTGATATCGGAATTTCTATTACCATCTTCAGGTATAATTTTATATATAAAAAATATTAATTTATGAAAAATGACATCTATAGATTTTTAGTCCCTGATGTTATCTGAAATTTTGTGATATAATAATCACTTAAAAATATAAATTTCAAATATATATTATTATATTTTCTTTCTTAAATTCTAAAAATAAATATTATTATTCCAAATAATGAAAAAAAAACATATTTATATAATAATGATTAAAAATTTCTAATATTATCGAAAAAATAATAATAATTAGGTTTTTTTATATATTTAATAATTATTTTTATTAATATATTGTAATAGCGTTAATTAGTGCATGAAAGATTTTCATTAGACAAGTCTTAGCCTGCGGATCCAGGTTATGTAACTTAATTAGACGCTCCGAAACAGAATGAAAAAAAATCCCGAGTCTTGTTACAAAATAGTAGGTTAACGCTATAATAGTTCACAAAAGGATTCGTTTAATTCCGTATATAAAAGCGAGACTAATGGACATGTATATATATATATATATATATATATATATATATATATATATATATATATATATATATATATATATATATATCAGGATTGAAGTTGTGAAACTACAAACGTGAATGTGTGATTTTGTTATTAATCACTGATGCAGAAAAGGCAAACAAGTTGTGGAATAACTATTTAATATCGCAACGTATATACATACTCCGATAGTTGTATAAACTCCATCATAGACCAATATTGAAACTTTGAAAATGTTGCAAAGTAAATTTTGACGATGTACATATAATGTATATTATTTTTGGTTAGATAATGCGTGATGAGACCGGAATATATTATATAATATATAAGTACAAGTTATAACTGCAGGAAGTTTGCTCAGACTGCACTATATGTGTCAAAATATTGTTTTGGGTTTCTTTGAATAAGGACACTATGAAGACGGACCACATAAACATTGCTTATGATATAATAAAACTAGGTAATACTTGAAATATCATATTAAAAAGCTCAATTTATTTTGTAAAATTCAAAAATTAAAATTTAACAGTTGACACATGAACGTGTCCATGTTATTTATACTACTGTGATCAAAAAGTAAGGTAAAATTGTTATTTAAAACTCCCGGGCATTATGAAGGCATGTAAATTGTAATTTATTTTTTCCTAGGTTGATATGTCTGCCTTTAATATTTGCCAAATTTCTGTTTGTCAAAAGGTTTAATTATCTCCGAGTTACACGTGTTTTTACAACTCTTGGTTCCTTCATCGCGATAATGCATCATATCATACTGCAAAAACTCGACTCATATCGTTCCGCAACCACCGTATTCGCTTGATTTGGCTCAGTGTGACTTCTGGCTATTCGGCAAACTCAAAAGGCCAATGCGGGGACGCCGTTTTGACAAAATTAAGGAGATAAAAACCGAATCGAAAAAGGTCTTGACGGCTATACCGGAAAAAGACTATTTTAACTGTTCAGAAAACTGGAAAAGGCGTTGGCAAAAGTGCGTTTTATCGGACGGGGATTACTTTGAAGGGGATGAATTTGATTTGGAAGAATAAATAAAGAATTTACATTTTATAAACAAATTCACCTTACTTTTTGATCTTAGTGTTATATATATATAAAATAAAAAAGGTGAACGACTTTTTAGTGATATCATTTAATGTGAAGTAGCAGGTCATTTGCAAAATTATCTGCCTAATGTTCCCAAGTGGTTTTTGTAATCTCATAAATCCAGAATAATGTGACAATACTAGTATTATAGCTGATAGAAAGAGAACAAATTGCTTACCTTTGGAGTAACAAAACGGTAGAACAAGGGAATAAAAATACAATTGAAATATTTTTTTCAATATATAAAAGAGGACAATATTTCGAGAAATATAATATAATATATTTTAATTTAAATAAAAAAGTATATTTAATATTTGATGACGTCAATCGGTCCGAATTCAATGTCGCAACGCATCTTCCATCATCAGGTGTGACCGATTGGATTTCTGAGTAACGCTGCTTAGTCATGCTGAAGGTGTCTTTGGAATTTTGATGCACTTTTGAATTGTCATATTCATATATATTCATATAATGCTATATAAAGATGTGAATCGACGTACCAACTTATTATACTTTTTATTATAATAACAATTAAGCATACTTTAACCGAGTATATATTGATCAAGACAGTAATGTTCAACCCTAACATTGTACTTTTTTCCTTATATTTACAATGATTCTAAGATTACTCTATAATTAGTCATAATATTATATTATAATTGCTCGATATCTTACCTTAATGGTACAAGTTTAATCTTTTCATTGTGATTTATAATTTATTATATTTAAAATTGGAATTAAAAATACGTATGGTTAAATGTAACGTCTTTCTATATGGTGCTGAAACATGAACACTAGATTTTGGAATTGAAAAACTTTTGGAGGCCTTTGAGATGTGATTCTACCGGAGAATACTAAGAATATTTTGGATATATTAAAATAAAAAATATAGGCTTTTTGAGATAATTTTGGAAGGAAACATTCAGAGAAAAAGATCTATGAGAAGACGTCAAAGTTCATGGTTTAAAGTTGATCGTCAATAGAACTCTTTCAAAAGTTTTATTAGCCAAATGGATGGCCAACATTTTTAGGAGACTGCAATATTTAAAATAGTGAACGTGAATATTTTTTCGTATATTATATTGATTTTGACGTTATATTGAGCGACTTGTCTTTATATGACATATGCACACGCGTCGACGATGACTTTATCGGATCGGTTCAATATCGAAGGGTTGCATGCGAAATATGTCAAGGAAACCAGCTCGTGACTCCGGGGGCGGGTCTCGGCGAAAGGCCTCACAAGTCGTTGACTGAAAAACCGGACCGGGTTTGCGTGCGTGCTCGCGTTTGTGCGTTCGCACGTTTCGCTTATTGGAATCGATGTCGGTGTTCGGTTGCCTCTTTGACCAGGTACATTGCGACGGAGTAGCCGAGCACTATAAAGCCGGCTCGTCAACTACCTGCTCTCGTGCACCTCTCCTGAGGACAAAGACAGGAAATGACCGATGCAAGGAATGTCGAACGGCCTTCGCGAGCTCACACGGACAATTCGCCGTCGCGGCGAAATGACCCGACCGATGTTGTACACTCCAGCACTTCTCAAAATGTACACATTTTTTACAAATAGTACAGATCAACAAATCGATCCATAATCAACACTACCATAATATATCTTTAATACAACAGATATGTAATATAATATATCTTTTATTTGAATTGTAAGATCATAATTAGGATTATTTTCCGTTCAGATCTTTTTCAATTCACGCTCATTGTAGAATATAATTTTAATATTTTAATAAAATCCTAATCCTCGAGTGATAATAAAACCGCGTCAGACTGTCAAATTTTTAAGTAAAAAACAATTTCATTCTAACCTATATTTTGTTTTATAATTTTATTTCAAAAAATATTTGACAATATGCGTATGTGTGTAATCGCATTAAATGATAAGAATCTTGAAACAGACAAAATTGAATTTTTATTTACTATCATTATTAGATATGTTATCAAAAAAAAAAATCAAATAAAAAATATTGATATATTGTTTTATATAAAATCAAAATTTCATAGTTACTTTAATTATGAATCATTACGTTAATAAAATGTAATTCTGTCTATAATTTATTCAATTGAGAATCTCTGTTCTCTCATGAGTACCTTTTTATAACTAACCATCAATCAGTATTCATCTACTGCAGTCATCTTTGCATTTATGAGCTTTGTATGCTGAAGGGACTTTTAAGGCATGAGGTGGTTTTTTTTAAATCTTTATATATTTATTTTATTCTTTATATTCCACTTGTTGCTTCTGTTGTTCAAAACTAAAATTAGATTTACGATCTTATAATATTTCTTATAGATTTATTATTAAATCGAAGTTCTGCAGTTCGATTACTATGTGCTTTTTAAATAGTTTGCCTGTATTTAATCGAATTTTTTTTAAGTAAATTTCAACTGCAGTATGAAACAGACTTTAAAACGAAATCGTTTCGGTGGAGATCAAGCTTAAGGCAATTCCAGTATTTCATTCAACATTTGAAATAGATTCATATTTAAAGAAAGGCGGTACATTTTTGCCCCTCGAAATCGGGCTTTCGTACGCATATTGAAACGTTGCCCGGGAATTTTATCACAAAGGTGTTTTCGCAAAATTAAAAATTTCTCAAATTTTCCTATATTGCGGTGCGTCGGCCTCCAACTTTGCCGCGTAACAACCGAAAAGTGCGTGAGACTTACCATTGTTTTATACCCCTATATAACCATAAATACGAGCATTATGCTGGATAATATTAAACCTCGCTATATACCATAAAAGTTTGAAAATTAAAAGTAATAATCCCGCGGGCAATTCTTATATGCATCGCCATTATTTTCAAATGGAAATACTCGCTTTTTTATAAGCGATTTTATTTTATTTTTTATATACATATATATATATATATATATATATATATATATATATATATATATATATATTTTTTTTTTTTTTTGAAAGCGATGTTCGATTACTATAAACGCAACCTGTTTTTAAACGTTTTACTGCATATTTTCCACGTTCACGTGTAAATAAATGCACGACTTTCAATATGAAGCGTTTAATGTACGTGCGAAATAATTGAAAAAAAAAAATCGATTTTAAAAGTAATCATATCACATATTCTAATGTGTAGGTTATAAATTTAAAAATTGTTGATTTTTTTTTAATTTAAATTTTTTGCATTATATATTTTTGTAGATATGCCCTTTGTGCTTTCGTGACCTTTCTCAGGTTTACCATATATACGGCGCCAAATTGTTTAAACGTTATTATCGAAAATGGTACGTTATTTAGTTAACTACTATATAATATTCGTGGTAATTTGATTTTCTCTCAATATTTTTGAACTGTAATAATGTTAAGAAAGGTGGTGATATTTGTATTATATTCGTTTAGAAATTAGACGATATACGTGCATATTTTTTTATGAATCGAATATTTTTAAATTTTTCTAACCTTTTAAAGTATTTTTTGTAATAATATTATCTAAATTCTTAACGTAGAATAATTAGTGACTTTAGCATTAAAAAAAAACAATCACATTTCTATATTCTAAAAAGGAAACTTATCTAAAACACATTTTTGTCCGATAATATGTCATAAAAGAAAAACATCACTTGTATCCGTTTAATTCTTAACACTTTGTATATGGAATATGTTCACATATGTCGTACATTATATACATATTTCAGCGATAATGTCTACTTGAAATTGTTCAATATTACGCTGCATACTACCAATTTCGATATATTTTTTTTTTCATCGCGCATATTTGGCAGCAATTTGGGAGCCGTTTCACGAAACGTTTGTTAATTTATCGCAATTCTGAAACTTAATATAATAATATATATATATATATATATATATATATATATATATATATTCGGCGCGTTAAATCGTTCCAGTTATTCAGAATATGTTGACCCACTTCTGATCGTTCTGTAATTACATACGTACATATAAATTATAAATTTTGGTTGAAAGGTTCTTTAGATCGAAATTTTCGATGTTGGTTTTTTTTTTTTTTTTTTGTTTTGACGATGTTTCAAAATCGTTTGTTTCGTTCGGTTAAATAAAATTTAGAACGTTTACCGGTTAAATATTGAATGAGATTTAACTGTTTGTACGTGATTTTTAGTATTGTCCCTGAAGACTGAAACTGTTGGGGTTGGTGTCTCTCAAGATAGTAATTCATACTGTCACTTTTCCACTTCACTTGAATTTCCTTTAGTTTTACTCAGTATAAAATCTTCGCTAATATATTTTGTATTATTTTTGTATTACTTATATTAAATATTACTAGTAACACCCTTTTTTTTATTCAAAAAATATAAATAATTATAGCACTTACATATTTCAATTTTATATTCATCATATACCGTGTTCGAGTTCCAAGAACAAAACAAATAATATTTAGAATGATATAAAAATATTTTTTATAATAATTTACGATGTTCTTAAAAATTTATATATATATTTTTTATATTTTCGAGTTGACTTCGTTCATTTGTCGATTGATTTGAGAATCTGACCTCAAAATAAACTATCCACCCTCAGAATTCTTCGATATGACTCATTCGAAGCTCTTCAAAGTATTTTTTAATGAATGCCTTGGAAATGTTTGTATACTGGTTCGTGTCTCTTGACAGCACTTCATCCTATATCTAGACATTTTTTTTTTTTTTTGAATACCTTTCATAGTGAAAAATAATGATATGCATATTTATATTATTGTATTTAGATATGTAAAGATATTAACATATAGAACTATATATAATAGATTTTGATTCAAATCCAATATAACCCCGTGCACCCTTTTTTATTATGTAAATCATTTTTTTTCCTCAAAAAAGTGGTGCCATACCAAATTTTTCAATAAAAAATAGAAAGAACTTTTCATATGTACATACCTGAATACATTATAAAAGTTTTCTATATTTTAATTTATTTACGATTATAATTTCAATTTATAAATATTTTCATTATAAATTTTGACGCATTTAGAACCATGTTTAACGAATTATTATTATTTTAATTTAATCGTCATTATTTTGTTAAAAATAAAATATGCTCTAGTCCGGCACTGTATTGTTGTAAATGCGATGATATATCCGTTTATTGTTGTAAAATAAATCTAGTCAGACAAGGGAAGACGTAAAGTACGTGACAATATTTGCATGCATAAGTGTAAATTATGTAATCAACGAACCTCAATCTGTGGCTCGTTGATTTTGTAATTATTATATAATTATGTATTTGTGTAATAGCGATTTACATGTGAAATAAAATATTTAACACCAATCCAAAAAACATTGTTCCTTATATTTTTTGAAATTTTGCGGGCACTTTCGTTTTAATCCGTTAGTTGAAAATTTTAAGTATTCGTAGACACGACCGTCGTCCGTACAACGAGCTCGTTATACGGGGCGACGATGACGACGTTAAATTATTTTGAATATTTTATAATGCACCACACTGTGTATCGCATATGCGAAATATGTTATGTTCGTTCAGCTTTCGTACGCAAATGTGTTAAATCAGCCGCGCTAAAACCACGGTTCGCAAACCATAACAGGACCCTTCACGATTTATTTTATATATAATCGATTATATTATATTATAATACTCATTCATTTTTGTTTACAATTGAATTATTAATTTAAAAAAATGTTTAATTTATATTAAACATTAAAAAACAATTTTATAAATTGTTTTTTTTTTAAATTGTACTAATTTTACGTGTTTTAAATTAAAAATAACATCAGCCCGATTTGGCTTCAAGTTTACCATCCCTGCATTAAACGGACTTTCAAGATCGACTTTTCATTTCGAAGTATACGCATTAATTATACGTGTACAGTATAATTAATGTGTTTTATGTTTGTTGGAACTGATTATGTGGAGCGAAACCGAATAATTTGCATTATGTTAATGAACTTCGGTATAAACCAATAAATTTGTTCGGCTTGCATAATATTTATTGTCGATTTAATAATATTGTATTATCTCGCATAACGCGGTATAACAATGAAACCGATGCACAGCTTTAAAAATTATAATTTTTAATATAATATGTTGCATTACTTTCAGATGTTTTAGAATATTTGAAGAACTGAAAGGACTAAGTAGACAAATATATCATAACTTTATTTTTCAAGTCGCACACTTTAATTACTTTACAGAATAAAACGAGATAAACGTTTCAATTTTTCTTTTCAAAGTAGACCTCAAATGTTTATGAGTAGTGATTACAATTGATTTATTTTAAAATTTTCACAATTTTATACACCTGAGATACCGAGACATATTTCATGCTTACTTAACATAAAATAGGATTTGTTCCCTATGTGTCATTTATATATCAATATTAAATATTTCATTGAAAAGTTTGCGAAGTCTATGTTTATAGTTTGGCGCTTTGACGCCTTAATAAATCAAATTTACACCAAAATATTTGGAAATGATCCAAGCCTGCAAAGGGTTGTAATATCACTGATTTATTTATATTTTATGCATATCCTAATAATATGGAAATTAAATTTTATTTTACACTATAATTAAAACTTATAAAATTGAAAATTATTCACGTGTTTTAGTACCTTAATAAAATAATGTTGAGAATAACTGTCTTCAAAATATTCATTATATACTACTGAGATCAAAAAGTAAGGTGAAATTGTCATTTAAAACTCCCGGGGGCATTAGGAAGTCGGGTAAATTGTATTTTTTTTCCTAGGTTGGTAGGACTGTCGATAACATTTATCAAGCATCTATTTGTCAAAAGGTTTAATTATCTCCGAGTTACACGTGATTTTACAACTCTTGGTTCCTTTATCACGATAATGCACCACGTCGTACTGCATTGGTTCTTCGCGACTTTTTTCCAAAAACTCGATTCATATCGTTCTGCAATCACCGTATTCGCCTGATTTGGCTCCGTGTGACTTATGACTATTCAGCAAACTTAAAAGGCCAATACGGGGACGCCGTTTCGACACGATTGAGGAGATAAAAACTGAATCGAAGAAGATTTTGAAGGCTATACGATTGCGTTTTATCGGACGGGGATTATTTTGAAGGGGGTGAAACTGATTTGGAAGAATAAAACATTTTATAAACAAATTAACCTTACTTTTTGATCACAGTGTTATACGTATATTTTAATTATTAATTCGTTGTGTTATTATTTTAACCGTATATTTAAAATTTATAAATCGCATTGTAACAAATCCTTCGTTTATCCGAAACCGCACTATATAAAGTGTAACTGACGGCCTTCACACGAAAAAAAAAACAGTTGGAAAAAAAATAGTCATCCATTTTTCAATGCTTTTCATCTCTTGCATTTATAATCTCTTTCGGTACATTAACCGCATACGTCTTTTTTCAATTAAGCCCCCTTTCCGGATTTGTGCGGCTTTACAATGTACGAAAAAAAAAATAATACCAAATTAACAATAATAATAATAAAATGTACTCGTTCATTTATGACTTTTGTCGTATTTTTCTTTTTATGTTGGAAAAGTGCGCGCCTTGATAAATTTATCTTTTGTATTTATATCGGAACGAAAGCGCTTATTTTTGAACGCGCGATTGTTGCTAAGCCTGAAAAGCTTTTTTGTTTGAATAAGCTTAAGACTTGTTATTCTTGCTCTTATTGTTGTTCTTAATTTTTGAATATTATATATATATATATATATATATATATATATATATATATATATATATATATATATATATATATGTATATATATAAATAATATTTCTTTTAATTCTGCAATTTCCGCTAGCGAATTCAATATGTATCTTAATATCGCGTTTCGTGCCGCTCAAAGTTGATTAAGTTGTCACGGAAAAATTAAATTTATTATTCTTTTGACAAATTAAATTGTATATAATTTATTTTTTCTATTTTTTGACGTTTTTTTTATTTTATAATATTTATGCTTACAGATAGTGCGTTTTTTATCTTGCAAAATTGTAAACACTTATTGAAAAATATTTTTTAATATAATTAATAATATTTAAAATGTAATTGTGATTATTTTAATTAAATTTTATATTAACATGTTATAAATATATTAATCTCTTTACTTTATTTTGTTCCAGGTAAAAATATATATTCATCTCTAATACCATTCTTTGATTTTTTTCAATCCCGGAGCAATTAAGAAGTCATTAATAATTCAGGTTCGTTTTGAAATGTGTTTGCTCAATTTTTTTTCACATCTTTAATATAAATTATCTAGAATAAAGTTGTATTAAAAAGATATATTATTTTAAATTTTTGTCTAATTTATTTTAGAGGATATCCAACACGTATTGTTTATTATTTTTTTTACATTCCACTGATAAAAAAAAATATTATTAAAATTATATTTAATACATTTTTAAAACACCTTGTATAATATTTCATTCACATCATTGAGAAATCTAAAAGCCATTACCATTCATTATCAAACACCCACACGTTTTATATCGAACGTCGATTTTATGCAAATATATCTATTGTACATTTCCCTTTCTACATTGGCGATTTGTGTTCGATATTACACACGCACACAAACACATCGTAAAAATCAATTCATACACATTTAAAATATTGTGTTGTTTTAACGAGTTAAAAATATTTAAATATAATAAAAAAAGTAAATAAAAACCATCCACTTTAACTATCTACTTCGCATTGTTATTAACACATTCAATGCCGGCGCTTTTTATTATTTTTTTTTCACGGAAATTATAATATATATTTTTTTTTTCAATCGATTAAATGATAAAAACATTTCGTTTGCATACTTTTTTTATATCGTTTTTATTAAATTAATAATATAAAACTAGGTTCATATTTGATTCATTGTGGCGTGTGAACGACAATCAGGCGAACGTTTTATTCCCCTGGCAACCTTTTCAAACAACAGATATAAAGTGAACTTACCTATCGCGTTATTTGTACGATTTTCTATTTTTTTTCTTCTTCCAATTCTATTATTCTTACTGCCGCTACATTTCTTTTTCTTTCATTTCTTTTCGAACTTCTGTTTATTGATATATTCGTAAGAAATTCGCGTGCTTTGATTCCATTCTTAACGTATATTTCGATATCGTAAAGTTTACACGCTGATGTGTGTATCAAACTTGATAAAACTTTATGCATTGTATTATACTCCAATTTAGTTCTTCGATTATTATACTAAAAATATAATGAAGTCGTAAAATAAATTTTCAATTAAATAAATTATGGGAATTTCAATTTTTTGTCACTTTTAATCCTCTATTATCTATTAATATAAAATGAATCAAATATTTTGTCGACATGACAAAGATTATTTCAATATTTTTGAGATGAGATTTAATATGCGATCCGCATATAACGTGTTAAAAAAATAGTAAACACCAGTTGAATATCCCTGATTCCTTCCTGAAGAATTTTAATAAGGGCTTTTAATGTATTGCGGATCAGAAAAGTTTATTTTTTTTTCAACTATAATTTTAATAAAGTTTTGACATATTTTGATATCTAGTAATCATAGAAAATGAAGAAAGCGTAAATTTAAGAAACTTTCGTATTGTTTCGACAAAAATTATAATTAGAAGGAAAAATTATTTTGACTAAGAATTTTAGTGAAAGATTAATAATAATAGTTAATTACTTTTCAACTAGTAATTACTAAAAATAAATATTAAAATATTAGTAAATCTAATAAATTAAAATATTCACGAATAAAATTTCTCAAGGAACAATATTGAAAATGAAATTTTAATTTTAGAAAAAAATGTGTCTATAAATAAGATTAAAAGGTTCTATTATATATATATATATATATATATATATATATATATATATATATATATATATATCTATATATATATATTCATACTAAGTCATCAACTCTATATCTAACTTAAATTACTTCAAATTCAATGTTAATTTCCTAAGCTCAATTTTATTTACATTATCATTATAGTATTTTTTCCATTAACTTTTTGTGATTTACTATTTGGCAAAGTTACTATAATGTCGCTTCATATACACTTTTATAAACTTATACGAATTTATGCTTGTAGTAATAAATTTAACTTCTCTAATATTATAACTTCAAAATATGTAAGATGCAAATGCATATTATAAAAAAATAACTATCGTTTGATTTATGTAATTTTTTATCGTAGTTTTTTTTTCAATATTCTTGACACCGAAAATAAACGTTGATAAAATGTATCGTTTTTATTTCAAATTAAAAAAAACTTATTTACGCAACATCTGTATTTATCAAGCGTTAAAGCCTAATAATTTTTATTTACGATCTTAATAAATGTCGATTGGCTATTGAAATTATCCGTAAATAAATAAATAAATAAAATTCACAATAAAAATCGTTTATTATTTAAATTAAATGGTTAGTTTTTTTTTTCACTGGTAAATGAATATTTATCGAACACTGAAATTGAAAACTTACCGATCGTTTATTTTTATTTACTAATCGATTATTTAAATTACCACTAACCGTGACGTTTAAAAAATACCGATCGTTTAATTTGTCACTTTGTTGCGTAATTTATTCATTAATATCTTTATATATTATTGTATTGATATTATTAAAAATAAAACATCACTTACATCCGTTGACTTTCGATGCTTTCATATAATATATGGTTCGCGAAAAATCGCATTTGTTAGCGTTTCACGAGAACTCAATCGTATTTTCACTATCTTGATCCAACTTCAAAGAGAACAAATATAATTCTGCACGATACATAATATATATATGTGTATACATATTTTTGGAAAACACTGGAAACTTTGTAGAATATATGTATTTTAATATCATATATTAAATACACGCCTTCGAATTTCTAGCTGAAAATAGAATCATTCTTGCTCTCTAGTATTATAGTATATAGTTTAAATTTCTCAGAATACACGTGTAGTTTGTAAATTTCGAGCTTATCGCGTAGAATTATTATTTTTTCTCTTTTAGCAGTAATTTCCTCGCTCGAAGGCTTTCACAGTCATCAAGAGGCGGAAATAATATAACATTTTCGACGCGACTCGTTTGCATTGAAGGGTTAAAGGAAAAACTATTACTTTCCATTGTGTTTCGCGCGGCCTTTTCGGTCGTTTATTTTAATAAACGACACTTTTTTTTTTCGATCGAGTTCAGATGGCGTTTCGTAAATTTTTTCCGAGTCGCAAAAAAATTGCGGCTCCGTTTCGTTTCGTGTTGCGGTAGGCCTTTTAGTAATTTTTTTTCTTTTTTTTTTTTTTTGGAATCCCCTATACGGTTTTTACTACCCGTCTCCGGTATAAATAAGCGTGCAAGACACGCATCGTTTAAATGGGGATGAACATGGGTGGGGGAGGGGCGTTGGAAAATTTTTCGGAAAATTGTTGCTTAACTTTGTTAATTATTCATTTTCACGAGCGAAACTTTAAAAATTTTCCCGCGGTTTATGCTCATTGTTAAATGTAAATTTACGCTCGACGTATTTTGCTGTGATATATTCATCGCAAAGTGAAGTGTAAAAGTATTTTAATTCCGCGGTATTTTAACTATTTTCATATGACAATATTTTACGACGGCGCTTCTCAACATTTTTATGTTATTTTATAATGATAAAATAATATAATTTTTGCGGATTTTCTCTTTATAATCATTAGCAGGGTCATAATAAATTCATTCGTTAATTGCAAAAGAAACATTGTAGCAATATTGTAATGTCAAAGCAATCGCAACGAAACACACCCCATAATCATTTTTATTTTCCCTCATCCCCTAGAATCGCAATTAGTTCCGTTTCTTTTGCTTTTGCATACGGCAGAAATTGAAATCGAGATGTATCGACTGCAATTTCCATGAATTTTTAACAATGAGAAAATTGCATCGTCTTGCAGCGTTTATGCACGGCACGCTTCGACAACTGACCTGGGAAAAACGGTGTGCCACTGCAGCGCTATTGCCATACGAAAATGATTTATACATTTTAATTTCGTACCGCGCCGAATGAAATGCATCAACGTCTGCGGAATGTGCATTCCGTGAAAATGTACCCACCAGCTTTATATTGTGCACGTAATGAATTTTTCGTTCGTATAATTTTCGAATAAGAAAACGTCCGAACGTTGATCGTTTCACGCGATGATGGATGTTTCGATTTTAGGACCCCATATTTATTCCGCTGTCATATTTAATGGATATTATTTATTTAGCTCGTGTATATAAATGTGCCGCGATATGTTTCGGTTGTAACTTGTATCTATTTGGAACCGTATTTATTATATATATATATATATATATATATATATATATATATATATATATATATATATATTCGATTGATTTGTATAAAATCTGAAAAATTGTTGCGGATATTATTAAAAAAATAATTCAGTTGACATTACACGTATATGTAGAATTATGTAATAAAAAAAAACGAAAAATATCACTTCAATCAAAAATCACGTTATATAAGGACGATTTTGATACAAGTTATATATTTTTAATTCGAATATTGTTTACATAGAAATTTCACGGTTATCTAATAATATAAACGTTAAATTAAACTCTCATATGTATTTCTTTATATTGCAACAATATTCAATTATAAGTATTGTTTGATTTAATACATTGTATTTCTTATATTATATTATAATTTTTAATACAGTTTTTTTTTCAAAATCAACATATCAAACTACAATACATTGATTTATTTATATATTGAAAATGTTTTCCAACGAATATTTATTTATTTACTAATGATGAATATTATTATTATGCAGATATTTATGTATATATATAGAGTATAATATGTCCATTAGTTTTGGAAGCCATTTGAGTGACACTGGAACGAATGAAATGTACTATTCTCACGTGTTGATCGTGATCTATGGATAGATCGATGCGTGCATTCAGCATTCCAACGAACCATTTTAGAAAAATGTTTTTCGTTTAATTTTTTATCTGAATTTTCTCCGGCGGCGAAGTCGCTTGTTTTTTGCGTGAAATATTTTACATATATATATATATATATATATATATATATATATATATATATATATGTATATTTTAATGGAATCTAGTATTTTTTTCTCTGTTTTATATTTTATTTTGCTTTTTCCGATTCGATATACAGCCGGATTCCGCTACAGCGACTACATTGTAGGACGATGTTTCGTTTTAAAAGTTTTACATTATTATTATCGTTCTTCATGTTACGGAAGCGTAGTAATAAAGTCAAGTGCTCTATCGTACAAATTTTATATCGCACTTCGCATCTTTCTACTGTCATCAAAAATATCGCAGTTTTGTCAAAATTTGAAAAAAAAATGTATTCCGATTGTATCGTATTTGAATCGTGAGAATATATACACTATTTTGACTTTTTTCAATTAAAATAATAAACCATTTTTATATAATAAATATGTAATACGACAAATCTATATGGATTAAATCCTCTTTCATACTTTATAGTCACAATTCATTTTATATGAGATCGAGTCAACAACAATATTCTGAATGAATAATGAATTATTTTTTATATTAAAAAATATGTGCTAACGATACGTATTTTTCACATTTATGGTAATTCGATTATAAAGTACTTCTTCAAATAAGTATTTAATTTATCTGAAATATGATTAAATGAATGTAGCAATATATGAAGTTCTTAGATTGAGCTTTGATCATTGTTTTCGTTTAAAAATATGAAATATATATTTTTATTGTTTTTTTTTGAGTTAATAATAAAAATTAGCGGAGCCGTGTTGTATTTTATATAGAAAATATATATAAACTTTTCTCACTGACTGAAAGCAACAGGAAAAATGTCATTGCTCACGTTTTCCAGCAACTTTTATCGCCTCCAGATACACTATCACTCATCGAACGGCGCGCTTTTCATTCGTTTTATTTCATATTTTTCCCTTTTTATTTTTTCTTTTTGTATCGGAAAATGCTCTTTTCGTCTCTTTGCGCCACTTGTGTAGCTTTCTCGTATAAAGAGAGGAAAAACGTACTTATACACGGCGTATACGGATTTTTTTGCATTCTAGTTTTTTTCCCTCCCCCCTTTGCGAATGAAAAAACCTGAAAGGGGGTAGGGGACTGAAAAGTGGCATTGAAATGAAAGCTGAAAACGTCGCTCGTATATATTTGAACTTTTCAATGTCAGTAGTTAGTTCTGAAACGTGATATAATATTTCTTATTTTTGATATTTTTACAATTATTTGTATGTTCAATTTAGACATGAAATAAAATTCAAACTTATCGAAAGATAAATCAGAAAGAAGGTTCTGCTTATTATTTACTACTCAAAAAAAAATTTTTTTTCATATTTTACGACGGACCGAGTTCGCTAAAACGAGTCTTTGTTAATTACTTCAATAAAATATACATTTTGTTAATTTTATTTTATCGTTAATTACTATTTTTTAATTTTCGGTATTTCGCATTCGGATCCTTAACCTGTGTGTGACTTGCATACGTATTCGAATTTTTCCCTCACTTTCTACGTATAGAAAAAAAAAACCAAAAAGTTCTTTCCGCCGAATTTATTATTATCCGCTCGTTTTCATTTTTAACCAGCGCCTCTGCAGTATTTTTCGATGGTACAATATTTCGCCGTGTACTGTGTTTCGTTAATTGAGACTGGGCGTTTTAAAAATGAATTTTATGTACGACGAAATCTCGTTAGGGTGAATTAATAGAGGGCAGGTCCGAATTAACGGACGCAATACGCACACTTTTAAATTCTGTTAAAAATAACAATAAAAAAAAATATACTCGGTCATATATCGGATTGCGCATGTAAATGAAATTCTAATATAATACATTTTTACAAAAATTGTTTTTATATTAAATTCATTTTAATTTTAAAAACACAAGAATGTTACACGGTTGACATTCGGAGGTTTTTTTTTTTCATTATTTTATTAAACAAACACTTCATATGTGCGGCCCATATTAGTCCTGTATTTAACCGCACCTCTTCATACGGTACAAAAGGGCCGAGATAAGGGAAAGAGATACGTATTTTATTATATAAATAAAGGAACGTTTTTAAAGTCAAATCGTTTCTCTGTCCGAAAAAAAAAACGAGAGAGGAAAACGGTCTGAAAGTTCAGAGTCAGAGAGATCGGACTTTTTTATACCGTGACAAGTCGCAGTTGTTTGCGGCATGTTACCCTTATTCCCGTGTTTTCTCTTTGTTGAAGATAAAAGAAATGCGAAAAATAAATACACCCTATATAACACTGTGATCAAAAAGTAAGGTTAATTTGTTTATAAAATGTTTTATTCTTCCAAATCAGTTTCATCCCCTTCAAAATCTTCTTCGATTCAGTTTTTATCTCCTCAATCGTGTCGAAACGGCGTCCCCACATTGGCCTTTTAAGTTTGCTGATTAGCCAGAAATCGCACGGATCCAAATCAGGCGAATACGGTGGTTGCAGAACGATATGAGTCGAGTTTTTGGAAAAAAGTCACAAAGAACCAATGCAGTATGACATGGTGCATTATCGTGATAAAGGAACCAAGAGTTGTAAAATCACGTGTAACTCGGAGATAATTAAACCTTTTGACAAATAGATGCTTGATAAATGTTATCGACAGTCCTACCAACCTAGGAAAAAAAATACAATTTACTTGCCTTTCTAATGTCCGGGAGTTTTAAACGATAATTTCACCTTACTTTTTCATCACAATAGTATATTTTTGTACAATATTTCATTATTATTTTTTTAATATGATTTAAACAAAATATTCCGATGTCAACGATCTTGTTCGCTTATTTATGAATAGTCACGATTTTGACATTCTATAATATTAATAAAGAAGTGCTATGTCAATGTTGATTCAGTGGTAACGTTCATTTTCACCCGTACTCGTGTACGTCTAGGTTTATTATAAATCGCAATATCATTTAAAATCGAGCCGTTTTGATAGAAATTTTCCATTATATCGCATTAATATGCATATTAAACATATGTATATATATATATATATATATATATATATATATATATATATATATATATAATTTCTATTTCGATTTAACGACTTGTACCAACTCATATATGCCTATATTAAAGCGTTATTATTATATTATATATGCATTATAATAATAATACTATAATTATTCGAAGGAGAAAAAAATCTGGTGAATGACTCGGTTGCGTGTGAATCCGTATATGTTATTTCTCACGATTTTTAAAAGTATATAGCGATTATGAAAATCAAAAAAAAATATATATATATATATATATATATAAATATAAAAAAATATTATTCTATTCGCAGTCATATTTTTACCCTTTCCGATTGTAATCACAGTAATAACAATTCAATTGCTTCATTGTCACTCGTATTAAACGTTGTGATCTGGCATTTTAGATATATATTTTATTTTTGTTTAAAATTTATCTCTTTTCATTGTTGCGGCCGAATTTCACGATATTTTTGAAATGAAAATATAATAATAATGCTGAAGAAAAATCCCGAAATTCGTTGTAAAACGATATTTTATACGTTAATAGCGGAATCATGGGAAGAATGTTGATTGCGTGATTTTCTCGTTTATTATTATATAAATTTTGCGCTTTCAAACGTCATATTGGACAATATAATTGTTGTAAAAATTAAATTGTATTGTTTTATTGAATACGTTTCGAAATTGTGTTAACATGAAAATTTTGATATAAAAAAAATATTAATATTATTGTATACGAATCGATTTTATATCTCATATGTATAATATAATATATTGTGTTGGTTGTAATTATATAAACAAATAAAAACTTATTTCATAGTTTCTCAATATACTTTATTTTAATTACCACTGTATATAATCATTTACAAACAATACAATTTCGTATATTACGATTGATTTTTATAAATGTAATTAAATATAAACTTTCTCGCCTATTTCGATTCTCAGCAATAAATAAAAAGTATTTGTAAAGCAGTAATATATCAATCGTGATTACTATTTCTTTATTGTTTTATTACATTCTTCATTTAATTATAATATTTACTTTCTTATAATTTTTATATTTATATAAAATATGAAATTCAACTTAGTTTCTGATGAAAAAATTATAAATGTCAATACATGTTGACATTCAAAAATTCTACGCCCTTCGTCCTTTAAAAAAATAGTAACTTTCAAATTTTTAATATCCACAAATTAAATTAAATATTTTCATAGAATTTTAATTTAAATCGTCATATTTATACTGAAAAATTTATATTATTATTATAAATATAGTATATATATATATATATATATATATATATATATATATATATATATATATATATATATTAGTTAATTAAAATTAATGTCACAGAGTGATTCAAATTTATTTTTTGAATTATTGTGTAGTACATTTTAATTTTCTACGATTCTATTATTAATATAAATTATTAATAACATTAAATATAATATGAATTTTATGCATATTTTTAATATTAGTATGCGATAATAAATTTCATTATATATCGAAAATGCACGTCCAAAAACACGACCGAAAACGGTTTAATTCAATATAAACAATCTTGCATAATTTATGAAACCGCTTTTCCGAATACTTTATTTTACGCTTTTGTAATTTTCAATCTCGAAACATATCAGTTATGGATCTATATATGTTTAAATATTACGCAATAATAATAAAGTAAAAAAAAAAACACGCCGTATAATATTTATAAATATAATAAAATGTTTACGTACGCGCCATATGCAAGTTGCATCATATCAATATGGACTCGTAAAAATTTTCGTGAAAATAAACCAAAAAATATATAAACCTTTTCCGTCAGTTTACTGTGAAAACAGTGTCGATATCGTTTTTAACACGTTCGATTCCGATGTATTTTCGGTTAAATTTTAACCGACTGCCAAACAGTTTTCCGTCGTCCGGTTCAACGTCCATCAACGCTCGATTTCCCAACCGGGAATATTTCCTCGTTTTCCCAGATTTTATATATATATATATATATATATATATATATATATATATATATATATATATATACATACATCTCTTTATTCCCGAGTTCGATTTTTATGTTTTTATTCAAATCGAAATATAATTGAAACGAACGCGAATCGAATTAGTAATTCAAAGACGATTTCGTCTTTTTTTCCTTCTTTCTTCTCAAATTTTTTTTTGTTCTTTTCTTTTCTTACCGTGACTGCGTAATTTATTTTCCGGGAATCGATTGAAGATTCTGTGCGCGTTTATCGTGTGCGTTTCCTGTCAGCCATAGCCTCTGTTTTCGTGATATTCACAGTTTGTCAGTTTCGACGACGAGTTTATTCATTGTATATCAGTGGTATGTTTGTATAAAAAAAAATAGACAGAGATTATTTTTCTTGTGATGCGGTTAGTTCACCTTTTTATCACAGGGTCGGATTTATAATGATTCGTATAAATTTTTAAACTCTAAATATCCTAGTACCTTTTCAAAAAGGCCTTTATTCTAAAATAGCCAATTTTATCATTGTGAAATATTTTAATATAACAAAATTCTGGTTTCGCTATTATTTTATTATATAGTGTATAACATAGCCCTCAATCTTAGTTCCGTATTATATCAATCCGGTCCTGCCTTTCCACCTAGCTCGTTCTTCTCGGTGAACCAGCTAAACAAACTATCAACTTTATCCAGACTTTCGATTATGCCACTTTTCACTTTGAACGACCGTTGCACGATCTGTGTTCTTTTGAAAAGCCAACGTGTTTTAAAATTCCATAATACAAAGCGTTCGAAAGCTAACGGAAGCATGTGCATATAATGTATTTTGAACAGATTGAAAATTTCAATGCCTTTCCAAACTCCATTATTGCAACGTATATAAATATATGGATTTGGTTTATTCGGTTTTCTTCGGAGGCATTCTTCGTTGGTAAACTTCAGCTTTTCAAAACTAAAAAAATTGTAATATTTAAATATTCTCTTCTACTGCTTATAAAGGTGACAAAAAATTTGTACTGTAATTTAAGTTAATTTTTTATTTGTTTACTCACCACTGAATAATTAATTGTATTGTTTGAAAAATAAATTATGAAATATCTTTTTTTTTTTGAGAAGAATTTTGGCGAACTAAATTGGAAATTGACTAAATTGGAAGAAGCTCGTCAAAAAACATTAGAAATGCATTCAAAGCACTTCCTATTATCTTTCAACCACGAGCTTCATCTTATTTCGATAGATCTTTTTTTCTGAATTTTACCTTCACTGTTAAGTTTATTTTTATCTATAAATTCTTAACACTACTTTCTTCTTTGTCTTCATGTCGTCTCCTCAAGAAGGTCGGCGATCCATACGGCTAACAAAACTTTCGATACGGCCATTCGAAAGAGTTCTATTGACTAACAGTTGAACCAACGATGAAGATCTTTAAACCATGAATTTTGACGTCTTCCTATTGATCTTTTCCCCTGAATTTTTCCTTCCAAAATTATCTGGAGAAGCCTGTATTTTTCATTTCTCAAGATGTGGCCAACGTATTGCATTTTCCTCAATTTAATTGTACATCATTACTAACACTACTTTAGAAATCTAAATATTGTTGAAATTTTTTTAAGCCATATTTACAAATGATAATTGGCATCGATCGTCTTTTTTATATTTTAAAATTGGTTTTCTAATATTTCACCTCTTCTGTAAGTCTGTCCGGGGATTTCTTGTTTACGTATGAGAGTTGGCGATATGAAGTCATCATTTTTACCAACTTCATTCAACTGTTCCCATTGAGTTGTTCTTGGGGAGGAAGGGTATTGGGGTGAGTAAAGAGAACCTTCACGAAGAGTGTAAGCAAATGTCATCATAAAATACAGCACTCGAGCGTCCCACGGGAACCACAATGTTGACCTGCCTTCCTACCACAAAATCATCTGTAAAAAATGCACACATTTAACTTTATAAAATTTGAAAAAAAAAACATTATCCACAAATATCGAATTCTAACGGTATTACGACAGTGGATTTACACACACACACACACACACACACATATATATTTATGCACGTTAACGTTACGATTTTGCCGTATTGAAATGCATCCATAAATTTTGTTCGCGGTTTTTAAACGATGCGCATTCCTAGTGCTTCGAACCTTTCACGGTAAGCGCAAACGGAAACAAATACTAGATCCTGGCTTTTCCCGGGGAAATGTGCAAAATTTATATTTCAACGTGATCCATCGTACGGCGCACGTTTTCGATTTATCAAATCATTTATTTACGCGTTCCTTTTCCTTTCGGCAATCCATCGTGTGGTGGTGGTCTTCGAGAAACTCGGGTTCCACTAGGAAGTTGTGACACTCGCCTCGGTAATTGTTCAATTTTGTGATGCGGTGCAAAATTTAACTTCAGTCGTAAAACTAATTGACTGCACGATTAACAAGGGAAACCACTCAAAAGTAAGCTAAACTTGCTACATAATTTAATATTAGATCGTCGTCAAATGCACGATCTGATGAAATATGAAGGAAGTGCCTTTTTTTTAACAACCGGCTCTAATCCGTCTAGTGTTAGATAATGTTAATATACTTCCGTTTTTTTTCTTTTTTTTGTATTAAAATTATAGTTTATCTCTTTTATAGATTTATTTATCGTAATTGAGGATGATAACAAAATTGAAATTTTATTTCATTAGTCGTTATCATTCTGAAAGTCAACAGTGCTTCTTGTTTTTCCATATAATTTCGTCGTTCTATACCTTTTATCTTTTTTTAAACTTGGTTATAAAGTTCTTTTTTTGACACGTTACAATCAATAGTTGTAATAAATTTAAGTGGATGATAATTCATTCGGTATATAAAATGTTTTCTTAAATCTAACATATAATAAAAACTATTAAAAAAAAAAAGATTTAAACCCATCGAGTATTTCATATTAACACTGATTTATATATATATTTTTCATTATTTAATTATGATAATGTCATTAATTAGTGTTAATTATTTATTTTCATTTTTATACATTCAATTCATTTTGCTCATTATCATTTCATATAACAATAGCGTATTTCTATCACTACAATATTTTACCTCGCAATAAATATTATATTAAACGATTTCATATTTATATTAAAAAAAATCTGTGCGAATTTTAATTTAAATTAAGGGCACGCCGTTTATGTAATAACATTTTTTTCCGGATTTAAATGATCAATTTATTGTCTCGTATATTTTCCGGTGTAGTTAAATAAAACGGTTCGCCGTTATTCCGGATTTTAATCCTCGGTACAAAAAAAAAATATTACCGACAGACGAAATATTCATAAATTTCCTATATTTTTAGTAGGATTTGGTAGAATTTAAACAAAGGTTAATCACATCTGGTCTTACGATCTTATCAGATTTACACCTCAAAGTACCGAAAAGAATCCACAGATTCTATAATATTTTATTTATTTTTATGCGAGGCCACGACCCCGCTTTAAGCAGACCGTAATGTGCCGTTGATTTATCTTTTATCACGTGGCCATAAATTAAATATTGTAATTAATTTAACGATTTTAAGTTTGATGTCGGTTTTCGAATGATATCGTTGAATTTTAACGACGCTTCTTCCTAAAAGAAAGTTCGTTGAAAAATGAGCTATTATGAAGTATTTTACAGTGGATATTATTTTTATTATTACGGTTAATTATTTTGATTAATTTTATAATCGTAATTAACTTTGTTACGCTTTTATCTTTGTTACCGAATTGCAATACTGTCAGTGGATGCTTCTCAATCTTTAAATAGCATTTTGATCGTGGAAGAAAATGAAAATCGATTTTAAAATTATGTATTCTTAATTAAATTTAAATTTTAATTAAAAATTAAATATATCTGGAGAAAAGTAAGCATAAATGTTTACATTTTTTTTCACTAACATATTTTCAGATATTTAGTATCGTTTTACGGGATTTTAAGCCTCTTAAAGATTTTTTTAAAAAAAAACTTTAATTTTGCATTATTATTTATATAAAATTTTCAAGAAATTAAATTTTATAATATTGTAAAACTAGCTCAGAAATCGCCCGTTTAATATATTTTATGTGTACAAAAGGAGAAAATTCTTTTTTAAGATGTCTATATTAAAAAAAATATGTTGTTTTCATTAATTTAACAGTACATAAAAAAATATTGGGGGAAAGAGGAAACAATTTTCTATCGAAAAAAAAGGAAGAGATATATCAAATAATTATTGAATTACCCTTCGATACTCCGGAAACACGGTTTGGAAATGGCAGTTTTAGACCATTACGAACAGTCAATAAATCGCAAAAATAACTTTTTTATGTTGCCGTAATTTGTACTTATCCATCGCAAAATAATAATAATAAACAAAACGAAAAAATTCGCGTTCGTTATTCGTTCTGCTTCCGAGTTTCGTATACCGCCTTATTGCCCCTATTATTTATGAAGGATTTGATTAGATTTGCGAGCCCTTTATTGACGTTGAAATATCGTTATGTTCCTGTTATTTTCACGACGCATCGAACGCAATTTACGTATTCAACTCGTTCCCGTGTTAAGCCATTGGTAAAAATGAATGTTTCAGCCACGTTTGAGCACTGAATATTTGATGGTGAAATGTAAATGGGTCAGTACGGTTGGCCGTACAAACGGAGACAGGCAGCAGATGTTCGCTATTTGTTAAACAACCCTTCCGCAGCAAGTCGAACGAACGGCCTTTTCGAATGCTGCCCTTTAATCGGAAAAGGTGGAGTCCAGACCGGTTCTCTTTTGCCAAATCCAGCTTGACTTTCTATAGAAATACTATTGACGTTGCTCACATGCAGATACGTTCTTTGACAATTTGGTCTCGATGCATTTCATCCGATAAACAATAAGCGCATTCACATAGTTCTATAAATTTATACATTTTATCACACGCTTTTATTTGACTTGCACTGTTTGTTGGCTCGTTTGTCGGAGTGGAATCTTATAATCGATTTTTCGATCGCTTCCCAATATCCAATCGATTTGTTGTTTTGCAAACTTGCTCATTTTCGATGACAATACACGAATCAATTTATAAATTTATCAATTAACTAGCTGTACCCGTTCACATCTAATTAAAAATTTGGATTTTTGGTGTATTTGTTCGGGAGCACGTTTCCAGGTTTTTGAATCTATCAAATTCAATAGACAGACAAACACATTAATTTATTTATATATTATATTAATTGATTAATTAATGGCTATTAATTATTTTAAATTTTATTGCATTAAAAAAGATCAAGAGACACGTAATTAATAAAGTATAATATATCGACATTATATAATTGTAAATTTTGGTCTCATTATAAATAATGGGATAATAATAAATTAGAATAGTTTGGAATTGCGCGAACATTATCGATAGATTTACGACATTCAAAATGAATTATTAAATTAAATATGGAGTCAAAAATCTGGTGAATATAATTTCGGCACCCTATCTTCTTTTATTAATCGTCTTTTAATTGAATAAATTTTCGCTGCTCCTTTTCATCCCGGTACCTGCGTTTGTTAAAAAGTTTATTAATATTTCGAAACTTGCCTTTTGCGCAAGCACAAGACGCAAAAGAAGGAGCGACTCCGATAAATATTGAAATTACGCCGCGTTCAAAGCCAAATAATAATTTTAATAATTCGAATATGGCGCTCGTTTCGGTGAAAATTTCAAAATGTGATTTATGATAAGAAGCTGCAAACTTTCGCTTAATCTAGTTTTTTTTTTCCTTTTTACGGAATCGAATTCTGAAACAGCGTAAAGTTTAATTGAAATTCACGAACGCTCGCATTTCGATTGTTGTACGCTCTTATTTATTTATTTATTTATTTGTACGGGGGGTTCGTATCACAAATGAGGCTGTCGCGAGCACAAAGGGTGCAAATACACGAAAAGCACTTAAGCATATTAATCGAAAATCGGAACCGTTCCGCGTTCTTTCTAATCATCGAAAATAAATACTAGTTTTAGTTCGCGTTCTACTATTGTAATCTTACTGCGAACATTTTGTTTTTTTTTTTGTTACTTTCTGTAATGCTTATTTTATATAAAATATTTTTTTTTCAAATTCATTTTATATTAAATTATATATTAAAGAATGTACGCAATAAAATATGCAAAAATTGATTCCGTGCAGATAGACCTCTTGCACTTTCAATTTATTTATTTATATATTTTTTTTCGCATCTTCAAAATTATAATTATACCGTTTTTAACGAAACTTTTTTTTTCGACTGGTAATACAAAAGGCGAAGCAATTACGTCCTTTAATACGATCCGATTTTCCGTATTATCGGAACGACGTTTATTTTTTTATCGTAAAATTGCGAAACCCCCAACACCTGACAATTTTAAATTCAATTTTCTTTTTTATTTAAATAAATATTCGTTAATTATTACATAGTTAATAATACGTTAATTTATATTTAATATATTTATATATATTTTCTAATCGTATTAAAAGTATAAGTAAATATTAAATTGCATTTTTTACATCATATTATATAAAATTAAACGGTATATATTTTTTTCTTAATTTTACGCATCGTTTCAATTTCATTATCTTTTACATGTAAACTTTATCTGAAGATGTCGGCTTTTTTAAAAATTCATATATACTAAGGCGACGCCATATTGGAATATACTTATGATTTTTATATTTATATCGTTATAGAACACTGATATGAATAAAATATTTCAGCCGTTTTATTTCAATTTAAAATAACCATATTTTATTATTTATTGAACATATAAAAGTATACTTTATTTATGTAAATACAGATGTTATTAAACAATGATTGAATAATAATGCTTACTTGTTGTAGATACGTATAAATCAATAGTTATATTAAAAAAAAATGTATATAATGTTAATGGTTGAATTTTGTCGTAAGAAAACGATTTTTCACTACTTAATAAATATAATAGTTATAATAAAAAATTATAGTTTGTTAAATATTTTCTTATAATACTTGTACTTTAATATTTCACAATTAAATATAGTCATTAAGATAATAAAATATAATGTCTATATTTTTAATCTTATTATTTTTCCAGTCGAGTATGTAGATAAGATGCATATCGAAATTTTCTTTCGAGAACTTAATCGCCTGATTTTATGTATAAAATATTCAGTCATATAACATCTCATTCTTTATCTAGTGCTAATGCATTTTATTGATTTTATAAATTCCATATGCGGCATCGAAAAATTCCAGAATTTCTTTGATTTCGCCTTCGGATAACAATCGGAGGATTTTTTTTTGGAAAAAATTTTACGAGCCAAGCAATCGCTCGTCTTTACGATTGCCAATAAATATATGATACGCAACTGGAAACGGCCATAAGTGCCATAACTTGTTAAATATATTTTACGCTATAAATATGCAGTGGAACCCCGCTCGTGCGGCGAAATACGGATCCGAGTCGATAGGATAAACTTTTTACAAACGTCTTATTTTTATTATTGGTACCGTCGAGACTTTTATGTATTGAATACGGTTATCCGTTTTTTATATAACACTGTGATCAAAAAGTAAGGTGAATTTATGTTTGAAATGTAAATTCTTTATTTATTATTCCAAATCAGTGTAATCCCCGTCCGATAAAACGAATTTTTGCCAACGTTTTTTCCGATCCTTGAAACAATCAGAATAATCTTTTTTCGGTATTACCTTCAAGACCAATTTGGATTCGTTTTTTTTCTCCTCAATCGTGCCAAATCGGCATCTCCGTATTGGCCTTTTTAGTTTGCCGAATAGCCAGAAGTCGCACGGAGTCAAATCGGGCGAATACGGTGGTTGCAGAACGATACGAATCGAGTTTTTAAGGCAATAAAAGTCGCGAAGAACCAATACAGTATGACATGGTGCATTATCGTAATGAAAGAACTAAGAGTTGTAAAAACGGAGATAATTGACAAACAGATGCTTGGCAAATATTATAGACAGACTTACCAATCTAGGAATAAAAATACAATTTACTTGTCTTCCTAATTTTAAATGTCAATTTCACTCTACTTTTTGAACACAATAGTACATGTAATATATTCGAAACCGATTGTTTGAATAACAACATATTTTCTTTTCAACATATTATTGGTCTAATAGTATTAGAATATGATTTAGCGGTGTCCCGTTGTATCGTTCACATGTCGCAATGCGACCAAAGAAATATATTCCGCGATTTTAACCGAAAATGGACTCTTTCGTCGTTTGACGTCTAATGGTTTTAAAAGCTCAATTTTTAAAATCGCATCTAACCGTTGCCTTTTCACCTTTTAAACCTTCCCCCCCCCTTCCCTATTTCGTCGACCATTTGGCGGGGGGGGGGCGTCATTTGTGCTCGTACCCTTATTGATTATTCATTTGTAAAATGTGACATGCTTTCTGATATTTGCCGTGCGATATTAACGTCTAATATAGATAATGTATATTGGTCGGCTTGTATAAAATGAATATTCAAACGTGTCCTCTCAGACCCGGTAATTGTATTATAATAACCGGCGAATATTAAATTTTACCGAATTTCCGACGCGAAGTTGATAATTTACCTTTCGGTGGTCCAATTTAACGCGCGTCGACTTTAATCGGAGGCGATTGTTCGGAATTTTTGTAACAAAATCGAAACTCGTTAAAGTAAACCTCGTTAGGTAAAGTTTTGTATACAATCTGTACAATCCTCACTATTATTATTATTTTAATGATAATAATATTCGTTTGCGCAACGAAAGAGAGAAAAATTACGAAATTAATTACGACTTTCAAAAGTGGACAAATAAAGATAAGACGGAGAATATTTCTTGTAAAAATCGGTCCATGCGACTTTTTGTCGCTTTTAGTTTATTACCCGGTTTTTAATGTTTATTCAAGTCATATAATAAGAGCAGTTTGCATTGAGTTTATACTATTTGTCTTTATTTAATGCAGTTTTAATTTTTATCAGTGATTCACAAACGAGGTCAACGGAGTTTTGAAAGGATTTTTATGTAATTTTAAAAGATATTTTTTATTATATAAGTAACATATTTAAATTATTTTACAATTTTAAAGAATTATACGATACAAATATAGAGCCAAACTTGTAAACGGATTTGTAGTACTTGATATAATTTTCAGCTTATATAATATTTTTCATATCTACTTAACACGTATTAAAATGAAAATAGGATTCAAATATACAACAGTTGTTTAAATCGAGAATTGTAAAAATCGAAATTACGTTCGTTTTATTCGAATCAAAATTGCATCTACCGATGGAAAAGCGGTTTATTTCGTCTCTTATCGTTTCATATCTCCGATAAAAAAAAAAAATGGCGGTAAAATCGAGACATAATACCGATCGTTTTGAATTAATAAGTCTTTAATTCCACGTGTCATTCTGTCTGCCGGGTTTAATTTGAGTGGCGTACGGTCATATTTAATTACTGTCAGTTAGGCGAGTCTGACAGTGCAGTCGGACAAGTGACGAACTCAAACGTTATCGTAAATCTGTTTACAGAACATTTGCTGCGAATGTTTAGCCCTCTTTACCCCCTTCTATTATCGATAATTTCAATATATAGCACTGTGATCAAAAAGTAAGGTGAATTTGTATAAAATCTTTATTTATTCTTCCAAATCAATTTCATCCCATAAAATGCACTTTTGTCAACGATTTTTTCAGTCCTCAAAATAGTCGGCATAGTCTTTTTCCGGTATAGCCTTCAGAAACCAGAAGTCGCACGGAGCCAAATCAGGCGAATACGGTGGTTGCGAAACGATATGAGTCGAATTTTTGTCAAAAAAAATGTCGCGAAGAACCAATGCAATATGACATGGTGCATTATCGTGATGAAGGGACCAAGGTTGTAAAAACAAGTGTAACTCGAAGATAATTAAACCTTTTGACAAACAAATGCTTGACAAATGTTATCTATAGTTCTACCATCTAGTTTTACCTGCTTTCCTAATGCTCGGGAGTTTTAAATGTCAATTTCGCTTTACTTTTAGATCAAAGTAGTATAAATTAATATTCCAATTTTCTATATGAAAATATTATTTTTATATTTAATTAAAAAAAAACAGATAATATTCATCTCATTTCAACTCAATTTACCTAATCGCATATTAGTAAAACTCTATATATTCAGCAGCAACGGATTAATCGTCACCAGTTTTCAGCCATTGAACGTTTTTATTAACACTATTATGAAAATTTAGTAAATTTGCTTGAGGATTGTATAATATGACCGCGGCCACGCGATTTCCTCATTACTGCTTATACGAGCGATTTTGATTTGAAAAGAAAAAGAAAGAAAAATATTCGACAACGAAAACGTATAATGCCAGGGCAAAGAAAATGGTAAGAAGTGGCAAATTTGTCACATAAAAGGTAAAAATTAACGCCGGTGAACTGTTGTTGTTAACCGGCATCGGTTCACTTGTCGTTAACGATCGAACGTTGCGCAAGAAAAATTTGTTTTGTTATTTTTTTCACACATATGTGTATGTGTGTGTGTGTGTGTGTGTGTGTGTACGCGCAACGCGGCCGGCAACGGGTTAATTGAGATAACCTTTAGCCGAGTTTTTACCAGTTAATGAATTCGTGAATCGAGGGTCGTAACTCGTTTTACGACGTAATTATGGCCCTTTTGGCTCTTCACAAGTGATACTAATTCGAATATTTTCAATTACACTTTCGTTTGTGCCTAAGTACTTACTATGCAATCTACTATATTTTAGTTTGAGTACAATGCGTTAACCCTTTGCGGACCGTTGTTCGATTTTTGAGATTAATTAATCATTAGTATTTTAACCGTGTAATAATATAAAAAGATAATAATGATAAAATTTACAAAATAATATACGCTATTTTAATTTAATTATTGTTAAACAGACTATAAGTTTATATGGTTAAATTTTACACTATGTGACAATATAAGTAATTAATATTTCTTGAACTATGCTTTATGGAGTCCAAGAATTTCCCGAGCCACTCAAAAGGGTTTCGCATGAAGGCTTTGAAGATGTAATTAAACGTCTCATTTTAATTATATTACCCTCTTAATTAAATATTTATGGGCGGGGACTCCTGGAATATTTTTACTCGACATTTTTGCGGACTAAATGAATTTTAAAGGAGCAACATTGAATAATAACGACAACTTTATCTGTACTTATTGCACGTTCACGGTTATATATATATATATATATATATATATATATATATATATATATATATATATATATATATATATATACAAATGTTAATTAACATATTTTACAAAGAAACTTTGTTTCAATTTTATTTATTTACACTCATTATTTTTTTCGTATGAAAAGTTAAAATAATTTTATTTCTTTAAATCGTTAATGTTTTTAAATAGATTTTCCATTAAAAGAAAAAATATTCTAGAAAGTAATTTATACCCCTATAAAATTATAAACATAATTATTTTTCTAATTACATTTATTGTTGTTTTTTTAACTGAGCTATAAATAAACATCTATTGTGGGTCGGGAAAAGGTTAACCAATTTAACTAGAGAGTTAAATTGATAATATACCGTTGTTTATCTACCAATTAATTCTTTTCTCTGTTAGTTTATATATCAAAATAAAATCTATATTATGAATAACATAAAAAAATATGTATATATTATCATAGAATTAAATTAAAAAATATTTATACGCCATTAAAAATGAAATGTTAATATTTGAACGGTGTCGCATATTTTTTTTATCTAATGAAAAAGTAGGTTTTAAAACCCAATTTTATTTTATATTTTTTTAATAAAAAAAATTTTAATCCTTTTTTGTCGTCCACATATCAATCATCGGTATAATTGCAATTGATACACGCGATATTATATTAAAAAAAAAATTGCGTGGCACCGCAACGTTTTTATTAATATATTTTATTTTAATGCCTAGGCTTTGCGACATTAATCAATTTCACACACTATTAAATATTTACGCGAAATTCATTACGCGCAAGTCTGTTTATATATATATATATATATATATATATATATATATATATATATATATATATATATATATATATATATATAAATATATTTTTGGGGGTTCGATAAACGACCAATAATAAGTCTATGAATTGTGTCGATTTTATCTCGCATACCGTCAATCATCGTCTATTTATTATAAATATAATATAATGTTTTTTTTCCATCAAAACTGATTAATGAACGTCCATTAAATTTCATATCCGTATTGAAAAGTATATAATGTGATAATTCGAGAGTTTCTCAATCTACAATTGAAGGTTTCTATTCGATTAAATTATTCAAATGTTACATGTTTATTTTGAATTATAATACTAACCGTTTCACTCGATTTAATATAAAGGATTCGTGTCTGAAATTTGTTATCATTTATTTAATTAAATTTTAACTGTGTATGTTCATATGAATTGAAAATTTATTATATTTCTTTAAAAGTACGATAAAAATATTTAAAGATTGGAACTTAAATCAGAATCAAATTAAATATAATATACAGTTATTTATGTCTCTTTAAAATAAACAATTTGTTTAATATGACGGAATAATAATTGATAATAATAATAATTATTCGTTAATAACATTGTCATTTCTTATTATTATTTTTTTGTAAAACGAAAGCGATTTTCACCCAAAATTCATATCACATTCAATATTACGACTTATTCATCTCCGTTTTTTTCCTTTTCTACACTCGACTTTGGCTCTTTGCTCTGTCAACGCGGTTTTATTTTGTTCACATATATATATATATATATTTTTTTTCAGCACTTTTTCAGTTACCCCTTAGTGAGTGGATTCAGCAGCACGCAACGCTCATTTCTCGGTTTTTGCTCTATTTTCTCAATAAAGCTTTTTTTATTGTTCCTCTCGTGTTTTCTGGCATACTACTCCGAAGTCGCACAATATATTACGGCAATGTGTGTGTGTGTGTGTGTGTGTGTATTACCTATCTCGGTGACTGCGATTTTTTTCATTTTCCGTTTTTCACATATTTTTTTTCCTTCCAGGTTTTTGTTTTCCAACGGATTGATTGACGCTTTTGAGGTTACTCTGAGGTTTTTCCCGACAAAATTTCAATTTTCCACCCTCCCACTTCCTCCCGCACCCCCCTCGCGACGTGGCGCCGTTTTTTATATATTTTTTTTTCTCTTGGCCGTGCATTCTTTGTTGTATTTATTATTATTGTACACCGCCGAGAGAGTAAATTGAGTGAATAAAAGCGATAGAAAACAACCCCATCCCCACAATAATGGGGTTTTCGAGGTGGTACCGAAATCCATTTGCCGTTATAATCGTACATATTATATACAAGAGATGAAAGTATAAAATTAACAAGACGTATATATTATATATATATATATTTTTTTTAATTTCGAAATATATTTCAACGTGAAGAGCAATAATTAAATTTTCTCATGTTTGAATCTGCGAAATAACTCGTTTATCGCGAATAAATTAATTAAAATGTCTAATTGGTCGTTTCGTTAATACTCCAAAAGCACCGAAATACGTTATCGCAATAATTTGAATATTAATTTTATTCAAATTCAACGACATTTTTATTATAATATACAATTTTATACGGTCATATTTTCGTACAATTATCATTCTACCAATGAAAATGCGTATAGTTTTAACTATTCTAAAATTTAATTATTCTCCTATCACAATAATTTTCGAAAATAATTTATTTGTATCTATTGAAATTACAGTTTTTATATATTAGTCTAGTATAGAACTGTAGACTCAATCCATTTAAATATATATATAGAAGATATAAAACTTGATAAAAATAGTCATGAACTTCACAGATTCATGTTTTTATTTTTCTTATCGAAGTTCAGAGATTTCCTATTATTTTTATAATAATAAATAATTTTCCATATATTATAATGTTGATAATTAAATATCATCTTATTACAAAAACTTTCATTGAACATGATAGGTCTTAAATATGTTTAGAGACAAGTCAAAAAGGAGATTTATTTTTGACGTCGACATATACCAGATGTTTCATTTATAAAATTATATAAAAGATATCAAATTTCCTAGTTTTATTTATATTACATTAAACGTTAAAACACATAAATGTATTAAAATTCAACCTTTTCGCATATCTGTTCGATTAATATACGTATTAAATTCAATACTCGCCCAAGTTTACTTGTTTTAACGTAAGTCGAGTTACAAATTTATGCAAAAGAAAAATTAATAAATTTGCAAAAATATAATACATACATACATACGTGCATGAAAATAAAAGTTATAAAAAAAAACACACGAGTACACAATTTTATGTGTATTATTAATGACTTTCGCATCACGCAATGTTTATATAAATACGTGTACATGTGAAATTTTTACGAGCTTTTATAGCTTAAGTATTTTAAATCGAGTTTACAAAACTTTCACGATAAATTTATTTAATTCCGTTTTTTTCAGCCACGCGCGCCTCTTTATTTCAGTATATATATATATATATATATATATATATATATATATATATATATATATATATATATATATATATATAACTTTTCCGTTTTTATTTTGAATTATTAATATATATACGAAGCGGTTAAATAATATCTATTATAGTCGAGCAATTATATAATGTTATAATGTGATTATATTATATATCGAGCAATAAAGTCTATATAAAACGACGTAAATCCAAGTATTACATATCTTTTATGTAATATATTCAATACGTTAACCCTTTTAGGTCGTCAATGATTTGCGAAGTGTGTTCCGGTCGGTTAATCTTGTAAGTTATATGATATATATTAATATATTAAAAAAATATTTTTATATATTTATAAAATATAAATTTTCATATAGACGATTTTTTTATATAATAATATAATATAACGTTAAGTTTATTATTCAACCAGGTTAAACGACATTTTATACAACATCATGTGACCGTCGATCATTTGAATATCATCCCCTTTGTGGCTCAGTTTCATCCACTTTGTACGTTCTTCAAAAAAAAAAAAATAGACTCTGTAATAATTTCCGAGGTGCAAAAGAAAAAAAATGGAGATAGAAGTCGAGAAGAATACATTATAGTAATCGCTCGCCAGATTCAGAAACAACCCCTCAAAGTTTCAAATCCATCCACCGTACGGGGTGGTTTTAATGGATATGGTCTGCATTCACGCGAACCGAAACTGGGCCATCTTTTTTTTTTGCACTTTTGAGTCGTTTTCAAAAAACCGCGGGATATTTGAAGATATGCCGATCGCACACTTATTTTACCTTTTCATAAGAAAAATCGAAAAATGTGCTCGTAAAACCTTTTTTTTTTTTTTTGGAAAACATCGTTGTACAAGTTGCCAACATTTATAACAGTTATACTTAAAAATGTATTCTAATTAAAATATTTAGTGAAAAATTATATTTTAATTAATTAGTTTAAATTGATTCTCAAAATTAGAAGTGGCAATATTTTTTTCATGAAATTGTTAAAATTATATAGATAATTATAAACTGTTCCTTTGCACTCGAGAAGTGTCGTTTAATCACCACTTAGATTGATACCTCAGTATAATGTTTTTTAAGAAAATTTATGAAATGATGGCGAAAGCTTTTTTTTTAGACTTAGAAATTTCTTTGATAAATTCGTATATTCTATATAAAATCACCAAACATCAGAGGTAATAAAATTCGTCATTAACGTTGCGAAACGTTTTAATTGCAAAGGGTTAAAAATATCAATGAACCTATAGATTGAATCAATGATTCACCAATACTGTTTAATCAGAAATATCTAATTTCAAAATAAATATTAACATCGCTTTTCAATAGCGTCTTAAGATGTTGACAAAAAAAGGTTGATAACGACTGTCTCAAATTGTATACGCGCTCGCTTTTGCGGTTGATTTATTAACACGAATGCGACCACCGAGAGGTCACCATCGGGAAAAACTTTGCCCGGGTCTTCTGAATAAATTATTGCGAATTTCGACCTTCCCGCTCTACTTTTTTCTTTTTTTCGTTCCGCATTCGCTTTCCCAGGACCGTCTTACACTTTCGCCTCCCCTGACTTTTTTTTCTTTTTTTTTTAGCGATAGGTGGAAATCTCGTGTTAAACTTGCCGTTTAGAGCGTGACATTTCGCATTAGAGAAATTTCTTTACCCGTTTACATTCAATTCTGCGTATTTATTATTACGACTATAAAATTGAATTTATAAATTTTACTTGCGATATCTCATTTTAGTACGTTATTTTCATATATTATATGGTATAGTATTATATTAATTATTAGATGTATTATTATTTTATCGATGAACGTTGAATTTTATTTTTAGGTTAAATATCGACGTCCGAAAGTAAAATGAAGTTCAAATCGGCAACTTGCTGACTGTTCATAAAATAAAGTTATCGATCAATCTAGATTAAATCTCGAGTGATTTCTTTTTGAATTTTTCTTTTTTGTGTGAAAGTGGGATCTGATGTACTATAAATCGACATAATATCTTTAGTATATGGTATATCAAAATAACATATAAAGAGATTTTTTTTTATTTTAATATGATAAAATTATATTATTTTTTTTAATTAAATTTTTATATCCAATCTGAATTTATAAATATATATAATATTTTTTTCACATAAATTATTTTCTGTATTGTGATCTCTGTTATCCCGGGCATTATTCGATTTATATACATTTTTTCCGCGAATTTTTATCCCACCCAACGCACGGAATTTAGCAGATTTTTATTTTAAAATTTTTATTTTTTGAACGTGTTATTCGACGTCGGTTTAGCATTTCAATTTTTAACGTGATTAAGAGCGAAAACTCGACGTTTAGTTTTTTTTTTTTTTGCATAACGGCTAGACGTAGACGCGTTTGAAATTTAATAACCCATTTGCGTTGGTGAATTTTGCCGTTGCGTACGCTTATTGCCAAATTTACGCTCTATTATTTGCCTATTTTTATTTTTTTTCCTTTGAAGGGAATTTTCCTAATGATAAACTGAAAAATTGTAGTCGATTTGTTTTGTTGTGTGCCGAATTCAATTTCGATGTTCCCTTTCCTCATCTTAAACGCCCCAGTGGCGTTACAAGGTTAGGGTGTAATCATATAAAATATGATATTTATAAATATCTAATTAAATTTGTCTATAGCGAGCCGTTAGTATTCTGTAACATTATACAAAATATGTATACTACTGTGATCAAAAAGTAAGATGAAAATGGTATTTTAAAGGCAGGTAAATTGTAATTTTTTTCCTATGTTGGTAGGACTGTTTATAACACTTGCCAAGCGTTTGTTTGTCAAAAGGTTTAATTATTTCCGAATTGCATGTGTTTTTACAACTCTTGGTTCCTACATCACGATAATGCACCATGTCATTCTGTATTGGTCCTTCGCGACTTTTTTTTTCATCAAAAACTCGACTCGTATCATTCCGCAATCACCTTATTCGCCTGATTTGGCTCCGTGCGACTTCTGGCTATTTAGCAGACTCAAAAGGCCAATACGGGGACGCCGTTTTGACACGATTGTGGAGATAGAAAACGAATCAAATAAGGTCTCGAAGGCTATACCAAAAAAAGACTATTCCGACTGTTTGGAGGACTGGAAAAGTAGTTGACAAAAGTGCATTTTATCTGATGGAGATTAATTTAAAGGGGATGAAATTGATTTGGAAAAATTTACATTTTAGAAACAAATTCACCTTACTTTTTGATCATAATGTTGTATATATTGAATTATTAAAATTTATGTATATATTGTATGTACAAAATGTTACATCTAAAAGCTATTTAATGAAACGACAAAATACTGTTGGAATGCAAAAACGATTTTTATATATATTTAGGAATGTTACGGTATTTTGCCTTGAAATTTTTAATCTTATAATTTTATTTTTTTTCTTTCTTAGAGCAAATAGAATTTCATTATTTTTATTATTTAACACTACGCCACTGTTTCATCCCCGCCATTTTCCAAAAAAAAAAAAATAATAATAACAAGCTAAATTTTCCATTGTATATTTTAAGGGTCACGATTCAAAATTCAATTTAAAGCTTGACTTATTTATCGAAAGAAAATTTTTTGTGTATATAAATATATATATTTAAAATATCTTTGAAGAATTCGAATAGTCAATAAATTAAACCATGTTCTTTTTGAAATCTATGTAAATTTTCAGCACTCTATTAAAGTTGTTTTTTTTTCTTCTTTTTACTTACAGGTAAACATTGGTTTGTTAAAATAAACAACGTATCGCTTTCGATAGAGAATGACCTTTTTTTCTGGGTACAAGAAACGATGACGTTTTTAGATCGTGATATATATATGTTGATTCTAAAACGTAAGTTTGTATATTTTTTCTATACATTATGATGTTTTTATTTCGTTATACGAAATTTTCAAGTGGTTTCTGTATTGAAAACTGAAAAGTGATATTACTTGACGAGGTCTAATTTAAAACCTTGATTTCTATTTTTGTTTATTTTCACAGATGTTTTCTTCAGTCAAAATAAAATAAATCTAAATCAATATATCAATTATTTAAAAAAAAAAGTATTTATAAAAGAAAATTCATTTATGTATCCGCATAAACGTAATCAAATTTTCACCCCATGCGCATTTTCCGGTTATATCGGACTCTTTTTTTTTTTTGCAACGACCTCTCGCCCCTCCCCCAACCGCTCCTCCCCTTATGTTCGTTTTTTCGTTATTTTTTAAATAGCGTACGACCAGGGCCGTCCAATCAAATAGACTTTTGTCGTCGGGGGCGCGCAGATGCGACGGTTCGTCTCTTTTTTTACGGCGGCCCCAAAAATCTGAATCTTTTATTGCGGACTCAAAATTATGACGCCTTAACAATTCAGGTCGCCCTGTTCGGTCACTATTCGACGACCACTATTTTTATTCTTTATCAGCTGCAGTCCGATAAATATATATATATATATATATATATATATATATATATATATATATATTCTCCAATTTTTTTTCACTGACGGTTCGACTCGAGTTTCAGCTCACCGATAAGACTCGAAAATCTGGTATTTGTTCGTTTTAATTGGCCGATTAATTAAATCTAATCGGTGTTTCGGTGTTTGTATCACGGCATTATTTTTCATTAGATAATACGAATCGGAACTGATAAAAATATGCCTTTTATTTAGTATACATTTTAATACGAGTTTCTTTATATTTAATTTTCATTTATACAGATTTTCAACTATTAAATAGTTTCTCTATATAAAAACAACAATTAAATAAGGTAGAGAGGTTAAAACATTAATATTTTATTTATTATTAATTCAGATTTGTTTTCTGATTATATTTAGTAGCTCTAGTTGTTTGTTCTAAGTTTTATTATACTAATTTAATTATAAATATCAATTCATCTATAATAATATAATATTTTTTAAGGATTTCCTAAGTCAAAGCGTTCATCATATATTAAAATAGGTACTGAAGTTTTTTCGTTCAACACATAATTTTATCTATTTTTATTATATAAAAAACACACACATTTTTCTGCCATTTTATGTTTGCATGGTAACATACGTCGTTGCAATCGCCTCACACGAAATCCGTAAATTTATTAAGGGAACACGTGCCTTCGTGCAAATGTACCCCAAAAATTGGAAACTTTCCTATGCGGCTCCGTGCATGTTCGAGTTTTTTTTTCTTCCCGGGATCTTACAATTCGAATTTTTTACGGTTCAGATGCTCTCAATCTTTAAAGAGGTTCGGGTCGCTCGAATGGGTCACGCAGGAATCATTTTAACCGACATTCGATACCGATTTATCTTCGGGCACGTCAACGGGAAAACCGTTCGTACGTAACGAGAATACCGTATAAAGCTATTAAATGCCAAAGGGTGCAAGTAAATTTTTATTTTTATCATGCGATATATCATTATATTATGATATAGAATTTGAAAAAAAAACTTTTATTTTCATCTCTAATATCGTTTCATAATTTCGATAATTTTGTAGTATTATATTTACGTGTATATATAGGATGTTAATATCGGAAAGTGCTTCTTGTTGCAATCGCGTCCATGTTTCGTATTTGCATTGTCGCACTTGTTCCCTTTGGTCTTAATCGGTTTCATACATCACTTTCGTGTCGATTTATACGTAATGATTTTCTTGTGCAACGTGTCGTTGTTGTGTTTTGTTTTAGAAACGGGTTCGATCACAATCTCGGTGTGTTCGATGTGAAATTTATTACTAAAGTTTGCACGTTCGGTTATATTGTGCGGCTTTAGGCCGTTTTGAATTTTGTTCAGTAATGATTATCGACAGGGTTCTCGCTTTGTAGTCGAAGTAGGAACTATTCAATTATCGCAACAGTCTACGTATATTCAATAAATAATCAATTGATATAAAAATATCGTTAATGCTATAATATATTATTTATTCTGTTTAGTTTAATTTTTAACTCGTACTATTCAATGAAGTAAATTAAGAAAGTTTCTTTCTTCTTGGAAGACTTTTTTCTTTTCTTCTCCATCCTATCCAAAATCATTGACAGGCTATAACTTTAGTCTAGGACGGTACGATCTAGGCATATTTTTTCACAAGCTTGGGTATCTGACTGCCTATACTCCACACATATGGACATCAAGATGCCTTCACTTCTTCTGTCAGATCTGGTCATCCGAATATTAGTGTCCATCTTGAAAAACTTGATTAATAATAATTAAGATAATATTCAATGATCTATTATTTAAAAAGATTTAGAAATCCTTGTAAGAAAAAAAAACACCCATCTAAAATGTTTAATATTGTATCAGATTTGGCAACCCTGACGTTGATGTTCTTGTAAGATTTTAACCGTAAACTTTACCTTATTACATTCGAACTACGCCAATATATAATAAATAATTGTAGATTTCGATTTCGCCACAGTCGATACGCTTTTACGAAATTAATTATATGGTTTCGACTCTCGGCCGCCTCTAATTGTTGAACGTGCGCGTTGAAAATATCCCATTTTACCACCTCAACCCTTCCCCATTGTGTTTCCTTTTACCCTCTTGTATGATTTACTTGAACTTTCTTTGGGGTAGCCGAGCTTCGTATATGAATTACGACTGTTTTTAAGACAAACACGCGATCGAAATCTGAAAATTCGCCCGCATTCGTTAAAACTAAGCTACAGTTAAAAAGTTTACCGGGTTTCTTTTGTAATGCGCCAATATAAACTTCATTCGCCTCCCGAAATAATACCGTTATACATGTATAAAAATTACATTTCATATGTAACAATAATCGAGTGTCGCACAGTATCAATATGAAAATTACATTTTCTTAAAAACAGTAAATGTAATGATTTAAAAAATAACTAAATTTGGACGTAAATAGGATATTTAACTTGATAACATTTCATTTTATTCGTCAAAAAGCAAAATTTATACACACATATAATATTCCTTTCACCATTTTGTATATATATATATATATATATATATATATATATATATATATATTTAATTTAATCTGTATTAGTATTATAGTTTTCTCCATGAAAATTTCCAGTATATGGAAGCCAACGTCACTTGAACTTAGTAATACTAATTTAACTGTCAAACAGTTTCTCTAGCATAAAGTACACACACACACACACACACGTATCATAATATACTTAAAATATATTATAATTATTATTCAGCTATTCGTTTTTAATAATCCATCAAGTTTAATATATTCGCTGGACGTATAATAAATCAGCTTATTATGTAAACATAATAATTAACCGTCGTCGTTGCATACAACAATAAATTTTACAATTAAACCGAAAGCTTTTCACTGAAATGATATAAAAGTGAAATACGTATTTTACACGGTTCACTGGTGAAAATTAATATTTTCTTTTTTTATGCACGTAACCGTGTATATATATATATATATATATATATATATATATATATATATATATATATATATATATATATATATATATATATATATATATATTATTTTTAATGTAATTTCATTTCACTTTTCACTGATAATGCGGCTGACATATTTCACACTTTATATAATAATAGTACATATATCGCTGTCAAGATAAAAATTACTTGACATTTTAAATAACCTACATAATTTATTGGTGATTTAGCTAAACCGATTTATGTGTAGGCGATTTTTTTTATCGTTTATAAAATAAAATATATTTTCATTTATTTTTGTAATTGCATCACAATACATATATATATATATATATATATATATATATATATATATATATATATATATATATATATATATACTAGTATATGACATATACTTTTTCTCTTTTGTAATTCAGGTGTCTCCATAGTTTTCAAGTGACAGGCTACATGGAAAAATTCATAATAAATGGCGGGCTAGATAATATTAAAAATAATATATAATATTTCTGCACCTCATCCCATCATTCACTACTCGCTGTTCATGTGAATTTACGCTCTTTTTGAAAATATTTTTTTCCAGTTTTCTCTTTGAAATTTTTCCACATTATTCACAAAGAATATTTTTTTAATTATGTAATAGTTATTAAGTTTATATGATTATATTAAAAAATGAATCGTCTCTTTATAATATGAATTTTATATTTTTTAACGACTCGTTGATATATTCATAAAAAAATGACATACTACTGTGATCAAAAAGTAAGGTGAAATTGTTAATTGAAGGCAGATAAAATTGTATTTTTTTTCCTAGGTTAGTAGGACTATAACTAGGAAGTTACAACTTTTTTTACAACTCTTGTTTCCTTCATCACGATAATACAACATGTCGTACTGTACTGGTTCTTCGCGACTTTTTGCCAAAAACTCGACTTATATCGTTCCGCAACCACCGTGTTCGCCTGATTTGGCCCCGTGCGACTTCTGGCTATTCAATAAACTCAAAAGGCCAATACATGGACGCCGTTTTGAATGGTCTTGAATGCCTTCCGGAAAAAGACTATTCCGACTGTTTGGAGGACTGGAAAAAGCATTGGCAAAAGTGCGATTTGTCGGATGGGGATTGCTTTGAAGGGGGATGAAATAGATTTGGAAGAATAAATAAAGATTTTACAATTTATAAACAAATTTACCTTACTTTTTGATCACTCTGTTACAATTAACTATTCAATATTTTGAAATGATTATTTTTAAAATCTGAAGATAATATAAAATGTCAAATTTTGTTGATTATGATTTTGGGTTCGTTATTTTATTCAAATTTGTCTGTTTGAACTTTTCGTCTCTTGAAAATTTGCTTTTATATAGAATTGAACGCGTTTCAACACAAAATCCAAAGTTCCTTTTTGGGCAAAATTATCTGTTTGTACGTTTTTGATACATTTGTCATTTGCAGTCGGTATTAAATTAATATTATCCAGCGATCATCGTTTTTGTTGTAATTTTGGACGATACACAATTTTCGCGTATGAGTTAAATTTAATCATTTATATGATATGCAATATTATTCACAATTGAGTTCAATTTATTTTCATATATATATATATATATATATATATATATATATATATATATATATATAATATTCACGAGCGATGACTTTGTTCGCGAAATTTCTCTTTGATGCCAATGTACTATTATTGCCGAGTTCAAAGGGTACGAGTGCACGAAACGTACTTTTGAAAATACATTTCTGACACTCGTTATTATACACTCGGAACATTTTAAGCGTTTATACATCCATAAATCGTTTCCACATCTGTTCTCAAATATCCGCGGATTTTGTTCTTAAAAAAAAAATCAAATAGCTATATGAGCCGTTTCTATTCGCTTTTATTTATTGAGCCGGTGAAAAGGAAAGATTTGAAAATCTGCTTGATCTCTAAAATGACTTGATTTTTGAAATTTTTATTCTTACATTTTTCATAGTTATTTTTTTTGTCATCAACTCTACATCCATCTGATATTCGTATTAAATTATAAATATTTATTGATTTTTAGGCTAGTATTTATTTAGACGAACTTAACTAAGTATCTAACACAAATTTCGTATTTTTGTATAAATTATCAATTTTGCACAGTTCATATATATATATATATATATATATATATATATATATATATCGCTGTTTTTCAATTGCACGACATGCACCTTCCACTACATACAATACATACTTTTATTATGTTTGCATCGCATTTATCGTTTAATTCGACTATAAATCTCTAAGAAACAAGCCTGCATATCTGAAAATCCGACTGTACCTCAGTCTAACGACCCTCGGAGACTTTGATTTATTAAACTCGGCGTAATTACAGAAATCGAGTGTTTCAAACTACGGCTATTTCAAATATGAAAGCCTTTCATGTACGACTTATTCGCGAACAGACCTTCACAATAATTAATTTCTCAATTTTCCGAAAATCGGCCTTCGAACCGAATCTAATCGGGCATATTTAACGGATCGCATGTGTACATTTTTGACGGTTGGCTCGTTTTTCGAAATTCGAAAGTTGTTAACTAACCGTCGAAAGTTCCAACTGACGAAAAGTTCTTCGCATATATATGCATAAAATAAATGAACTTTTATTCATGCGCGGTTCACCTCATTAACGACGTCAAGTTTTAGTTTTCAATGTGAAATTTCAACCCGTTCACGTTTATAATTCATTAACGTTAAGTGTTTATATAAAATCAAACCGTGTATATTTACGTTCATCATCTTAACACATTCGCTATATCGTTTTAGACGATGATGCGGTGAAAGTATATTATAATATCTTATATAATATTATTAATTATAGATGTATAATTTCGATAAAATTTCTCATATACGAAAACGGTATTGTAATATGATTAAATAAATCGATAATGTTTTAAAATTCTCAAATTTGAATCTCTTTTTTTTAGTTATTTTCTTTCAACCCCATATATAATCAATATATATTATTATTACATAAATAATTGTTTTAAAGTGAAAATTCCATTGATTAAAATCGATATAAAATATTCCAAAACTTTGTATTAATTGTATTATTAACATTAATATCCATTAATGTATTTAGAAAATTACTTTTTAGACACATCGTATTAAATACTTATTAATTATAACAAATTCCTCTTTTAGTTACTTTTATTTTTCCATAATAATACAAAAATATCACTTATTTAAATTTTTAAAATAATAAAATAATTCAAATATTTTAGTATATTATATATATATATATATATATATATATATATATATATATATATATATATATATATATATATATATATATATATATATATATATATATATATATATATATATATTTATATAATATCCATTTTTTTACGAATTAAACCGATATACCAAAAAAAATTAATATGACCAGTAACCGTTTTGTGAATAAACGGAATTCCAAAACTTTTTTCATTGTTACAATTTTATAATAATACGTCCATTATTTCGGTAACTTTATATATATATATATATATATATAATATATATATATATATATATATATATATATATATATATATATATATATATATATATATATACTAATGTCAATCGTTAATCTATTGTACTTATTTTACGTGTATACTGTTAGGCATTCTTTTTTATAACAATAGTTCTACATAGTTTAACTTGATGACGGCTCCAAATTTTAAATTGGATGTTGACGTTTATAAATACAAAACAGTTTCTTGATTTGACATAAAATATGGGAAATTCAAAAGCCAAAAGAGGCAAGCGTGTGTAATTTATAATATAACACTGTGATCAAAAAATAAGGTGAGTTTGTTTTTAAAATGTAAATTATTTATTTATTCTTCCAAAACAATTTCATCCCCTTCAAAGTAGTCCCCGTCCGATAAAACGCAATTTTTTCAACTACTTTTCCAGTCCTCGTAACAGTCGGAATAGTCTTTTTTTTTGGTATAGCCTTCGAGATCTTCTTCGATTTGGTTTTTATCTCCTTAATCGTGTCAAAACGGCATCCCCGCATTGGCCTCTTGAGTTTTCCGAATAGCCAGAAGTAGCACGGAGCCAAATCAGGCGAACACGGTGGTTGCGGAACAATATGAGCCGAGTTTTTTAGCAAAAAAGTCGCAAAGAACCAATGCAGTATAACATGGTGCATTATTGTGATGAAGGAACCAACAGTTGTAAAAATACTTGTGACTCGTAGATAATTAAACCTTTTGACAAACAGACGCTTGGCAAATGTTATAAACAGTCCTACCAATCTAGGAAAAAAATATAATTTACCTTCCTTCCTAGCCCGGGAGTTTTAAATGACAATTTCACCTTACTTTTAGATCACAGTAATATATTTAGTACTATCTAGTCTAGTATATAACTTTTTTTTATAAGTATATTGTAACAGATCATAATTCTGTGTATTTTTTTAATTTAGATATTTATTTTATTATCAGAGTAAATTTTGAACTTTGGTTCTGCAAATATTTTAATAATACGAGTTATTTTCTATATTTATATTAAATTTTGAAAACATATAAACAAAAAGAAGAAGAGTACAAAATTGATTCATCTCATATAGCGTTTATATACGTAACGTTGTAATGTAATAATATTGTAAATTGACTTTTGGTATATATAATAATATTACTTAACGGGTAAACGAATCCCTTTTCGGATTTGTTCTGGGGGTATGCTTTTAATATGCAATAAATCAGGGATTTAGAATTTTGAAATTGAAACATTTTTCATCGCCACCGTTGTGTTAGTTCTTCCTTCCCTTTGCACACACACACACACACACACACATTTATATAAATAACATTTCAAACTAATAATTCCGATAAAATCCGATCCGTTTTAACGTTTACCCTATTTCATTTCTGACTTGTTTTTAAACGAGAAATCCTCCATACGGCAAATTAAGCCTTCGATTTACACGGTAAATTGGTTTCGCAAAAGTATCGCGTAAATCGAAACTATTGTATAATATATCATATACGATTACTCTTCCGATATTTAATCGCATTATTCGTAATCGAACCTTTCTATTATTTTTATACTATTACGATTACTATTGTAAAAAAAATCCCATTTTATCGTCGAAACGAAGTCATGTTTCCATTCTCATCTGTAGTTTTATTACTTTGCACTTGTAAAAGTCATCGTAATTCGCGTTGTTTTTAATGGATTTCTTGGTACTGTGGATTTTTTTTTTAAACGTGACCGTTGTTCATTTTTGCTTTTGAAACTTATTCGCGGACCTTAATTTACTTAGTTTTGCTGTTGTATTCAATCTTCGTGCAAATCACGACCAACTCATTACCTTAATATTGTAATGCCATAAACATATTACGGATTATAGTGTTGATACATAGGTTTTATGCCCTTATTTTGAGTAATTGACGTTGGTTAAAATGTTATATTTCTCTTTTGATATATTATACTATACGTATTATAATTTGAATAAATTATATTTGCGATATTTGCATTAGATTAGTATAAAAATTGTGTCAATTTTCAACAACTGATGAAATAGATAAACTTCTACAGGATGAATTAAAAAAAATTTTTGATCAATAAACAAGTTCACAATCAGACATTTTTCCCTATTTAATGACAGTTTTGTAATAATATCACTGTGATCAAAAAGTAAGAAGAATTGGTTAAAAAATTTAAATTCTTTATTTATTCTTCCAAATCAATTTCATCCCATTCAAAGTAATCCCAGTCCGATAAAACACACTTTTACCAACGCTTTTCCAGTCCTCGAAATTTAGCCTTTAAGTCCTTCTTCGATTCGGTTTTTATCTCCTCATTCGTGTCAAAACGGCGTCTCCGCATTGGCCTTTTGAGTTTGCTAAATAGCTAAAAGTCGCACGGAGTCAAATCAGGCGAATACGGTGGTTGCGGAACCAATGCAGTATGATGTGGTGCTTTGGCAACGCTTGGCAAATGTTATAGACAGTCCTACCAATCTAGGAAAAAAATACAATTTACCTGTCTTCTCAATGCCAGAGAGTTTTAAAATGACAATTTCACCTTACTTTTTGATCACAGTAGTATATCGTTCGATGTACTTGTTTCGTTTGTCATCCGATCAGCCGTATATATATATTTTCACATCCCGTAGCGTAATTTTTTACGAGCGCGGACTTGAAATGAATTTAAAAAGCCGACAGAACTTCATTAACAAAACGAGCAACGGGTTGAAATATGGTTTTTCGAGCGTTGACAACCGTCGCACGTCTACAATTATTTTCATGCGACACCGCACGTATACATGCCCGCCCTTAATCTGTTTTCGATTTTTTTTTTTTTTTTTTTTGCTCAGCTTCTCCCCACCTCTAATGCGATTCTAGTTGATTCGCCATTTCGGCCCGAATGAAAAACATCGAATTACTTATTCACACGTGAATCGGTTATTACAGCCGAAGAAAATGCTGATTGTTTTACGGCGCTCGACATTTTTAGTGCGCCAAAGGATGTAAAAATCCATAAATCAAACGGCCAAAGTATGGGAAATGAACTCGGGTGTGTATATTTGTAAAATAAATTCGTTTCATTTGTTTTCGTACGTGAGGTGGTTTGACATTCATAATTCTTCGTTTCAATGTGTATTGCTTGATGGTGGTCGGTGTGCTTTTTTCGTTTTTCATTCTATTTTATTTTATTTTTGAAAAATTCTGTTCGCATTTTAGGATTATTGAGCGAAGTGCTACCGCCGGCACGTACTTGTTCTTCACGAATGAGGCGATTTAAATTCTACAAATATACACCCTCGCCCCCCCCCTCGAGCGCGCTCACCCTCCTCTCACTCTGAATAATGAGGTTTTTTTTTACAATAACACTTACACTTTTATTAGGAATTAATCAACGAACAAATAGATTCACGTAGAATCCTACTTATTTTTTTTTTAACTATAACCCTTAATAGGTCATCGAGATACTTTGGTAATGTTTCTGAATATTTTTTTCTTTAATATAATATATTAAAATTAAGTTTTAATAATAATTTCAAATTTTCTTACGTATATCCAATATATCCGAGGAAAATTACATAACTTAATAATATTTAGATAATATATGCTTTTCAACCCTTTAAATTAAAATAATGTTGACTTTATATATCCTACGTTTGAACTATGCTCTTGAAATATACGATATATTCAATTAAAAAAAATATATTTCTAATATAATATATTATTTTTTTTCAGTGAAAAAAATATTCATATGTATGTGTAATTAATTTAGCAATATGGACAAGTTGATAAATATTATATAATACAAATAATTTTATACAATCTTAATAGTGCTATTTATTTATTAAACATTTTGATAACAAAAAATATATATTTACTTATATTTTCAATAACACTATTATATATATATATATATATATATATATATATGAAAATAATAAAAAATAATTATTTTCTTAACATTTTTATAAATAGTATGTGAAACGGAGAACGTCTCAATTTTCTATACGTAAAAGTAAGGCCATGAATCCAAGGAAATCTTCGGATTATCTTTGCCGCCTTCTAAATTGGAACTTAAGCTTTAACGCTTAATAATGCTAGAAGACTGGGGGGCATTTGTAAAATTGTCTAGTTTTTTTTTTATTTAATTTTAAACCCGATCCCTCGCTTATTTATAGAATTTTTATGGCGCTTTTGATGTTTAGCGTTTATTGGAATTTTTCCGAGTTTGAAATGTGTTTGGAAAATACCGTTCGATTTTTGTGTACCTAAAATTTATCGAGGCAACATAAAGTATTCCGTTTTTTTTTTTTAGTTTATAAATTTTGTTCATTCCAGAAACGTTTGTTTGTAAATCTACTTTTTTTTCCATTGATATCGCATAAAAAATATTTTGCTTTAACCGAAAATATCCGTACATTAATTCAAAATTTGATTTTGAGAAACATCATTGAAATATTATCAGAAAATAAAAAATATCGTCATTAATATAAAATTCATTTTATAAAGTACACACAATATTTTTAATATTTTTGTATACCTTAAAGTTTTATATATATATATATATATATATATATATATATATATATATATATATATATATATATATATATATATATATATATGGAGCTTTTGAGAATTTTTCAATATTCATCATTTGAAAAAAAATCTTAACATAAAAGAATTCTTAAGAAAGCAGCTTGTGTAGTTTTTGGTTCAGTTTTTTTTTGTGAATATAAACGATCAAAGACAATGACAATAGAATTACTTCAAAAAAAGATTTGCATTTTTTTCTTTTTTTATAATGATTACGATTCTTCGGAACGAACGTAAACGATAGAAATAAAGGGAACCTCTACATGAAAAAAAAAAGAAACGGGAAGACAAAGGTCAAATTTCGTCTTCTCATAATACTTACATTCGCGATTAACGGACCTCTCGTTATATTAAAAAAAATCTTTTATTTGCATAATCGCATCCTCTTCAAAAAGAAATGACCTTTGAGAATTTAATGTCTCTCTCTTTTTTTTTATACATATCTTGTATTTCAATGGGCGATCAACCCTCGTTAAGCTAATGCACGTTTAAACTATAATATATTTTCTTCGCGGCCGTTATTTGTCTCAAGCCTCAGACCAGGTGTTGTGTCCAGGATTCGAAACAAAATGCTCGGCTTTGTCGGGTGGGGCTTAGTTTCGAGAAATTACGAGCACGCTTCGAATTTACCGCCATTTTTATCCCCGGCTTCCCGTTCCACTCGATTCGAAGAGTAAACATGGCGACGTCGCTTACGCCGAATTCCCGCGCAACTTTGGCCTAAACGCGACGAAATACGCGCATACATAATTTGAAGCTCACGCCTTCTTTTTTCATCCCTTTTATATTATATTTATATTTCGTTTTTTTTTATTATAATATTATTTTTTTCACTTGGGCGGCATTATTGTCGTCTTTGTGCGATTTATTTTCGCCGGTACAAATGCTCTCCCATTCGAATCCCCCGAAGCGCGGGCTTTTCATCATACAATGACAGTACCCTTACACGATTTATCGATTACGATTCGAATTTTTATTTTATTTCAGTAATAATACGATCGCCATTACTCATAGTCCTCATTCAATCCAAATCGCGGTCTCTCAATGTTATTCATAAACTAATACGTTTTTCTCTTATATATGTTTATTTGAGAGACAATATTATACGTATATATTCTTAGTGAAAATAAATCTTATTACAGACTTGGTACCTTGGCAGCGAAATGTAGTAAATTTGCCATTTTTGCCCTATTTCCATGGTAACTTTTGTGTCCCACAAGATCGCTAATAGATTTTCTCCCATATTATACTACACTTTATATATAATATTACGTTGTATAGCTCAACATTTGGATCTTTTCATGCCTTTGATTGAGAACTATTTACGTTTTACCTTGCGGTGTACCGTTCAAAATATAATCGATATCCCATAATGACCATATTGCTCCTGCCTAACTTGACAGGTGAAATTAATCGCACCCTTATTTTATTTCCTTATTATTATTAGCGCGTTTGATAAAGGGCACTTTTCGATTTATATATATATATATATATATATATATATATATATATATATATATATATATATATGTATGTCCGAAAAATAAAAATTGGAAACAAAAGTACACGTCTTGTATTACATCTTTTGCCACGTCGACGACAAGATTAATATTCGAGTATTGCATTACACAATTTACGCGTAAGGATTCACCTCTGGTGAGTAATAACCGAGACGTTCACGAAATAATAAAATAGACCGAGCTAAAAATGAACTCGACTACCCGGTTGATTAAATTGTCAAAGGAAACCTTTTTGCTTCAAATAATAACACTACGATTCAGCCATTCGATGCTTTTCACCTTCGCTTTAAACTTACTAGAAATTGCAGACCAATTTTTAGATTTTAATTCAATCATCATTTCTTTGAACAAGTATTCTTTCGTCACTAAGAAAATGTTTTTAAATCATTTACTACATATGAGTAATGATTATGGTGATCATTATTTTTATATTAAAGAAAAAACAGGACAAGGAGCAAAAAAAACCTATGAAAATATTAATACGTTTATTAACACGAGATCAGTTATTAATTAATGTAAATAGTAACTCTTGTAAAAATAGAAAAATATTCAGTCTTTTAAAATTACGACAAATTAAATTTGAGTATAATTTAAATTTCATTGAAAAATAGTATAAATAAATAAAAAAAACATGACATTTATGTTTAAAAATTAAAAGGAAAAGGACAGTACTGTCCTGCCAAAAACAGCACGAATGGTCACCGTGCTCATGACTAACTGGATCTATCGAGGTAATAATTATTATTCTTAAATAATCTTCAACAGAGATTTAATCGAATATCGAAAACATTGTTTATAATAGTTATCATTAAAATAATAAGTATAGGTAATAAAATTTATAGACCGATTTATTACCGAAAATTGTTTGCCTTTAGATAGACGATAAAAAATATGTCAACTAACTTGATCATAATTTACTTTACATTTAATTAGATTTTCATTAATTATCATTTTTACAGTTATCAGAAGTATATGATGTTTCCTTTCTTCTAATGCGATTTTTCTTGAATAAATTATCAGATCAACAAATCTTGTATTTAATATAACGTTTCATATTGTGTGTTGAGATTGATGTCATAACGCTATTATCTAAATTGGATTGTATCTTTTAGGATTAATTTAGTAATGGATTACGGCAGATATCAAAATCTGTTCAAGTATCATCACAGGGCAGAAAGAACAATGCTTTCCAAATATCTTTTCGTAAACAGGCAATCGAGTCTTCGTTCCGGGTTCGCTTTGAATTGGTCATTAACCGTTAGCGAATTTTGTGTTCATCTCTTTTTATTTCATTTCACATTATGTCACAATACATGTGGAGCATTAATAGCACATTACTATAACCCAATGTTTGGTATTGCGAAGGCTCACGTTCTAGTGTCTTTTATTGAAATTGCCAATAATACTCGGACTGATTGTCGATGGAAACAAACGCGCCGTATCTAAAACGGGTCACTATTGCTTCTGCCAATAATAATATTATCGATTATTCAATAATAATAACAACAGATAAAACGTGACCGTAAACGCTAACGTTTACGCGTCCGAGAAATGGCCACATTAACCGTTTTCCAGTTTCAACAATATCAACCTATATAACCTGAATATTTTGCCAGCGGATAATCCGTTTCGTTAACGGCGCATTATTTAGCTGTCGAAAGATCTAAACAGAACACAATGCATTTTGGCGGTTGAAATTACAGTATGCGGTGACCAGATCTGCATATTTGAATCGTGATGATGCTCAGACCGCAGAACCGTAGTCTGTACTAATCTGATAAACTACGATGATCGTAATTTAAAATTATATTTCGTTTTGGTCATTGTTCTATAGTGTTTAAATGTGATAGATGAGACATCTATGGTACATTTCACGTTATTTTATAACCAGATCTTCCCTCGTGCACCATTAAACTTGTATAAATATAGGTTTTAATTTATTTTGTGTGAATTGCAAAATATGCAATTATACGGGGTCTCGTGTTTATGTTTATTTTGTGCTTAATTATAAATTGAGAATAGTTAATTTTGTTTATTATTTAAAATGAACTTTCATTTTTAACTAATAATAAGAGTTTTTTGATGTCGATAGTTTAATTATTTAATTTCAAAAAAAAATGATAGTCTTATTAGTATGAAAAAATGCACAATAAAATGATGGTTTTATTATTAAAAATATATCATAAAACGAACGTGATCGATCTAAAAATGACGTTATAATTAAAATTCGTTCGGCATATTTAGAATATATTATTGTCATAATCATTTATGATTTTATCTACTTTCAAGACATTTTTGCCATTTAGAAATGGTATATAAAATTACCAAGCATATAAATATTTTGACCTACATATAATTAATTTTAAATCATTGTGCACAACTTGTTTATAATAAATCATAATAAAGATTCATTATTTTTTTATGATCTATATATTATTACCAGACATCTATAAAAATAGTATTTTATCTTTATAACAGGCGGACTTTGTCTATCAAAATCAATTCGTCATATCTGACTAATCTAATAATAATAATGAATATTACCTGTTAATGATATAAGACTGTTCAGTAATATATTTTTATTTAATTTATTGTCAATATTTTAGTTATAAAAAAATATGTGCTATAATATTTTTTTAATAAAAATATTATATATATATTTTCTTTTTTAGTGATAAAATCAAGTTTTCATCTAAAAGGTATCTCTTTATAAAGTAAATATACTGTGGAATTTTATAAAAGGTTTAGATGTAATGCGTGTCAGAAAACATTGCAAATTTTTCTGTATATATTCATTCATAAAAAATTTTCTTAGATATAAAATAAATATAATAAATTCAAAATTTATTTATTTTTATTACATTACGTTAATGAAAATATAATTTATATTTTATATATAATATAAATTATATTTTTATTGACACATTACCGGGGGGAAGCGTAGTAATACGCTTTGCGTCGTTCGATAGTTAATGGTGGTAACGTAGTAATACGATTAAATTTTACATAGATTATTATGTCATCTGTTGAATAAATATTTGTTCTATATGAAAAAAACATATTACATCGTATTTTTTATTCTTAATTTATTTGATTTTTAATATTGACACGGTGGTTTGCAAAATGTTTGCAAAATTACCCCCTTTTATGTAACAGACAGCGACAGTGTTAACATAATATTTTCTGTCTACTAATTAGAGATACAATTGTCACGAGCCTTTTACAAAATACGTTATGTTTTCTGTATAAGTATATCAAATTTAAAGTGAAACTCAAAATGACAAAAGATTTCCTTTCGTATAATGTATTATGCGGTTTTGCAATCGTCCTCGACTGTCAACAATATTATGGTCCTTTATCCAAACGAGAGAACTATATGTTGAACCCATTGAATATATGAGGTAGACAGCGCGAGATTCTTATCACCACATTCATAGTTCAACAATATCAGTATTAGCTATATCATTTGGACGAATCCGAGCCAAGTAACGACAATTACCCCATTCGTCCACTTAATTTTTTTTTTGATATACAGCCTGAAAGTTGTGATATCGCATGTCGGCCATTATTTGCATACGCTTATTTCAAATATTCCGCCTTCTTGGTTGTGCGCATCCATTTGCATTTTAACCACTGCGGACTTTGCATGCCCGTGATCACATCACGTCTGCTGTGTTCAGAAGCTCTGGAAGAAAGTCGTTTGCGATATGTGATAATGTGAAATATTCGCTATCATCATTCTATATTGCTCACAGTCATGATATACGACTACATCACCTTTGATGTGTTCTGGCGTTTACCATTTGAATTAAGGCTAAGTCGGTGACTTCGTTGTGGAATGTAGGCTTAACGATGTGAAACCGTATTCCTAGTATATAAGTTTATAAAGGCAAACTATGCTAAAGAGAATTGTATAATGTATATATATATATATTTTTATTTAAAACTACTTGGTATGACTAACTTGTAAATAATATTTGTACATATAGATCTGGAGACCTACTGCACTTTTGTCCCTAGAGAATATATATGGGGGCTGCAAACTTTTGAAAATTACGACCTTTAGAAATAAGAAGAACATTTGTAAAGAAAGTGGATATTTACATATAGTTAGAATTTGTAAATATCCACTGCTTATATAAAAACAATATTCAAATATATATTTTTTTTACACTGCATGTTTCAAGATTAAAATTTATTTTACTTCTAGATAAATAAAAGTTTTATATAAGTATATTGGATTTACACGTTTATGTTGTGTATGAATAAATAGAAAAAAATACATTAAAAATGAAAACTGTACATGTTCTGGACTTTTATTTTTAATAGATTTTCAAGTGTTCTACAATCTAATTTACATATTAGACACTAGTAATTATGTAATAAAGTCGTTAATCTAATCGTGCAATAAAAAGCAATAAATTAACTTTTAACACTAAACGTCTAAGTGCGGGCAAATTGTCAATAAAAAAAAAAGCAAACAACGTACACTTTTAAAGTATTAAATTTTTTATTGAAAAGGACATTTTTAATATCGATAATGGTATCGAAGCCGTTTGAAACCGAATTCGACGGTTGTCAAATTTTGACACGAAGCCTCGGGGAAAAATGGGAAATATATATATATATATATATATATATATATATATATATATATATATTACACGTTTGAAATTCGCACATTGTGTGTATTAGTTGTTTTTTCAGGTTTCAGCCGAACTGCAAATCTAAACTATAACTGAATATAACTTCAATACAAACAAAATATTCCATATTATTATGAATGCGCAATGAAATCATATTATAATTTGTATTATGAATTCGTAAAATTATATCGATTATATTGTAAATATGTGATGCGATAACGTGTTTGTGAATTAAAACGAAACATAAATAAATCACTTTTCGGACAGTAAGTAATAATATGATATACGAAAATCCAATTATATTCGGTTTTGTAAGATTACTTTTTTCCGCTTTAGACTAAAATAAAAATAAAAAAATTCGAGCATTCTTACTGTTTTTGTGCGCGTATAATTCATTCCAAAAGAATTTAATCCATTTTCATATTTTAATTCATCCCTGCATATCGGTGTTTCTCAATTTTTTTTGCTAAAATCCTACATTTTTCGTAAATAATTCATTCTTTTCACGCAAACTCATATATCAAATTTTTATAAAGAGAATCATTACCAATATATATATATATATATATATATATATATATATATATATATGGTATATATATATATATATATATATATATATATATATATATATAAATTTTATATCGTTTTCTTACAATTATATATTTTTTTATTTCTGTAAATGGCGTGTGAAATTTTACATTGAATTTTCCAAAACTTTTCAAGTAAATCGAACTTTGATCCGGGAAAAATTGCTTTCTATTGCATAATTTGTTTTTAATCTGTCCAATCTAATATTGCATAAGAAATTTCACTAATTTTCCGTCGTTCTTTTAAACTGTTCTTTGTTCTGAAAAGTTCTCGTTTTTAAAATTATACAATTTCTTTTCGAAAGATAGTTTCTGTTAATAAAATAAAATTCTATAGTTAAATTAATTATTTCCTGCTATAAAAATAACAATAAGAAAATTTTCAAATATATTTTTTTTTTATTATATAAAATATATATTTTATGGATTACTACAAAATAATCATTATTTTTTACTTGTAGTAAATTAAAAATTTTCTTATTAAAATCAGATCCGTTGTCAATCTTGGGACATTTTCGTCAACGGTAGTCGTTTTAATATTAAAATACGATTTTTTTTACACGATCTCAAAATCTGTCACAACATAAATTATTACATTTAAAGTATTTTCGTGAAACTATTTTCGACATAAAATATATATATCGCGTCAAAACACGTCACAGCCATTTAGCGATGTCCTTGCCGATAATGTTAATCGTTATTATTTTCGACCGCATTTTTTTCTGCAAATTAACACTTCCAGTGCCCCTATTTTACGAATTAAAAATTAGCATATATATATTTTTTGTACATTTCATGCTTACGTTACTATTTTTTGTTGTTAATTGATACGCTTGTGTTGCAGAGGCATTTGAATTGTTTTATAATAGTTAAATTAAAATTTTACCCTTTTGTGCTTAATATATATATATATATATATATATATATATATATATATATATATATATATATATATGTGTGTGTGTATATTCTATTTGTCAAAAAAACCGGACCCTCGTTAATGTCGCAAATAAATTTTAGTGTGATATCTATTTAACGGTGTGATCAAAAAGTAAGGTGAATTTTTTCAAATCAATTTCATCCTCATCCGATAAAACGCACTATTGCCAACGCTTTTTCCAGTCTTTGAAATAGTCGGAATAGTTTTTTTCTGGTATAGCCTTTTATATAGGTTTGAGTTTGCTGAATAGTCAAAAGTCGCACGGAGCGAAATCAGGCGAATACGGTGGTTGCGGAACGATATGAGTTGAATTTTTATCAAAAAAGTCGCTAAGAACCAATGCAGTATGATATGATACATTATCGTAATGAAGGAACCGAGAGTTGTAAAAGCACGTATAACTCGGAGATAATTAAACCTTTTGACAAACAGATTCTTGTCAAATGTTATAGACAGTCCTACTAATCTAGGAAAAAAAATTACAATTTACCTGCCTTCCTAATACCCGGGAGTTTTAAATGTCAATTTCACCTTACTTTTTGATCACAATAGTATTTCTTAAAAAAAAAATACACTTATTTCATTATAATAACTAGTGATTTCGAATCTATCGAAATTGTATACTTGTTTCATTATTCATATTGAAGCGCGATAATTTTTTCTTAGTAATATTATAATACAATAATGACCGTCAAAAAAAAAGTGAAATATTATATTTTCATGATATATACGTTTTCAGTGTCGTTTCAGGTGTGATATATAGTGCTGAAAATACGTTTAATTCATCATCGCTAAAATAGCTTTAACCGTTTGGACGTTTCGTTGAAATTGTTCGACGCTGTATATTTTATTAGACTTTTCATTTTAGGACTAGGACCGGCACAATGGGCATATCTACCCGAATTTTAATTCATAACAACGTCGCTTACGGCTTTTATTTTCAGCACGCCTATCTATCTTTTTCGTTTTGCCAATGGGAAGCGGTTTTTAACTTTATTTTATTTTTTTTTTTTGTGAAAAAACCGATGATCAATCTTTACTTAATAAAGTCACTAACACGTTTATTTTTATTTACAAAAAAAAAAATAATGTTATAAAAATAGAAGCCATTTATTTTATAAAAGATAAGATTATATAGATATATATTTAGGTTTAATAACGTATTTAGAAGAGCTCATTTTGTCTATCTGATCGATTAATTGTGATTTCAATGTCGAAATTGAATTTGTATAATGCGATATAATAAAACAATTTTATCGTATGACTTTATAATTGGTAGCGTAAAAAATATAATAATTGTGTATTTATGTGAATGTTTGTTGAAAACAAACCCTTAATAAAAATTTTATCATAAAAACTTTTTAATTTTGGATACTCGTGTGGGATTTTAGCACCGTAAAATGTCGGCATTAAAGTGTTTTAATAGGTTTATATTTCAACATTGTAATAATGCTATGCGGATTTTACGATAGCTTTTCAAATGTGAAATAGCGGAAATATATATATATATATATATATATATATATATATATATTTATGTGTGTGTGTTTGAATTTTTTCAAATATTAAAAAAAACGTTCTATTAATATATATATATATATATATATATATATATATATATATATATATATATATATATATATATATATATATATATATATGATCAATGTCATTTTAATTAAATATAATATAAGATAAATTAAAGAACTCTCGAATTATATCAAATTTAAAACCTCTGTTTTAACACGATTACTACATTTCATCCTATTGAAAATAATTCATTACGATTTCATTTCTATAGTAAAGATTTTGATTTAGATACGTTATTATTTTATTTCTAATTATATATATATATATATATATATATATATATATATATATATATATATATATATATATAATCAATCGATAAAACCGTTATATTCATTCGACACGAATTCAAATAATAAATTATTGTTCTCATTGCGCAATATAACTGCTCGAATTTCGCTCGCGTCAACAAACAAACCGCCAACTGGAAAAATATTAAAATAGAAAAACGCGGAAAATCGTCTCTTTATTTTATCTCGTCGTGCGTTTTCGTTTGAATATCACGCGCGTGTAATACCGAAGTAATACAATATTCACGCACTCGTATATATTAACCGTCATTTTTATTTTATTATTATTATTATTATTATTATGCAATCATAGTTTGCGCAAAACAATATCGTGGAAGTATTGTATTTTGCGGTGAACCGACTTTGCGTAATGCAACCGTTTTCAACTGTCGTCTATTTTCCGCAATATTGACGTTTTATTTTAATTATATTTAAATAGCGGTTTTTATGTCGCAATATTCGTGCTGATTTATTTTTCATGAGCTGTGATGTTATTCTTGACGGAGCGCGATATGTTCGTCGTACGGTTTTGCCTGTTTATTCGGATATTTTTTTTACAGATCCCTTTTGCATTCGATGTTTGTATCCGAATGGCGTGTTGGCCTCTTTTGTCCATCCAAATTTTTTTGTCCATTATTATTTAGTTTTAGTTTTTTTTTTTTGTATTACGACAATCCATGCACGCGATCTGGCCTATTATTTAAATTGTAGTCCGTTCTAAAATCACTTTAGGATGTGCCGGGTTCCGTACTTTTTAGATTAAAAAATGGGGAATTTATTATCTAATACTACAACTAGACACAATACGATACAACGGTTTATATCTAAACGTTTTTATCACAAAAATATGATGTACATATTCCGAATTGCTTTTGGGAATTTTTTTAAGTTTTTGCCATGCAGTAGTTTTGTAGACGTTTGCTGTTTTTTTTTTATAAACATTTTGATTTATTGTTTCATATATTTCTTTCACATATTTAATAGTCATTTTTAATGTTCTTATTATTATACTAATAAATATTCGTGATATTGTTGATTAATTTACTGTCTAAATTTTTCAATAAACTTTCAGTTTAAAAATGTTATTTTACACGCACATAAATAATAAATAAAATTGTCATTTTTTTTTTAGAATTATGATACATTATATTGAAGAAAATAAAACGTTTAAAAATCGGCAACTCATTTCAGCATTTGTAAAATCAACTATTTTATTTTTTAATATGATAAATATTTAATATTTTTAAAATTTAACCCAGAATTAAAAAATGACGACAATGTTAATTGAATAACAATTAAGTTTTTTCGATATCGCCCAGTAACGTCACTGTATTTTTTTTTGTTCCAAATTCATTACACTCAATTATAAACGGAGCCGAAGTACATCAATCTTTTTTTTTTTAATTATTAAAACAATCCCTTCGGAATATTAAAAATAATGAAATTTTTAATAGTTTTCATTGATAAAAACGGAATAAATTATACCGAAAAAAAAAACGTACGCTTTTAAAATTTATATATATAAATATTTTTTTAACCGAATATACTTTATCACTTGCGTGCTTTGAATTTAACGGCTGATTATACGATTTATGATCCGATCGTAAAATTAAATTTATTTACTTATTGTTATTATTATGATGAAAGTGAAGTCAGGAGTTAATTTTTAGCAAACTTGTAACAAAGGTCAAATCTTGTAAATTCGTCCGATAAATACTTACTTTTATTATGCGATCGTAATGATCTTGTTTTGTCATTATCGTCATTATAGATCAGTAGCAAAATATAAAAAAAAATATATAAATATATACTACTGTAATCAAAAAGTAAAGTGAAATTGCCATTTAAAACTTCCGGACATTAGGAAGGCAGGTAAATTGTATTTTTTTCCAAGGTTTAATTATCTCCGAGTTACACATGTTTTTACAACTCTTGCTTCCATCATTACGATAATGCACCATGTCATACTGCATTGGTTCTTCGCGACTTTTTAGTCAAAAACTCGACTAGTATCATTCCGCAACCACCGTATTCGCCTGATTTGGCTCCGTGCGACTTCTAGCTATTCAGCAAACTCAAAAGACCAATGCGGGGACGCCGTTTTGACGCGATTAAGAAGATAAAAACCGAATCGAAGAAGGTCTAGGACTGTTTCTAGGACTAGATAAAGCGTTGGCAAAAGTGCGTTTTATCGGACGGGGATTACTTTGAAGGGTATAAAATTGATTTTGAAGAATAAATAAATAATTTACATTTTTTTAACAAATTCACCTTAATTTATGATCACAGTATTATATATACCATTTATATATTGAAAAACACTGTTTTAAAACGAAGACTGAAACGTTTTACTGCGGAATTTAATGTCGATGTATCTCATATGTTGTACCTTAATGTAACGGTTCGTTCCTATTATCTAGATAATGTAGTGTTATTCTGCGTATTGCATTTGTACATAAAAAGCCAACATTTGTACAATAAAAATCACACAATAGACATTATATGCAAAATAGCGTATGTGATCGACGAAATGACGTGCGTGTGTTCAAAAATGTGCCTTTTTTTAGTACGTGGCACTTTTTCAAAATTCCCTTGAACGATGATCGTATATCAAGATAATATAATTAAATACCATTGAAAGCGTTACTCACAAGCATAATGACATACATACGTTTTTATCGACTCGAGTTTACAACGGGTCAAACTACATTTTTATAAAATTTATTATGTCGTTGTACTATTAAACTTATTCAAAATTACAACGACCGCAATATATTGTTTAATAATATTAACAATTTTTTTAATGCGATATATAATTTTATAACGCATTTTTAATTCAAACATCACCGAATAATCGCACTTTTCTCCGACGTGGCGAACGATCCATTCATAAATTTTCCGAAAATGGAAAATTTTCGCATTATTGTCGATGCGAGAGGGGCGGCGGGGCGCAGGGGAGTTTTATCTCACAAAGGCTTTGTTTATCGAGTTGAACGCTTTATTAAAATATTCGTTTTGAATCAACACCTTTTCGCGATTTATTAACGTACAAAAGGGGGGTATAAATAAGCCTTTCCCGTCGACTCGTTCTCCCTTTTTGCCGTTTGTTTAACGTTTTCAAACGAACCATATTATTATATTTATTTCATGGATATTTTACCAATGTGAACGGCACATTCAAATATTACATAATATTGTGTTACATATCTGTAGCGTCATTGAATAAATTTATATTTTTATTCTAATTGTGTGAATACAACTCGAGTATATTTCAAAAATCTTAATTCTATTACATATATTAGGGGGGGGGGAGCAAATTGCAGCTCTCGATAACCGAGTTCCCTTTTTTTGTATTATTATATTTCAAAAAAAATATCGTCCAGTATGTGTTTCAAAATGTTAATTTTAATTTATTTATTTGTTTTCAATATATATAATTTCTAATTTATTTTTTGCATACCTTTTTAATATGCATAGACTTGCGAAAAATTGATCGGACTATTAATGAGCTTGGCCACCCCTGACATATATTCTCATAATATATATTATAATTTTAACATAGATATGTTTACTTGTTAATGATTATGATCATAATTTTTGTTATTTTATAAAATATTTTTTATTTTGTTTCAGGTAAATATTTTTTTATATATGCTGATAAATAACGAAGATTTAATGGTAATATATATTATATTTTTTAATGTTGATAATTTGAATACATTTTTTTGAAAAATTATATTTTAAAATAACATGTAAATCGACTATTTTTCGTATTTTTATTTGCACAAATAAATATATAAATATATAAATATATATATATATATATATATATATATATATATATATATATATATATACATATATATATACATATATATATATATATAACCGACGTCGGCTTACTCGGAAGATAGACCTTATAGCTCTTTAATACTGTTGGTTTATGCACATGTAAATCTTCGATTTTCCACGTTTAAAAGTTTGCAAACATAAAATCGCATTAGCGGCACTGCAGTTAACACGTTGAGTGCCGCTGGCGTTAAAAACCTCGTCGCGCTCACCGGTTAAATGTCGGCCCGCGTACAAATTACGACGCCGTATAAAATTTTATAATTTTTTTTTCTCACCTCGATCGGACACCAAAGGACGCAAGTGGTGTACAACAAAAGCTCTGTAATCATATATGATATATATATATATATATATATATATATATATATATATATATATATATATATATATATATATATATGTAGGTCCATGGACAGAATTTACGCTTTATTTCGCCCGCCTACATTCGCGTTAATGAGGGGTAAAATTTTTAATTTCGCCCTTTTTTGTCGCCTCGCTTGTTTGTCTGATTTTACGATTTTTTTAATCGTCGTTTTTTTTTCCAATTATTCTTATTATTTATCCGCAAATTAAACAAATTAATTTTTGCGTGGCGCTAATGAATATTTATGCGCGCGCCGAGTTTTATGTTTTGCGAAAATTGTGGATATTGATATTTAATGTTTCGTTTTAACTTTTAGTCGGTATGAAAGCTTTATGAATAAATTATGTGCTAAGAAAAATGATGGTACATCACAACTGATAATATTTTCTGGTTAAATTTTTCATGGCATTCAGTTGTTATTCATAGTTTATATTACGACTACTATATATATATATATATATATATATATATATATATATATATATATATATATATATATATTATTAAAATTAGAAAGATATTTATATACAATATTTTCAATATATATAATATTATTTTATTAAAAGTAATTGACAGTTACGGGATTTAATTCTTAATAGAACGTTAAACTTTTGTGGTACTTAAGGTGTTAAATTCAGTAAAATTATAAGCTGTAGACCCTAATTGTTTCATCCAGAATTTTGTTTGTATATTACATGAATGATTTATATTGATTAATTAATTAAATTATTTAACAAAGTAATCTGTTTCTACTTTATACGCATTAAATCTTTTATCAATGAATAATATATAAAAATGGGATTAAAATTAAATCAATTTATTAAAATTTCATAGTAAAATGTTGATCTTGAAAATGATGTATATATATATATTATAAATTTTTATAAAATATACCGTATATTTTAATTATACAGTGACTTTTTAAAAATAACATTATTTATTCCTATATTATAAATAATTTTAAAAATCAAACATTTAATTTCTTTTGGAAAAAATTTATGTTTCTTAGTCGTTGTTGCATAAAATTTTATTAAACCATTATATGAAGCATAATTAAAATATCTCATTAAAAAAAATTTATTTAATTTTCTTCAACATTAGTTATTATTTTTATGATGAATTCGTCATTAATGTAATTCATTCTTTCAGCTTTTATATTTTTTTTATATAATAGGAATATTCGTTAAAATATATAGATTTTAATTTCCGATTCATATTCAAATTGTTTCAATCTTGGCTAAATGTCGACCGCCCATTTTGCAAATGTTCCCGTATTGTCACGCTTTTTATCTTGCCAGCTTAATGTCGTGTCATTGTTCGTCCTTCTGTGTGCTATTATAAATCTTAAATAAATTGTTAATTTTATGCTAAAGTCACTCGTATCCGCTATGGAAATTAAAGTCGCCGTATTTTCGTTTAACGATATAGAGAAACGCTCGTTAATTTTCCCAATCTCGCGATGAAATTACATTTGACATGCGTAACAGCGATTTTAACCATTTATCTACAGAAAAAAAAATTACAATATTAATTATTCACATTTTTCCATTTCGTTTGTAGAACGGAAATTCAACAAAATATTGTTCAATGATATTTTTAGAAAATTTACGTTTAATATTTTAATATATTGTCTTCAATTATAATAAATGTCTTAACATTCAATTCGGTACCAAGTATCATTTCCAAATCTCTCAGGATGGATGTATTTTTTACGGGTCCAAGTCTCTTAACATTGCATAAAATCTGCTTTATTTTTTATATATTTTTAATAATTTTGAACACAACTGATTTATTATTATTATTGTAATAAAAAATGTTCATATAACACTGTGGTTCATAAAATGTAAATTCTTTATTTATCCTTCCAAATCAATTTCATCCCCGTCCGATAAAACGCAGTTTTGCCAACTCTTTTTTCAATACTAAAAATAGTCGGAATAATTTTTTTCCGGTATATCTTTCAAAACCTTCTTCATTCGGTTTTTATCTCCTCAATCGTGTCAAAATGGCGTCCCTGCATTGGCCTTTTAAGTTTGCCGAATAGCCAGAAGTCGCACGGAGCCAAATCAGGCGAATATGGTGGTTGCAGAACAATATGAGCCGAGTTTTTGCAAAAAAGTCGCAAAAAACCAATGCAGTATGACATGGTGCATTATCGTGATGATGGAACCAAGAGTTGTAAAAACACGTATAACTCGGAAATAATTAAACCTTTTGTCAAACAGATGCTTGGCAAATGTTATAGACAGTCTTACCAACATAAGAAAAAAAATTACAATTTACCTGCCTTGATAATGACAATTTCACCTTACTTTTTGATCACAGTAGAATTATAACATTTTTAGTACATAAAAATGATTAATTCGAATCAATTATATGCTTTCTTGAAAAGTTTCACCTTCGATTAATTTCAGGAAGTATTATTAATGGGTCCGTTGTTTTCAGTATCGTAATTTTCAATATTAACATTTCCATTTTTATTATAAAAAATTAACGTCATGTGAGCACGTGTATATATTTACAACGTATTAATATTTAGATTTTTTTTTAGTGTTGCGCTTTTATAGTGTTGTTTCGCGTTCATGTCGATACCGAATAAAAATTGCTCCGTTTTTACGACAAAACGTAAAAATGGCCTCAGGAAACACGGAAATTGTGTGTTGGATTCATTTGTAAACCGCGATTTATTTCTCTCGAGATGCAAATGAGAAGTCGGCGAATATTATATAAACATTTTTTTTATAATTGAAAAACTTAAGTAGATATGTCCTTTGTGTTTCTATGTTGGCCGACTTGTAACGTATTATTTATATATATAAATTAAATTAGAATCTCATATATATATATATATATATATATATATATATATATATATATATATATATATATTGAGTGTGTATGTAACAAAATTGTTATGATTTCAATTTATATTTTATATATTCTAATGCTTATACGAGACGCTCTCGATTTATTGTGATTGTAAACTTTGAACTTTGTTTATTACATAGTTTCTCAAAATGTTTAAAACTTGTCCAAAATATAATATTATCTTTGTTTTTGAAGACGTTAATCGCTTTTCTAAAAATAAAATATATATTGATATAAAATATTTACTATTTTTTTTTTTGCTTTATTGATTAATTATTTTAAATATTTTTTTTGAATCATATAATTTATCTTTATCAGTTTTACAACTTTATCACTAAATAAATTTAAGATTTAACACATGCAATGCGGACTTTTATATATTATTGCATATTATTTTATATTTTTTTATAGTTTCCAAACCTTATAACAAATCTCATATTACACACACACACACACACACACACACACACATATATATATATATATATATATATATATATATATATATATATATATATATATATACTAAATATGTATCGTGTTTCATAAAAATAAACTTTTTAAAAACTCTATTGGTTCAACTTAATGAAAAAAATTCCTAATTTTGAGAAAGTTCTAACGGGAAGTTTCTCTTCAATCGACATCAAGTCCGACGCAAATGCACCCCTTGCGCTCGTGATGTATTCAATTTACAAACATCCTGTTTCATACGTGTAAATACGGGGAGCGGTGTGTTCACGTGTTGCGCCATAAACACGACGGGCACTCGACGCCGTTCGACGTCGAAATATTTCCGTGTATGCGGCGAAATGATTTTATGTCCTGTTTATTTTATTTAGTATATACGCTGTGTGTATATTTGAATATACTAACTGCACTATAACCGATATAATAACGATGGTAAGACGCCGTGTAAACATTCAACAGTTCATATTTTCATTGCATATAGAAGTTTATTAAAATATAACCGGGTAAAGTTGTATATTTAAACTCTTTATAATAAACATATATTAAAAATTTAATGTTTTTTTAACATAAATATTTTAAATATAAATAAAATCTATCATCACAACTCTTATTGATATATAATATTTTGTTGTTTGTACTGTAGCGCCATCTATTATTAATAAATCGTTTTTATTGATTGTTCAGTTATCAACATATAGTCAATATTCGAATATTTTAATAATAAATCAGGTCAACGTATATAATTGATCCGATTGACAATTTCAAACGATCGCATATTTGCCAACTATAAAAATCGTTTTTTTATTCTGAAATTCAATTTAACGCAGATATACCCTTAGAGCATTTATAAAACATCGTATTCGTTTTATTTCGTTATTTTTCGCATTGAAAATTTTCGGTAATAGAACGTAATTTTTGAACCGAATACGAGACCGTTAATTATAATATTTTCGTTGCGGAAATCGAAAATTAACGGTCGAATAAACCAAGATTATTATACGTTAATTTTATTCGTTGTAAATATTTTCGTAGCTGACAATCGAAGCGCAAAGGATACAAGTACATTTCTTCGACAATGAGAAATCTGTCTCGTATTTTTCGTATGCGATTTTATTTGCCGTTTCAATAAACAATATTTTATTGCTTATTTATATATTCAATTGATATATGATATGGTATTGCTTAATTTTTTTTTTCGATTGAATGAAACTGAGAATAAAAACGATATAGAAGTAGAATATTTGTGATTTTATTACGTGATATAGAATTTATCCAAATATATATAAATAAATATATATATACATTGAATTTTAATGTTATTTCTACGTTCAACGAAACATTTAGATAGTATTTTTATTGAATAATTTAATATATTGCTGCTTTTAATAATATTTCGTTGATCATAAATAAGCAAGCGAACTTGTGCGTTACCATCGATCCATTAAAAAATATTATATTTCTGTAATCGCTAGACACGTGCGTGATTATTTATGTTCGCTTTACTTAATTTCGCGATAAAAATTAGTTTAGATAAAAATTGCGACATTAAATTGAATTTTCTTTCGCGGGAATTGCAATATTTACATAAAAAAAAATAAAAGCAGAAAATATCTAGCGGAAAATAAAATAAGGAAATTCCGTGTAAAATCGTATTATGAGCGTAATATTTCTTCTTCCTGTATATATAATAATAATGTAAACTGTATATAGTCCTGAAAAGGTGAAACTGGGGGGTTGCAAATATTACCGTTCGGTAAACTACCAATATAGCGATTTTTCCTTTGTCATGTAAAAAATATTTTCATTCGTTTTAGATACGGCGACAATGGCTATTTTTTTCACATAGTCGAAATACTATAAAATTTTGTGAAATTATTTTTTCTACATTAAATAATATATATATATATATATATATATATATATATATATATATATATATATATATATATATTATATATATATATATATATATATATATATATATATATATATATATATGTAAAAAAACGCATTAGGGCTGCGCAGACATTAACGTTTAAAAAAAAGAGACTATTATGCTGTAAGGTTGTTCCGAAAACGTCGCTTTTGTGACACAATCAGATTTTAGTTCGCGATTATGGAAGATTAACAAGATTATACTAAATGGCCTGTTACATTAGATTACGGTTAAAAGGTTTATTTTGTACCGGTTTATAATGACCAACGTGATGTGTGTATAAAAGTGTTCTAAATTGAGAAACTTTCTACGGTGACATATCTATATGGGGATGAAGTAAATATGATGTAAATATTTATATATGTAACGTTTTGTTTCATAATCGAGGCCTTTGCCTCCTAAATTAGTTATTATAAGATATAAGATAATATTAAATAAAAAAAAAATATATGAACACCCTGAGATAAAGTTTGAACTATGATATTGTAGTTTAACACGCTAACTGTTATAATATTATATTTTTATATAATCTGCTGTTTTTTTTTTCTGTATTAAATCTTTAGTTTATACTTCAATAAAATATAATGAATTTAATAAAATAATATTATTTAATGAAAATTTTAAATAATTATCACATTACAATAATTATTTCTGCAATTTTTTATAAATATCTTATATAAATTGATAAAATCTGATATTAATAGTGAAATATTCAAAATAGTAAGAAGTGAATAAAGATGAATGAAATATGATAAATTTATAAAAAGCATCATCCAGATGTGTCTTCTTTCATTATCATTTTATATATATATATATATAAAAGAAAATGAGATATAGACAGACGACAACTTACAATGTCAAACAAAACGTTGCATGTGGACGCGACTTAATAGCACAGATTCGACTATTAAACGTATTCAACAATTCCGTAAGAACAATCTCGACGAAAGTTCTCGAGTAAAGAAAGAAAGAAAGAAAGAAAGAAAAACTTTTTTTTCCTCAGAGAACTTTCGTTGATTATGCGTATCTGAATACTTCTTCAAAAATATTTTCCATTCTGGTATATCTTCAGATTTTTCGAAGCGTGGAACATCTTTTTCTTCCAGCGATTCTTCGAGGACCATTAAAGTTTGTGTCTGCGACTTAATTCCCGGACATTTTCGGTCGTTTCGAAATGGAAATGGAAAAGGCGAAATGGAAAGAGACTGTTTTTTTTTTTTTTTGGGGGGGGAGGCATTTAAGCGTTGAATTTTATCCACTGGGAATTTCTCCACCTTCTAATCGTTCGTGTTATTATTGTTATGAAGAATTCAGTTTATTCAAGAGACGCGAATATCTTCAGTTTATTTATTCCGCTTAATAACGCAATAAACATAACATCTGTTTTGTTTTTGCACAATTCGAGTTGTTATTATTATAATAATCTACATAATGCGGACCACAGATTTATTTATACTTCATTGTATTATTCATAATTGTAATTTTACATTAAATTTTATTTTTACAGAATATTTAGTATTTATCATTGATATTCTGTTTATTTTTTTTTTGCAATAGAAAATATTTTTTTCATTTGTGTATTTTTTTTCTGTTAAGTATTATAAAATATTCTAATATTGTTTTTTAAACATAATTTTTTAACTTCTATTCAATCGCAAAAAAAGTTTGAGAAATCCTTGTCTAATCTAATGTAAAATGAATTACACGATAACTTTTGAAAATAATAATATTTATCTTTATATAATAGAACACAACTGAATTAAAATAAAGATTTACGATAGGAAAATTCAAAGTAATTTATTGTGAAAATTCGTTGTTTTTGCACAAAATTTAAACAACATTTTGTTACATAATTATTATAATTTAGTTAGCGATTTTAACCAATACAACTCATTCAAATAATGTTTTTTACATTTTTTCCGTATTAATAGTAAAATTTGATATTAAAAATATCAAAAATTTCATACTACTGTGATCAAAAAGTAAGGTGAAATTGTTCTTTAAAACTCCCGGACATTAGGAAGACAGGTAAATTATAATTTTTTTCCTAGGTTTATATGACTATTTATAATATTTGCCAAGAGTCTGTTTGTCATAAGGTTTAATTATCTCCGAGTTACACGTGTTTTGATTCCTTCATAACGATAATGCACAATGTCATACTGCATTGGTTTTTTGCGATTTTTTTTGCCAAAAACTCGGCTCATATTGTTCTGCAACCACCATATTCGCCTGATTTGACTCCGCGCGACTTCTGTCTATTCGGCAAACTCAAAAGGTCAATGCGGGGATGCCGTTTTGAGACGATTGAGGAGATAAAAACCGAATCGAAAAAGGTACTACTATTTTGAAGATTACTTTGAAGGGAATGAAATTGACTTGGAAGAATAAATAAAGAATTTATATTTTATAAACAAATTCATTTAACTTTTTGATCACAGTGTTATATTATAGTAAAAAAAAATTCAATCTCCATAAATCACTCTGCAACTAATCTAAATAATCTGTTTTAACAGCTCAACACTTAATTTTCACAATTGTATACATAATATTTGTCAGCATATATATATGTAAATATATATAAATGTATATAAAAAAACAACACTTCATTAAACAACCCTAAGTTAAGTGCAGTAATGGGTCGCATTGTTGCCGGACACTCGTATCTTGTACCGTCGTGATTTAATGCCGTTTTCACACCGCTTAAGCCGTGAATATTTAGTGACCAACGTATATTTTTTTCCTCATTTCACAGCTACCATATATATATATATATATATATATATATATATATATATATATATATATATATATATATATAATATATATATATATATATATATATATATATATATTTATATATATACTTTGTGCTGTTAGGGCGATTTTTGTAACGCCTCGCTTACAAAACTATGATGTTTTCGTGTCACGAAAACAGCCCGTTTCGAAATAGTTGTAAACGTCGTCGACGATGGACGTTAACGACTCATTTTCACTCGCCACAAAATTGATGCACAGCTTGTGCATTAGTTCTTTCCGAGCTTCTGATGATGTTTTTTTTATCCATATATATATATATATATATATATATATATATATATATATATATATATATATATATTGATCTCGATTTACACCTACAAAATTATTTTTTTTTTAACGCCCCGCACGTAACGTTTTAACTCGCACGTCATCGGTCAATTAAATTTTTCATTGGCGGTACGTTTTTTATTTCGTGCGCCGGTCGTCGTCGTTCGAAGGGTTAATTTATGGAATGCGTAATTTTTGGACGAATTTCATGTTGATAGTCATGTTAATTAATGAGGATTGATTTATATATATATATATATATATATATATATATATATATATATATATATATATATATATATATATATATATATATAACGGTTTAAAGTTTATTAGACGGAAATGCGTGGCCTTTTTAGGCATTTACTATGTAATATTATATTAAAAAAATACATTTGTTGGTTCATTTTTGAACCGCATTTTATTTTTAGTGGTTTTTGCACAATTTTAATCCATTTAGTTACATAATTTATTCATTATTTCATTCATCATTGCCATCATGGTAGTTATTAAGATTGTCTTCAATTTTTATAAAATTTAACTTTAATGGAAATTACCATCGAATATAAGATGGAAAAAAATAAAATTAACTGGATATTATAATAATTTCCTATTTTAGTTTTGATCAAAATAATATATAATTATAATCTTATATTTTTATTATAAAATAATTTTATACTTCTCGTTTTCAAATTATCTAATATTTTAACTTTCACAGTATTTGATCTAATAATATAATTACATAATATTTATTACAGCGCTCTTTGATTCGTGTAAACCAAATGAAGTTTCTCGTTCAATTTGATTTAAAATCGTTTCATAGAATATTTTTACGATTCGCTAATCCAAAATAACAATTGTAATCCTCAGTTTAAAAAATCTTTTTTTTTTTTTTTTTTGGTTTCTAAAAATTATAATTTATAACCGTTTTCAAGATTAAAAAGTATAATGTTTAACAGAAGGCGGTCGTTGAAAATACGCATTAAATGTAAACCCAATAATAGTTTCATTCGCGTATTTACAATTTAAATTTATTTATGTCGTGTTTGCTTTACGTGCTTACAAAATGGCTGAAGAAATTCTTGAATTTTATTTATCTTGCACAGTTTAATATATTTATATTCTAATACGACTCGAAAACATTTACAATTCGAACATTTCCATTTAACCCTCGGTTGTATTACGGAACCTTTGAACTATCAAAGGATTCAAAATATATTTCATACAATATTTTACTCATTTACGATAGATTACTTTCATTTCATTACAGTTTAAAAGTGGTGATTTTTTTTAAGATTTTTTCTGTATATCAATTTATTTTCTTTATATTAATATTATTAATTGATGGCCTATTCAGGTCGTTTGTAGTTAAGTGAACTTAACCACAGAGTTAACTCAAGTAGACGTTATATTATTATACACAAAATATTATACGCATTACCAGTATCTGGTATGTTCAAGTCAATTATATAAAAGTATTTACATTTTAAAAATAAGATCAAGACTGCAATATCCTGTTTTGACTGATAAGACAGGCCACTGTTCTTGCTATTCAAATATAACTGCCCACCATCAACGGATATGTTAATACGGTGTTTCAAAAATAAAACGAAAACCGAAACAATCGATCTTCTAAATTGAAAATAATTACACAACATTCGTTTATTATCAGAAATAATTTTGTAAACGTGGCGTAAAATGAATATGTAAAAGAATTTTCTTTTTTTTTTCTTATCGACGGTCGGTTTCAGGTTGAGTGCACTTGAGGTCACGCTTGCTCACTCTGTAAATTCTGTTTTATTGGGAAAGAATTTAACACTTCCTCTGCGAAATGGTCTTTTCCCATTGTTTTTCTTCACTCTTATTTTTTTATTGTTTTATTTTTTTTGTTTCTTCTTCGGAAACGCTAATTCAATTTGTTGCGTTTTTACTCGTACTGCGTGTAAGCCATGCGTTAAAATTCAGTATTTTTTTTTTTTTTTTTTTGAATAAATCATTTCCTTAGCTATAAGACGCAGCACGCAAGTTTAACTCCAGCTGTGATCACTTTGACCGCATTTGATCATGGATAAAAAAAAATATAAAATTACGTTACATATAAGAGATGAATCGTTTTGTTCCAAGTCGTAATTACGTTTGTGTATCTTAAAACGGTGACTTATAACTTTTTCCAACATGCAGTATGTTACTTTTTTTTTGATACATATAAATAGTTTTTTTAAAAAACGGCGAATTAAGTGGTCTCGAGATATATGGTATTAGTTATACTACTATGGTCAAAAAGTAAGGTAAAATTGTCATTTAAAACTCCCGGGCATTAGGAAGGTAGATAAATTGTATTTTTTTCTAGATTTGTATGACTGTCTATAACATTTGCCAAGGGTCTGTTTGTCAAAAGGTTTAATTATCTCCGAGTTACACGTGTTTTTACAACTCTTGGTTCCTTCATCGCGATAATGCATCATATCATACTGCAAAAACTCGACTCATATCGTTCCGCAACCACCGTATTCGCTTGATTTGGCTCAGTGTGACTTCTGGCTATTCGGCAAACTCAAAAGGCCAATGCGGGGACGCCGTTTTGACACAATTAAGGAGATAAAAACCGAATCGAAGAAGGACTTTTGAATGCTATACCAAAAAAAGAATATTCCGATTGTTTTGAGGACTGGAAAAAGCGTTGGCAAAAGTGCATGTTATCGAACGGGGATTACTTTGAAGGGGATGAAATTAATTTGGAAGAATAAATAAAGAATTTATATTTTATAAATAAATTCACCTTACTTTTTGATCACAGTGTTAAATCATTAACATTTAGTTTATTTGGGAAATTCTACTGATAGAATTATGTTTTTCTCCAGTCAAAATAATTTTCAAAAATATATTATTCGTACATCTATCTCCTTTTTCTTTCTATGAAAAATCATAATATGTTTGGATTTAGAAAAAGAAATATTTTACTAAAAACAAGCATACCATTGCTTTATTACCACTGTTCTAAAAACGAATGCACTCGCTTTATTTTGCGATAGCTCTACACATTATTCGCACTGTCAAGCATCATTACGATCAATTTCAAACCTAGCACTCGTAATGCATCATATCTGATTGAATATTTACAATAAATCGGTCTCGGTCCATTCGGTCGTCGAATCAATTGCCATTACCATTTATTATTATTATTATTATATATATATTTCTTGCTGACCAATTAAGAACGGGCCGCGAAATAAATATTGGTCGTCTTTTATCGAATCAAATGCCATGGCACTGGTGACATTCGACTAATTGGAAAATTTTGTTCCATCGATGCCATCATCGAAACTGCTAAAATGATTCAGCGATCGAGTTATTGAATCACGAGATAGGAACGCAGCACGAAACCGAGTCGCTCGACGGATATTGCAAACCCACATTTATCGGTCGCGTTCGATAATTATTATATATATATATTTTTTTTATATAAATCGATTATATTAATTTTTCCGTTATATTACTATTACTAACAAATATAACTATTATTCCGGTATTTAGCTAAAAAATTTGAGCTCTATAACGTCCGTTTTATAGATTTTTAATATATCATACTATGAATTATTAAAAAAATAATTTTTAGATATTTTTTTGTGTGAAAAACACTTTTTATTCATATGAAAAAAATATGATATATTTTTTAAGTGAAATGGATAACTTTATATGAGTCGTTCGATTGATTTTGGGTTGCAGTTAAAAAAGTTTAAATTCTCACGATTTAATCTATCCTTCCATCTATTTCATAATCAGATGTTAACATTTTTTTTTATATTATATAAAATTTTATATCCCATTATTATGACGAGTTTTGATAAGAATCTCATTTCAGTAGTCTTCATAAAAGATCAAAATTCAAGTCGTTTTCGAGTGAATATTATGAAAATTTCTATATATAAGATGACTTTAAAACTTTTTCGAGTTCCTGCCTATCATACATTTTGAAGTGAATAAGTTCATAACTCAAAAAAAAAAGATAATTTTATAAATTATCCAAATAAATTATAATTTTCGCATATATTATTTGTAACAATGCGCTTTCTTTTTTTAATTATTTAATATATACAATTGCTTAATCAGAATATCTATTAAATATACTGTAAAATTCATGCCAAAATTCTCAAATAGCATTCAACATTTTATATAAGTAATTTTAATGTTTATTTTTGTTTCTTTGCAGGTAAAAAATATTCTGATCATGAAAATTGATCTATTCGACGCTTATGGGTTTCCTATGGTAATATAAAATTTTTATTTTGTATTTGTGAAAAATTGATGGTGAATTATTTACACTATTGTATTTTTTGATATTAAAATCTTTATTACCTTAAATTAAAACTGACTACTTGAACTTATAAGATTTTCTTTTGGGTGTGCATCATTAAAATTTTTGTCTACAATACGTTTGTTGAGAATCATCGTTTCAATTTTCTATCTAATCGCAATTGAAAATGGATATTAAAATTCAAATTCATCCGCGAGCGTTCGTTCGTTCTTCCGGCAATTCTTCAACTTCCGCTTTGACGTTTTCCATGTTTTTAAAGCGCGGGAACCGTATTAAACGCCGAATTAAAATTAATCGTGCATAATTCAGCCGAATTATTGTTAAATATAATATGAATAACTCAAGTCGAATAAAACATGCGGTAGAACGTGACGCGTCAAGGATTAAAGTTCTCGAATAAACCGCCATGTCTCGCGTATGTAATTTTGCGCGAAAAAACGAATTTGAATATTCATGACATGCATTTTACATGTCGCGTCACGTTTCTTGGCTAATTATTTCACTTGTGTTATTATAATCTAAGTGTATTCGACAATGTTTTCCACATTTAAATTTGTTTCATTTTTAAACATAAATGAATGCTGACGAATGTAAAGGAAATGCACTTTTTTATATTAAACGACATAACAAAATTATAACGTATAAAGTTTAAATTTATTTTTGAGTAGATTTTAGATAATACAAAATTTGATTTAACTTTCAAAACCGCAGAAAAGTGTCCTGTTATAGTTGAATATGAGAGATGATTTTAATTAGGAAAGTTGTTGTTGACTTCAATGCTCTAATTGTTTTTTCATAGTTTTGTTATAAAAAAATTATATATGGTAAATTTTACAGAGGTTTCCAATCTTTTTCAGTTTGCGACTCTCAAAATAATCGGATTTTTTCCGCGGCACCCTTAATATATCAGTTTTTATTTCTAAATTTTTGATCATTTTGCAAAAATGTAAAATTTTCCTTTTCCATTTTCCAAAAGCGATTACCCATTTAACAACGGAAAATTAAAAATAGATACTTACCATTTTGGTAATATTCATATTGAGACTGTGGTTGGGTTAGTTGCAGATTCGAAAGTTGCTAAATTCTTGGAATTTTGTCAGCATACACGATTATTGAAAATTCTAAGAAAATTGTCGAATTGTTTAATTGAATATTTCGCGACGCCCCATAGAGCCGCGGCGCACACTTTGGGAACCACCGCTATAAATATTAAATTGTACACCTTGAATTTTGTCTTGTATGAAATTGTCCCGAAGGAGATTGATTTTGTAAATGTCGGACAATGCGAATCGTTTCGCCTCTAACTTTATTGGCGCCTATTGATATGAAAATTGCGGATTATTTGGTCCCACTTCGGGGATTGCTTCTCAAATGTTCTCGCGCCTTAATTGAAGTTATTGTTTGTTGGCGTGCTTGTGGCTCTTCTCCACCGAAAGCGAGTGTTCCAGATGATAATGGCCATCCTGAGCCATTGTTGCCAGAACGGATGTGGCCCGATGCGTACCGAACAATTCGTCGTTTCGAAACCCCATCTTCCCCTTTGCAGTGGGGTCCGCTTGTTATATAAATTGTAAACGCGTGTCCATTTTAAATCGGCGCTTCTCAAACACGTCACGGTGTTCCGCCGTCGAAACTTTCCAATCCTTAGCTGCCGATTTAACGACGTCGAAACAGAATCGAGTATTATTTATCACGCTCTTATTAATACGAAAATCTTGCGTTTATTTTTTATTTGTCCTATCGAATGACTCTATCATATCATATTGTATATGAAGATAACGATACGATATGGGTTTACTTTCATTTTTCTTTCGCACAATTAAAAGCGACTTATGAGAGAAAAAAAAATGATGGCAAACAAACGACATTTCTATTTAATTCTATTTATACGTTACATTTTTTTTAGCCCGTTCTAATAATCGATGTTTTATTTATTATTTATGTGAATTTTGAATTTTTCCATTTTAATTCCCGATTTCTTGGTACATTTAAATTATAGTTATTTACGTGTTATGCTTCGATAATCAAACAAAAATCGGTCTACACAACTTGTTACGGCCGTTGACATCGTATAATATTATATATATTTTAGTATTTATTTATTTTTTTACAATTATGAAACAGGTAACAACATATTATATAAAACCATATTTGTCTCACGATTGAAATTAGGCAATATCAAACATCAACCGAAAAAAATCTAATTTTATAGTTGATCAATATTAATTTATTTCATATTTCACGAATAGAAAAAAATAAAACAGAACGATATTTAAAAAAAAATATTAATTCATATATTTTATCTTTTAAAACAGTACAAACGCCAGGGTGTTGAATTTAAATTAAATCAATGCTAGGTAATTTGACAATGAAATCCGATATAACAATTACACCACTGATTATTTTCCTAATTAACACTTGTAAAATTATGATCAATCTATAATATAATTTATCCTAATTGTATATATTATTATACATTTGTTTATGAAGAACATCTCTATCGCGATTCTGCATTTGTAGTAAAAGTTTTACAATTTTATTTGCTTTGTTCACGGATTCGATCGACTTAGCAAACCGTAAACAAGTTAATTACCTAATAGTTTTGCAACTACATCTAAGTAACGACATTTATATAAAATTGTATAGAAGGTTTTCCACTCACGTTGCCATTATATTGGATTACACGGAACTTGTTTACGATATAAAGCACCATCGACCGATACACTTAAAGTGTCACCTGCGGTCGTCATATTGATTGAAATTTAATTTTATCCGGTAAAATGTTAAAAATTAAACCGTTCTTTGTAAAGATTATTTTACCGATATATAAGACGTCCGCATGTTTTGCGTTATTTCCAAGTTAAGTGCATACGGAATAAATTCTAATGAAAGACTCCTTGTTTGTTTTAATGAAATGTTTGCTGTTGTGTAATACCTAGTGTAATACGGTTAATTAATTTCAAAGATGTCTGGTGATACAAAAAAATACATACATATTTTTTTATTATATAATACTGTGATCAAAAAGTAAGGAGAATTTGTTTATAAAATGTGAATTCTTTATTTATTATTCCAAATCAATTTCATCCTCTTCAAAGTATCATGTCAAAACGATGTCCCCACGTTGATCTTTTAAGTTTGCTAAATAGTCAGAAGTCGCACGGATCCAAATCAGGCGAATACGGTGGTTGCAGAACAATGTGAGTCGAGTTTTTGGCAAAAGAGTCGCGAAGAACCAATGCAGTATGATATTGTGGATTGTCGTGATGAAGGAACAAAAAGTAAAAACACGTATAACTCAGAGATAATTAAACCTTTTGACAAACAGATGCTTGTCAAATGTTATAGACAGTCCTACCAACCTAGGATAAAAATACAATTTACCTGCCCTTTTAAATGACAATTTCACCTTTTTTGTATGCTTTAATGTTAACAAATCTTATTGATTAAATTTATTTTAGGGAAGGTAAAATGGATAAAACACCAAATTAACCCTAGTAACGTGTTTAAAACGATACACGTGAATTATATTCGATGATATCTATTAATAATTGAAATTCTATACATTCGTATTTTAAAGTTCAAAGTTGCGTCTTAACTTACTTTATTGCTTTTGGGAAGCTTTTCGCGCTGAAATGTAAATGTTGTAAAGCGATACGAAACGATCTCTCATTTATTCCGCGAAAATTCGCGCAATTGTTATGCGGTCCTCAAAAGGTCTGAGCCGTATATAGCCTTTTGATGTATTTCACCAGACTGAAACGAAATTAATTAAATAAAATTGAAGGGGGGGAGGCGAATTCAGGGTTGAAGAAAAAAAAAACGCCGACAAAAATCGATGGAAATCGTCCGATTTCTTGTGAGAATGTTCTTCGAATTTGTTTTTTTTAAGTCAATATGTCGTAATTTTGTGATTTTTTTATTATTAATATTTATTCCAATATATAATGTAGTCTTGACTATAATTGATTCAAGATTATATTAATTAATGTTCTACTATGAAAAATAGTTTTTTCTTGGTATTTCAGGGTCTCGAAAATATTTTTAAATTGTTGCCAGCTAACTTCATTTATAAATATTACAATTATATTAATTGTAATATTTATAAATTATATGTATATTTGACTTATTTTAATATATGAAAATTTGTAAACTGAATAATATTTTTAATTTAAAATTTATATAGAATTTATTATATTTAAAGGTTGAATATAAAGCTGGTTACTTGACTTCGTAAATAAGTGAACTAATTTCGTGAAATTCAAAAGAGATATATAAATTAAATTTTAATATCAATTTAAATATTAGTTAGTATGTAACATTTTAAATATATATTTTTAATTATAAAAAGCATTATTTAATGTAGGTTTTTTAAAAAACTAAATAAATACACTCGTCGTCAAATTTGAACAAACTTTATCATTTTGATTATGAATATTATTTTATAGGATCGCGTTTCATTTTATTAGTCAATTTTGCCCTCGTCGAAGTCCCCATAAGTGGTAAGCCGCTTTGGGTCTTTTACTTGATTTCCAATCGTGGCACAAAATCCAGACGGCTCCATTGAAAATGGACTCCAAATGCAATATCGAAGAACGTTTTGCCGTTGTCCACGTTCGGTGGGATTTCACTGAAAATTTATACCTGAAAATCTAACCGAGTCCAATTATCCAATATCGCCTTTTCAGTATTGATGTAATATGCGGTGTTGTATTGCGTTTGAATACTTGTAATACTATAATAATTGAGTTTAAAACAATTTACTATTTTTTTTATCATATTTTCTAAATTGAAATTATATATCTTTTGCACGAAAATGGTTGCAGTTTAAATTTTTAATTATTTTAAAATTTTATATATATATATATATATATATATATATATATATATATATATATATATATATATAACAAAAAATATTTTAAGTATTCTTTTATCAGAACGTCTTTGTTCCCTAAGGAAAACTTTCTTGTTGATCAAAAGATAGACAACCATAGCAAAGTGCTTAAAAACTTTTCTAGATACTTTCCTTTGAGACATCCATTTTTATTACCTTGCTATTAACTAATAGCTATCTGTACTGATTTATCGCATTTATTTTTTTTAATTAATCAGTTAATAATAAGTATTATGACAATTATATCATAATTTACATACATCGAAAAGAAGTAATATCTTAAAAAAAATACAATAAAATAATTTAATAAACATTTTTGAATAAAATATTTAATATATTTTTTTTTTTTTAAATCAATTTTTAAATTTAACTGGCTGATCACGAAATTGTAATTACTGAAAATAATCTCGTGTAGTACAAAACAAGATTTATCTCTTTCAACGTCCACAGTGATGCACTCTGTTCATCACTAAACGTCAATTAACTGTAAAGAAGCGTTAGCGTAACGCCGTTAAAAATTAACTAAATGTTTCTGTTGTTTTTTTTTTCATTCTCCTTTTTTATTTATTTTTTTTTCTCGTACGTCTCCTCTTTCGAAAGCCGTATTTTCCCAACACACTCGCTTTGTGAGCTCGTCTTTTAAATTTGTTTATCTCTTTCGAGCATTGTTTTGACTCCGATTGAGTAACGTTTTTAAAGCTCGCTCTAAATATTACCTAATTCGGTTACGGATTTTATTCAATCGTGATTTTTTGATTTACACAATTTTTCAAAATTTATTATAAATATATATACCTTTGGATTCGCTTCTACTGCAACAATTCGACACTGTTAAACTGGAGAACAGTGTCTTTAACTATAACTCTAAACTAGTGACACGTTTATTTCTATGGTTATATTATATATCAGCGTTTCGCAAACTTTTTTGCTAAATTTGACCCACCTAAATTAAAATTAAAATTCAAGTTATTTGTTTGTTTTTATTTCACATACAAAAATTGCAAAAAAAAAAGTACGTATATAACAAAAATGATGGTAAAGGGTTGCCACCTGCAAATTTAGAACAAAATGTAATAGATTTTTTGTGTTTTTACAATTTTTACCATGACCCAGCAGAATTTTTCTGCGATTCGGTGCTTTTATATATCTTTAGAATCGGTGTGCATTATGGTTGTTGCGTTATAATTATTTAACCGATCGAAAATCGATCCACTTAATGCTTTTTCATTTTTAATACAAATTTAAAAAAAAAAGAACGTATAAAACCATCGAACCAAGAATCGAGGATTTTAGAGTCGGATGAACGATAACTGTTCCACGGTATCCTTTGATTTTGGGTTTTATTTTGTACCGTAATTGGTCGAACTCAAAAGTGTATTATTATTGCGTCCGTTCGTACGAGGGTTTCGTTTGTACGTATTGCAGGTGAACCGGCGCTGGTTTTTTTTTTCTTTCTGCGGGAAACGAACCGTGTCGCCGATGGTCAGCAAAGCGAAAGCAGTTTCGTTCGTCGATTGTGCCTTTTTTTATTTTGTTATTTTTCGTATTGCGTGTATTTGTTTACATCGGCGTTGGAAAACTGAATTTTCTACCTTGTTTTCGTTTTCCTCTCTTTCTATTTTTTATTTTATTTTTACATCTTCTATGCCAAATGAACCGTTTGACCGTAACCGCCTTGCGTTTCTTGTTTTGTCCACTTCACTTTGATTTCATGTGGATATTTTTGCTAGGGTCACGTCGTCGTTCAAACGAAGGTCATTCTTCAAAATCTTCACATACAATTTTGTTTGTTTTTATTTTTCTATACGACATAATCAGTTCTAACAAACATTACGAAATTAAAGATATACCTGCGCCGACATATTTAGTCAGACTTATCTAAATAAAACACTGATAAATACCTCAGTCTAGATTATAAACCCTTATACATTTTTTTAAAATTTAAATCAGCGATTCTATAATATTTTTATTTTATATATAATATATATTTTTAACTAAAAATGTTCTCCGCGTCCATTTATCAATAACATTATCGACATATCTGTCTTGTTTTGTACAAAATCGATTTATTGCACTGTTCGCGTATGACCTCTTTATTTTATAATATGTCATAAATCACTTGTATCCTTTCATCACGATTTTATTCATATAAACGTTGTATTGAATGAATCATTTAAATCTATCCGCCTTCTAGGTTTTTTTTGTATAATAATTCAGGGTCGTTGGCTTTTAACTGGAAACGATACGTCAAGTCGTGTAAAACTTTTTTTTATAATAACGTAATTTACATATGCAAATGACAAAATGATAACCGATATGCCAAGAGGAAAAAAAACTCGTTTTCAAGAAAATTTAACTGTTATCACAATTTCTGTTCATTCTATTTTCTATATTCATTAATAATTCAATAATATATATTTAAGAGAATATCAATTATTCATACAGCTATTCATAAATTAAAACAACAATTATCTTTTCAATTAATCTGAACGGTTTGAGAAACATCCGTCTTCATTTTTTTTTCTGCGAGTACTCCGAAAAGGATTTGATAAACGTTTCATTGTTTTTATCTTTATTTGAATGCAAAGAATATACAATCTTTGTTGTGGTTTTGAAGAATCCAAAGACGGCGCCACACCGAAATCCGACCGCAAGTTTTTCCACGAGATTCTCAAAATAAAACTAATATTAATCTGGCGCCGTCTTAAGGTCCGAATCGAATTCATAATCGAGTAATTCAACTTACATTCTCCATTATTTCAACTCGTGAAACGAAAGTAAACGTAATTATTAACTGCAAGTAACGTACTATTTATATTTAATAATATAGTTTGAGTCAGTTTAACCGGATCCTATTTGAGTACCAAAGTTGGAAGTAGTTGAAATATTTGTAAAAATAGATCTTTGTACTTATGATTATATATATATATATATATATATATATATATATATATATATATATATATATATATATATAATTATAATCTATTAAGAGTTCAGGAACCAGAAACAATGATTGCATTGTACAGCATATTTCTTATAGTCATAACGATATTGTAAAACTGCAATATATAAATATTAAAGAAATATAAATTATGAGACTTAAAATCAATATTTTATACCTTTCATTTATATTTTACCTTTAGATTTTTATTATTCTATGCACCTCTAATCAATCACCAATTTATCGGATATTAATCCAATACATTATTATATTATTTTTATACCGTGTTTAATATTGTCAAGTGTTGATACGACTGTTTATATATGATAAAATCAATATTTAGTTCATCCTGTATATGAAATGTATTTATTGTACAATATAAGGTCTAGTATTTTGTTTGCTTTCCTCCATTATTTCTATGTAATCTTTCAGTTCTCAGAGTGGATTATGTATTTAATCTAGAGCAATACTTTTATATAAATTCAAAATGGTTTTGTTAATTATACATTTGAATTTCAGACATGTTACTAGCCATTATATAATTCTCGCTTGCGATAATTATAAAAACAATTGACATGTTTAATCCTTCAAAAAAGAATATTGTCTAAAAGTTGTATCTGTAGAGTTGATGACCCCGTGAAAATAAATCTTCATTGCAAATTTTGAAAAGAGACCCTGATCCTAAAAAGGGTACTCGGGTCACATTTATTTATTTAATCGTAAAAGAGGATAAAATAATATATAATACTGTAATCAAAAAGTAAGGTGAATTTGTTTATAAAATGTAAATTCTTTATTTATTCTTCCAAATCAATTTTATCCCCTACAAAGTAATCCCTGTACGATAAAACGCATTTTTGCCAACGCTTTTCCAGTCCTCGAAATATAGCCTTTAAGACCTTCGATTCGGTTTTTATCTCCTCATTCGTGTCAAAACGGCGTCTTCGAATTGACCTTTTGAGTTTGCTGAATAGCCAGAAGTCACACGGAGCCAAATAAAGCGAATGTGGCGGTTGCCGAGCGTTACGAGTCGAGGTTTTGGCAAAAAAGTCGCGAAGAACCAATTCAATATGACATTATCGCATACTATTATCGTAATGAAGGAACCAAGAGTTGTAAAAACACGTGTAACTCGGAGATAATTAAACCTTTTGACAAACAGGCGCTTGGCAAATGTTATAGACAGTCCTACCAACTTAGGAGAAAAAATTTACAATTCACCTACCTTTTAAATACCAATTTCACCTTACTTAATTATGCATATAAAAATGAATGAGTACGATGATAATATAGATTTTTGCCTTAATTTCTTATCCATTAAATTCGTATTTTTTTAATTTAACATTAAAATTAATTTTGAATGATTAAATTTATCGATGGAAACAAATATATATATATATATATATATATATATATATATATATATATATATATATATATATATATATATATATAAATATATGTTTCTTATAAATACAGTATAGTTAATTAATTTTTGTATACAATTTGATTATCCATATTGAGACATATTATAATAATAATTCATACTAAAATTTATATCTATAATGTATAATATAGTATACAGTGTGATATATTATTCAGCCTGGGGAGACAGAAGGCGATACCGCTTGTTTATATTAAAAATATTATTTCTCCATAATTCAATTACGTACTCGAAATTTCTGTACAATTTGCGGTTCAAAAATAAAAAGTTTTTTAAATGCGCATTCGAATAATTGAATTGTCTAGAATATTCTGCGTCGAATTTTATTTTCTATTTTTACCCCCTCCCCTCCCCCTCTTTTCCCTTTCCCCCGCTCTACTATCCTTCGGCCTATTCTCGATACGTGCTCAGAAAAAAATAGGAAAACTTATGGAAAAATAAGCGCGTATCATTTTTTTTTCATTTTTATTTTTTTAGTTTTTATTCATACGTAATATTTCATGTATTTTTTCGACAGTTTGCGCTATAAATTAGACGCTGTTATTTATTTTCGGCGAAAAGAATAAAAAAAAGAGACGCTTAAAGGACATACAAAATCGCGAAATAATATTTGCGAGCCGTTCGCCGTATCCTTTTGTTTTTATTGTTTATACATATTTATTTATTTATTGTAATTTTTTTTATTCAACCCCGAGTTGCGCGCGATCCTTCGCAAATATGAACAGAATTTTATCGGAAAAATGAAAAAGGTTCGCGTTTAAAATATGTTTATATTACGTTAACGATTCACTTGTCGTTCCACTTGATTTATATTGTTGAAATATGTTTATTATTTTAATACAGTACGAAATATTAAGCAACGCAATCAACACATAACACTGTGATCGAAAAGTAAGGTGAATTTGTTTATAAAATGTGAATTCTTTATTTATTATTCCAACTCAATTTCATCCCCTTCAAAGTAATTTTCAAAATAGTGTAGTACCTTCTTCGATTCGGTTTTTATCTCCTCGCATATCTCTCCTTTAGGCGTCAACGCATTGGCATTTTTAGTTTACCGAATAGCCAGAAGTCGCAAGGAGCCAAATCGTGCAAATACGGTGATTGCGGAACGATATGAGTCGAGTTTCTGTCAAAAAAGTCGTGAAGAACCAATGCAGTATGACATTATCGTATACTATTATCATAATGAAGGAACCAAGAGTTGTAAAAACACGCGTAACTCGGAGATAATTAAACTTTTTGACAAACAGACGCTTGGCAAATGTTATATACAGTCCTATTAACCTGGGGGAAAAAATTACAATTTACCTGCTTTCCTAATGCCAAAGAGTTGTAAATGACAATTTCACCTTACTTTTTGATCACAATATATATATATATATATATATATATATATATATATATATATATATATATATATATATATATATATATATATATATATAAATTTTTATTTCTGTAAAAATTCATATATATTGTATTCTTGCACAATGTAATATTTTTTTCTATTGCATTTTATCATTAAACATATTTTAGAGTTAAAATCTGAAAATTTTATCTTAGACGCATTTGTCGGTATGATCATAAGGCTTTTTCATTAAAAAATATATATATATATATATATATATATATATATATATATATATATATATATATATATAATAATAATAATAAACTTCGTTAAAAGATGGCATCAAAAATAAAAAAATGAAGTAACGAAAGCCCGGTTTCTTTTAATAAACATACGTAATCAACAACAAAATTTTACGAACCAGTATTTTAATATTTCACCGAGAAAGTTGCCTCTTTTTTTTCCGACTCGAAAACTAGGGTAATTCGAATTGTTTAATTAAAAAAGATAAATAAATAAATATATTTATACTGTATTTGTGTTGTGTTATTATAATAAATAATATAATACAACGATTTCGAGAGAAAAGCGGGCGACGACTGCATTTTGATGAAGTTTAAAATGACGTCATTGGCAATTCAATGCAAATTCTTTTTTAGTCTTTTCCAACATTCTACGCTGTTGCACACAAAGAGAGCAACATCGCGTTTTTATATGCATTTGAATTTATAATTCGTCGAACTGCTGCTGCTGCTGTTGTTGTTTTTACTTGTACAATTTTATTTTTACGTTTTCACTATTTATTTATTCGCTTGATTTTTTCGTTACTAAAGCCGATTTAGGCTACGTTTAATCGGATTAATACCGACTAAACGAACGTAGCCGAGTTTAGCGGTTTTCTTTTTTTGCGTTCGATTCTTGATTTTATTATTATATGAAATGTTATTTTATTGTATAGTTTTTCAGCTGTAAACTAAGATTTAAAACGAAGACCACATTGGTCCGTAGAAATTTCAAACTTTTTAAGAGGTCTTTTCCGTTAGAGTATCGCGTTCATCAATTTAATACAACCGGTATTTTGCTTAATCGCATATACTCAAATGATCTTACTTTATATTGTAATGTAATTATTTAACTTTTTAAATAGCAAATATCACGTACGTGAACTTTGTTCTTTTTGTTGATATTTTTAATTTTTTATGACGTTTTTATTATAAAATATATCTTACTTTGTAAACATGTATTATACATTAACACTACCAGACGAGAGTTTAACAAGAAGTTTGCTATTCCCGCGGGAAATATCCCGTTTTAAATCGGTCCTTCATTGCTGTAATAATCTTTTTTGGGAAGCGTTTCACGGACGATTCGTTCGGATAAATTGACACCAATAAAGCTGCCGACATTCAACCAATTTTATCGCGTGATTTCGTTTATAACCACCTTTATTTAAATATCATCGTGTACTATATAATCTGATCGTACACCTTATGGAATGTAAACAGATTAAAACCCTAGGACTAAATTCAATCTTGACGAAGCGATACCGGTTAACGTTCTCAATTTTGCACAGTGCATAATCCAATCTCGTCGCAGCCAGTAAACCAGATATTAGCTTCGTCTAGGGCGCATCATCAGCTCAGGATGGAAAGGCCGCCTTTTTTTTCAGCTTTCCATTTTTAAATCCGCCGTAGGGGCCTTTATGTTACGTTGTCAGCTCGGTCAAACGGTCAGATCTCTATTCTATTTTATGCCATACGAGTATTTCATACTCGTGGGTCTTTTGTAGTCGGTGCTCTTTTACCGCTACTAATTTGATACTCTGCGGTCCACCGACGCGCACCGGTGAAAAACTATCCCGTGTAACAATGGAAACTATATATTATATTATGTTACCGACAAAAAAAAAATTCTAATTCGTATCCTTTGAACTAAAGTTTTATGTCCTATTTTTTTTTTCTTTTTGTTCCAGGTACTCTATACTTACCTTTTGATTTGACGTCGTCCGCGTAAAATTGATCGAATGCAGGTATTTCTAATTAACAATATTATTTAACGATCATATAAACTCGTAATAATTTGTCGCCCGCACTATTTTTGAACTCGAAATACAAGAAAACACCAACGCAAAAAGATTAAAGCGGTCGTTGGAAAAGTATTCGGCCAGCTCTTGGGAGACAAGATTAGACATATAGACGATGGGAATGTAGTAAAATACTCCATTACGGAATATATTCACTATAATGGCACCTGTTTCTATGTTTATGTGGCCTTTTTTTTTCCTGTCTTTTCACACACGTTCAAAATACGGATGCCAACTGGTTTTACGTTCCGCTCTGCCTGTTAGGGAATTTTATATCAAACTTCTTTTCCCGCTTTTTTTTATAAACAATTTTTTTTTTTAATATAAAATACTATTTCATAGTAATTAATAGTCTTCAGTATCGGTGTTTAATTTTTAATAGATTTTTTTTTTCGTTTTGGTAAATATGGCAGAGATGGACTACTTTTTACAAACCAGTCAGTTGAGATTTTAAATATTACGAAATATTCACTAAGCTTTCTTTTTATGCATTATATGATCGATTAAATAATTTAAAAATTATATTTCATTCTCATCAATAATGAGTCTACTAAAAATATTTTCAAATCGAAATTTAATTATTTTTATTTATTATTTTATTTAATGATTAATACAACATGTAGTATAATTTTGATTTTTCTTTAAAATTTTCCGTTTTTGATTAATTATCTTACTTCTGTTAAAGAATTAAACTATATTGTATTATTATATATTTAAAAAATCTTAAATTTAAGTTTCAAACTTGAAGTATTAAATTTAACTACTCTCTTTTAATATATATATATATATATATATATATATATATATATATATATATATTATTTTAATAAAAAAAATACATTATATGTATTGTTAAAAATAGATGAACTAGCATTAAACTTTTTTAATATACTAAAACAGAGTTTAAAATGTAGAACACAAGTTATATTTTTTAATTAACATTTATATTTATATTAACACATTTTTTGCGGAAGACTGCACTCAGTCATCTATGAATATTAGACTTTAACTTTTTAAAATCGAAATATTTTTTGAAATCTATTCAATTTCTTCCGCTACAAGCGTAGTCTTTGTTAAATTCGACCCCACAAAAGATGTGTTCAAATAAATAATATACAAAAAAATAATAATCAAAACCAAATAAGCTATAAATTCGTAAATCATTTTTGAATAATTTGAAACAGGTTTAGCAGATTTGTATACTTGTTCGGCTTTCACTACGATTATATAATAATGAATTTCAGATATATAAACCGAATATTCCTCTTGTTCTAAAAATGTTTCACTTCTCTGATACAAATGTTTGATTTCAATAAACCATTATCTTCGTATAAGGACCCAAAATGGTCACAGCCACTCGTCCGGAGACCAGTTTTTTACCGACTCTAGTCACTTTTGTTCTCGTTTTTCTTATCGTCGACGTTATGCAACTCGTGCAACTGTTCTGCTCGTGGTTTTTCCATTTCGATTTCGAACGATATATTCGTATTTTTTTGCCCCCCCCCCTCTCATTTTTGCTTCGTTAAAAATCGTTGTACATATTATTATTGAAAAAAAAAATTGCTCACAATGCATTGTTTTCGTTTAAATCGTCGCATAATCTGAATTCGTAATTGAATACGTGTTTTATTTTTAACTCTTGTTTTCGCACAGAATAGTTTCCCATATATGTCAGATGGAAAATTATTTCGTTTCAAATATTTTGCCTTTGGCAATTTATATCTCGATAATAATGTTATTTTAACGTGTGAATTCTCATCATTATAGCCTTTTTAGCGTTCGTTTGTGTCAATTTTTGTTCATTTTTTTTTCATCTCGTTACTTTGTATACTTTGTCGTAAACGAGATAAAATTTGAATTCCATATTTACATCAATATTTCACATCGTTTACATCATCTTTTTTATATAAAACAATACACTTTAGGTTTCTTTTATTTTTGATTTTCGAAATCTAATTTATTAATTCTAATTAGAACCCGTTATATTTTAATATTTTTATATATCTTTATGATTTTTCTAAATCCCTTTTTTTTATTATAATAATTTTCCTCTTTGAGTCCTTAATACTGAGGAAATTTACAATGATGTTATTATTTTATTAGTATTAACAATATCATATTAATAGATATTACATGATTTTATCTAAATAATGAAAAACTATTACTTCTTTATATAAAACAGTTGAAAGCCATAATAGAGAACATTACTTTATATAATAACGTTTACGACAAATATTTGTTAACAATAACATATACAGTATTCGAGATCGCTACAACCTTATAATTTAATCTTATTACGACATTGTTGACCGATTTTACGATTTTTCTTTCTGTTTTCTCTCTCTCTCTCTCTCTCTCTCTCTCTCTCTCTCTCTCTCTCTCTCTCTCTCTGCAAATATTTTACTTTAGATATTTGCTTGTTTTTGACGGGAAATTCTACGTGATTTTCTACGCGACAATCGTTCACATTTCTGTCGGCTTTTCTTCGATTTTCCAAATCGTTAGATGACATTCGATCATGACCAGATATTTTCAGGGTTGCCGTTGTTTTTATAGACGTCGTTTATATCTATATATATATATATATATATATATATATATATATATATATATATATATATATGCATCATTACACATATAAAAATTATATCGTTCGATTAAATGTACCATAAATTTTAGTAAAAGCTAATAAAATTAGTCAATATTCCAGTTTACGTATTACTGTTACGATATCGAATTCAACGGCTTATTCCCTAAACGCCATAAGCTTTTAGGAAATTTAATTTTTGATGTATTATATTGTTCATCATTGAAATACATTTAATTGAGTCGATTGTTCGTCGTAAAATCCATATTAATATTTTATATATTCCAATTTTAGTGCCTTTAAATCGTTAATCAATATTTTATTTTACATTTTATATATATTTACGAGTATATTCACATTAAGAAGATTTAATATTTCATTAGATTTTTATCAAAAAATATTACTGAAAATTGATAAATAAAATTCAGATTTTGATATTTATTTATTTGCCTGGTGATTTTAATTTTAATCATATTTTTCAGAATTTATTCTATAAATTCTCTTTTTATAATAGGTTTAAATTCCTAGTTTTCATTCTTGAAATCGAATAAATAGACCGCAGAATTTTATACGGTCAATTGGAACGGTTCAATTTAAACGGAGACGTTTTAGAACGGTTTTTCAGGACTTTTTATTTTATTTTATTTTTTTTTTGTTTGAACTTTTTTTATTATCCTGCATAGGAGTACTGATCGAAGACATTGTCCTCTTCCGTCTTTATCGTTTATACGTCGCATTCAATTTATATTGTCCGCTTTTATTTCGTTTTAACGTCGTAATTGGATTACCGCGATAAAGAGTACTAACACCGGGACGTTCGCTTTTCGGTGTTCCATTTTCGAAATTATTCTGACGTTGTGCTACCTATCTTTTGTCGGAATCAAAAATTTGTTATCCAAAGTAGCAATTTGGCTAACTTTGTCGTCGTAAGACATACTTATATACAGTAAATTCTATATAATAATATACGCAATCTAATGAGATATTCTCCGTCATCCATGCTATTCCATTGTGATACGATTTGACGTTAATACGATTTAATGTCGTGTATTACATGTATAACATATTTACGATAAATTAATTCAGGTATATTGAATATTTTTACATTTATATATAAAACTATATATACTGTGATCGAAAAGTAAGGTGAATTTGTTTACAAAATATAAATTCTTTATTTATTCTTCCAAATCAATTTCATCCCCTTTAAAGTAATCCCCGTCCGATAAAATGTACTTTTGCCAACGCTTTTTCCAGTCCTTGAATCAGTCGGAATAGGCTTTTTACGGTATAGCCTTCAAGACCTGCTTCGATTTAGTTTTTATCTCCTTAATCGTGTTAAAACGGCGTCCCCGCATTGACCTTTTGAGTTTGCTGAATAGCCAAAAGTTACATGGAGCCAAATCAGGCGATTACGGTGGTTGTGAAATGATATGAGTCGAGTTTTTTGTAAAAAATTCGCGAAGTATGACATGGTGCATTATAGTGTTAAAGGAACCAAGAATTGTAAAAACACGTGTAACTCTAAATTTGTATGAAATGAATTTCATTTATCTCCAATTCAAATGTATATAATCGATAAATATTTTATATGACAAAATATTAATATAGCAATATTTTTCATGATCAACTCATATGAAACGTTTTAAATCCTAATCGTTTAACATCCGTGATATATGAGTGCGCATTTGTAATAGTGGTTATTTTTCCTCGACTACGATTTTAATCGTTCAATCATAGTTTTGGCGATAACACGGATTCGGTTTGAAACGATGATTAATGGGGACGTTTTAATCTAATTAATTTTGATAAATCACCCCTTCACATGCACACGCACACACACACACACATGCATATAAATATATATATATTTGAAGCAGAATTGCTCATCGCTTAATTGGCGATAAATGCGATCGACAATTCAAAGAAATTAACCGCCTTTTGATTCCGATTGTTACGATCGGTCGGTCGTATTTCGAAATTTGACCGGAAAAGGCACTTGCTCTCTTTGAAATCGAATAAAAACGCATCGGTGTGTGTGTGCGTAAGTGCGTCTGTGTTGTCGCGTGGTAACGCACATGTACAGGTGGGGTATCGCAAATTGCGTGGGCTCCGGCACTTAACTTCGTTCATCGAGTGGCACCGTGTATAAATTAGAGGCATTACGTGATCACTTACTTTATTATTTATTCAAATTAATATACACGTTGTGTACTTGCCGAGCGGCGTTGAGAACACAAAAGGTATATCGTCAATTTTCGAAATGTGCAAAAAAAAAAGTAGAAGAATTGAATGAATTGAATAAAATATACCCGATGACATGAAATATATATAAAACACGTTTATATTAAAAATATTTACTTTTCGTTCCTATTTAAGTACTTCGTAGCATGTCACGAAATATGAAGTCATCGTTCGATTTCAACGTTCTTTTTAATATTATTAAATAAAAAGAGAGTATTTCTTTGACCGTTTTCCGTAAAACTATTGATATTTGTTAACTAAAATTGGATCAATAGCAAAATTTCCTTATAAACTCGTAAACATACCATAAATATACCGCTTATACCAATATTGATTTGAATGTACGCAAAACTTTTCAATTAACATATTTTAACATACGCAGTTAGATTTGTTTATATAATTTACGTTAAATTATTCAAAACTTTATTTAATGAAAAAAAAAAGTAATTAAAATTTTAATCGTGAAATATATAAAATTCTACGATTTATAATAAAAATAAATTGTGTTTAAAAGCGTAGCCCCTCTGTGTGTGTGTGTTTTTTTTTTTTTTTTTTTGAAAATGAGTATATTTGCTATATAATGTAAAATTATCCGCTTGCACAATAATATCGTGCATAATATCATAATGGAGCGCACACGTGCGATATAATTGCATTATCCGAAAGTTCGGTCGTATAGCGGTTGCACATATATGCGCGATTACTAATTTGTTTTATAGTCCCTTTGTGCATTCGCGTCGTCGGGGTGTCTATTTTTATTCTCGAAATAAAACCAAATGCATTTTCGGATTAGATTCGATAGAGAGAGAGAGAGAGAGAGAGAGAGAAAAAAAATAATGCAACCCTCCCCCGAAAAAGGAGTGAGTTTTTGAAATGACGCGGATGATTGAGCTTTTTTGTGCTTTCGGGGAGAGTTTGTTAGTTCGCCCTATTATGCTTCGAGTAACTGTGCGCTAGTCAGAGGTGTTCAACCGGTGACGCTTTGATTTTATTTCACATATAATATAATAGTGATTATTCAAAAATATTTAAATTTTATACCTTTTTCATATTTTATTATTAATTATATTCTATGTCAAATTTGTCATAGACATATGTATAAGGTCAAATTTGAATCGCATATGACAAAGTTTAAATCAATATAATTTAATATCAAAACAATAAAACATACATACTGACGTCATAATATGTCATTCTTAGCTTTGTAAAATGATATATTGATCGCGTTGTTGTGGTGATGTATCATATTTACAAACTCATTTAAATTGATGCTTCGATTGATTATCTTCTAATAATACAAATAAATTATTTATTTTACAGTCATGAATAAGGTAAATATACAATAAAACTGTTTTTTTTTTGTAATATTTCTTGAAATAACTTACTTTAAATATTATTATTAATCTTTCATTTTACACACTTACCACATAAAGAAGCAGATTTTATAAAACGATAAAAATCAATATTACGCTGTACATTTTTTAAAATGAAAAATATTATATTTTTTTTATTCAATTACGTTATTTTTTTATAAAACATTAAGAACTGCACTTTAAAATATTTAAATGCATTAGTATAATTTTATAGTTATGGCCAATTTTGTATATTTTTTTCTTGTATGCCAATTCAATTATTCAAAATATAAAAATTACGCAAATATGCAATGTCACTTCTTTTTGATCGGCATTATAATTTTAATGTCTTATTATTTTTTCTTCAAATGTCAATTATACATCAACTGCGTCATAAGTAAATTTGGTTAATTTTTATGTATTATAATTCATTTTTATCGCCATATTAATATTCTTTTGTATTGATATAATCTTTATTTTTGTTTAGAATATTCTAATTTATTTTAAATTTGTGTGAACTATTACATCATGGCCTTATTTTTCATCAATGCGTTCTATAGTTTATTATATCAATTAAACAAAATTATGAAGTAATTTCTAAGAAAAAAAAATAAATTTTATCTATCCGTTAATAATATTTTTGACGAATTAATTTCACTTAAAAAAAATGTGTTAATACATATATGATTATCTAATTTTACAGTAATTACCATCGGAAGTTATATTTTTTTTTCAATTTTCATATTCGCAAATTAATACTGTTCACGCATATGAAATATGTATTATTTTTTTATACCGTTTAATTATCGACTTTTAATTGTTTTCGGCCGCGTGAAAAGAAATGATGATCATAAATGGACGATGACTCGACAACAAAACAACGAATGACCGCGTCTGTCATAATTATTCGTCGACGAAATAATTTTTTTTTAATATATATATATATATATATATATATATATATTCACGTGCGTGCAAATTGACGAAGAAAAATGGGACGTTTTCTTCGACGGGGTTGTTAACGAGCACCCCTTTGTCATTCCCTATATTAATTACACGTAACCGTGTCGGTCAAACCGGTAATGATAATGATAATAATAATAATGATGATGATGATGATGATGATGATGAAGTGCGATAGAGTCCATGGTATTTTTATTGTGTATCTCGAGCGGTGATTGTTAAGAAAATAAAAAAGTTTACGATCACTGCCTTATACGATGAACTGAACTCCCCAGCTAATACTTTTTTCCTGTTTGTGGGGTGAATAAGCGGTGATTTTTAATTCGAAACTCGTTTGTTAGACTATTTATATGCATTTAATAATGCGCGATGCACTTTTAGTAGGGGAGGGGGGGGGGATTTACGAATTATTTATTTATTTATCGGTGGTTAGTTTTTTTTCTTATCTATTTTTATGAGGGTGGATAAGTTTCAATATCAAAAATATTCGAAATTAATTCAACGTTAATGGTTCATAAATTTGGATTGCCTTTTTATGCAGATATTATTTGGGGAGATGGTATGAATTTATCTACTTTGTTATACTTTTTTATAATATAATAAAATTAAATTGAAAATTGATTATTTACCAATTTAATATACTGTAAAAAAATGAGCGCTCAATAATAAATATATTATGTTATTAAAATGATGTTCGTCGAGAAATATTCTATTTATTTTGAAAAACAAATAACATCTATAAATAAATAAATAGATGAGAAAATAAGACGTCGAAATTCCTTTGAAGCCGTCTCGTCTCTCGACGTTATATTTATTTTATTAATTACGTAGGCGTTAAAGAAAACATGATTTACGTCAAATATTCATTAATATCCGTACCCCGTTTTCCCCCATACAAATTGAAAATATTATATATATTTTACAAAAAAAAAAAAAAAAAATGTGAACTCGACTCCTAAAAATGGTTTTTCAGGTCTAAAACAATTTTTTTTTTGGTCGTGATATGTGACACGCTATGAATTGCTATGTTTCGATTAAATTGTTCGTGTTTTGATAAGTCACACGTTTTTATAATGCCGCAGTCACATTATTATAAAACCCGGTACGATGTTTATATTCAACGACGCTGCCGTTAATTAATATATTTTATATAACAGCGTTGCACTCTTAATTAATTTTTAGCGTGCTTTCTTATTTTTTATTTTATTTTATTTTACTTTTTTTTGCGACTAACTTTCTTACTAAAAACTTTGTCGCGTTGATATTTTTGGCAAAGGAAAATAGGCACTTTCACGTTAATGCGTCTGCAACTTTGTCGTCCGCTTTTTTCACCGCATCCAGCTCCTCTCAACTTTTTTTTTTAGTCAGTCAAACCGAATTTCGATCCGTTTTGAAAAAAAAATATCGTCCCCCTAATTTTTACGCTCGTCCTTAAGTGGATGCTTTGCCGGAAATAGATACTTTTTATCATTGAAAAAAAAAATTTTTTTTCGAGTATCTTTACTGTCATAATTTTATGTATAACTTCCGAGTCGTATTGCTTCTCGACGGGGTTTCTTTTTTCGGGGATGTTGAAAAAAAAATGTATAAATTCCGCTTTCGACGTTTCGTATATGCGAACGGAAGTTTTCGTCGTATATTGACAAATTAGTGTGTTTTGGGGTGCGGTCACAATAAAAACGAATTCACGTGACTTGGCAACGCTCATACGACTGAAGAAATTTTAATTGTAATTTTATTCATACGTATTGCTATTTATTTTAGTTATGTCAGAGTTATTCTAACACTATTGCCAATAAATAAATTTTAATTTCCCAACTATCGTAAATGTGTACCATATAAATCAATATAAATAAATAATTGTGACTAAACATTATGCTCTTATAATGTTCCGTTCATAATATATTTTTTTTGTACTTATTGCTACATAAAACTTGTTTAATTTTATAGGTGAATTTAGGATGTTTTCGCACCCTTTTTCCTTCATTTAATGAAAATTTTCATTTTTTTTTTATAAATCGCTATCTGACAATATCTTGCGTCTCCCCTGGGAGACATCCTGGTCACGTTCATGATATGATGCGTGACCATGCAAGGAAAATGTAATATCGAAGACCACCTGGAAAACTTCACACGTCACAGCCGCAAAACTCGTGATATCGATTTGTATAAAAGTTTCAAAACATATTAACTATACATATATAATAATGAATCTTTAAAAATCATAAGAAAAGCGAACGATTCAATCTTTCAAAAACATAATAATAATGAGCATTATTGCCGTACTCGACAATCGGTTTCATATTATTAGATTTATATGATCGACGATCGTAGTAGCTTCAAATTGTATCGCATTTATTCTTGCCAGTTTTATTTATTTATGATTTATGTTCGCTGTTTATTTTTATTTCAATGGTAGACGAGGCTTTCAATCTCACGCATTATTTACTTCAATGTTAAAGATGTTCATTAAGGTCAAGTCGCTATAGATAGCGATATATATATATATATATATATATATATATATATATATATATATATATATATATATATATATACCATATATATAACTCGACATTATGAAAATAAATTATCAGTATCGGTTTTATGCTCATCAAATTTCATACGTTATATCCGATTTCGATTAATGTCCAAATTTCACCATATAAAAGAATATCATAATTATGATTAAATCCTAATAATCCTAAACTTTTTTCCACATACTTAAAACATTTTATTTTTTTGCATTTTAAAAATTTATTTAATCTATATTATGATTTAAAAATATTATTCAGTACCGTTATGCACACACACACACACACATGTGGTCACACAATTGCGTCACCTTGCATTACTGTATCGCGTGTTGCACAAACTTTATGCACTCAGTGCACCCTTATTATTTTAAATGCCCACATTTACTGACGTGTCGTTTGGTTTTTTTTTTCTATTCTTCAAAAATATTATTATTATAAAATTTATATGCGCTTTCGTACGTTTACCGTTCTTCAACACGTACAATAATAATATAATAATAATAATATTACGTGTGCGGTATTAAAAAAAAATATATATATATATATATATGAATATAATCTCACGTGCGGTACGTCATTTTTGAAAGTTTAACAACCCCTGGATTTATGCAGTGTTATCGCTTTGAATTTGTTTCCCTATGTCGACATTATAATTACACATGTGTTGTGTATTATATGCGAAAAATGGTAGGGTTGCAAATCATTTGCGAGTGACACCTTTCAGAAATTAGATTTCATACGAATATGTTTTTAAAATAATTCTATGTAATTTATATTTTTTTCTGGTATGTATTATAATTTATATAATTTTATTTATTATATTTTTTTTGCATGCAATTTTCAATTATCACAGAAATTGGAAAAAATATATTATTCTCATCCTGCACGCCATCTCCTTAAAAAAAATTCGGGATTAAATAGGTTAATTAATTTTTTGAAACAATTCTATTGACGATTAGTTGAATCAATGACAAAAATCTTTAAGCCATGAGTTTTGACGTCTTCCTATTGATCTGTTCCCTTACAAAATTATCTGGAGTAGTCTATATTTATCATTTCTCTAGACGTGGCTGAGGTACTAGAACAGAGGTTCCCAAACTTTTTTGGTCCATAGACTCTTAAGTGAAAAATCTATAAGCAGGTGCTCGTAATTTCAGAAAGTCGCACACTATTGATAAAGAAAAAATAAAGATTTATTTTTACAGGTGGAGGGAAAAAACGTTTTGTTAACGTGTCTCGTTTTTTTTCGTTGTTTTTTTTTGTCCTTCACCTATAAAAATAAATCTTTGTTCATTATCAATATTGTTAGACTTTCCGAACTTTGCAATTAAAAAAGAAATTTTGAAAAAAACGTATATTATCCAAACTTTACGCGGACCTCCAACATTGTTCAGGGACCCCCAAATCATTTTAAACCTTTCACAGACCCCCCTGAACGATACTAAAAACCTCTTTAGGAACCACTGTACTAGATAGATAGGAAATACATCCTACATTAATAGATATGAAAAAAATGGAGGTCAAACTTTGAATAAGACCATAACACCGAAATGAAGAAACTAATAATTTGTACGATTACAATCTTATTACTATAAAACAGTTGGGATTTCTGTGATTATTTATACGCATTAAATCCAAAACTATCCAAATTACTTTATTCTCCTCTCATATATCTACTATTTTATGGATCAGTCGTGAGTGCTTTGACTTATTTCTAGTATCGGTGGTGCCGTGTTATTTTTATTCTCGCGACCAAAGTTGCACTTGTGCCTTATACTACTTTTATGTTTTCTTCCATCCACGGCAAACACTTCCATTAATGCCTAGTGTTTTACAGTTTCCAGCCGCCGATTCTTTCAGACTCCCATATATAGAGCTTTTTTTTTTCTTCTCGGTTCTTAACCGCCCCACCCGTCTCTCTACCTAACGATCCACCTCGTATTCGGCTCTGGCTTTTCTTCATTTTTCCCACATTTTCCGCCTTCCACCACCCACTCCCCTTCCACCTTTTTTTTCATCGTTCATCGGCTTTTAATCCGCGAGACGCCGTAGTGCCACGGCGGCGTTATCCGGTTAAATCGACGTGTTTTTCCGCACGATGCTGTTTCAGTAGATTTTCAGCACGCGCTGTAAAACTTCGCCGATCTGCAACCCGATTGCCGATAACCTTGTTTATATTTGGATTTACGGTGTAAAACGTTTTTATTTACTCTGACGCTATATAAATATGTACACGTGGGCGGTGTGAATAAAATTTAAGTCTTATTAAGATTTTAAGATCACGCTGTATATTGACTGTCGTCTTCATTGTACAAAAAACAGTATACTATCCTTATCTATTTATTATTTATATTTAACTATCTTTATTCTATATCAAATTCCGAATTTAATTTATCAACTATGTTATAATGATTAAAAAAAATCATAAGCAAAAAGAAAATTACATTGCATTTTCAATCACATTCCAGGTTGAGCGATAAAAACGCTGTAATTGAAAACAGTTTTTATCGCGTGATTATTGTGAATAATTACATCATTGCAGTTTATATTATATCGGTACATTAGGTTGCCACGTTAATAATTCAGAAATCGATAAATGGTTCTCAAAGCCATAAAGTAAATCTGAAACGTTGACGAAATATTATAGATTCGTCTTAAATATGCGTGCTCGTTTATTATACCATATTTGTTTATTGTTATTGTTGCCATATTAAATTTCATTGCTTTTCGATAATTCGAGGTCATTATTATTCTGAATCATTTTCAAAGTTGGAACTGTTATATAATTATTTAAAAGTTTTGAATATATTTAATTGTGATTTTTCAATTTTTTTAATACAATATGAATTTATATAAAAAATAATATCTATAAATAAGTAGATGTGACAATAATGTTGAAAGGTATTATGGGATAGAACTATTTTTATATATGTATAAAATCAATTATTTTGAAAATGAAATATATTTTAAAGTATTACATTTATCAATATTAAATAGTTTAAACTGAATTGTTATAACAAATGGACACGGGTATGACAAATTCATTTGCTCGATACCAGTATTTTAAGCCATGTCGAAATCGCGGTGACCAAAGAGGATTGCGGTTTTACCAGGATAGTAACCAGGTCGAAATAGCAAAATTTACAGTAAATATAAACGTAGCTGAAAACAACAGTATATCCATCATAGTCACCGGTGTCAACACCGGAGAAATTCTCTTTCACAGGCGACAAGGATGCATTTTCATCCTAGGACGAGAGAACAAACTTTAAAATATTCCGGGATTTTGTGTGTGTCCAGTTTTAGAACGAAACAGCACGTTTGAAACTCTAAACAATTCTCAAATAATATATGGAATGTTAAAATTGAATGAATGTAATAAGAAACATTTAATTCGTTAGACATTGTTTAATGGTAGTACGTGTTTGTGTTTAGTTTGTAAACTTAACTTAAATGAAATCGATCCTTCTGAACTGAAGCTTCAAGAGATTCAAAGAGTTCAAATTATCTTCCAAATGTTTTTTTTTTTTTTTTTATCAAATCGTTTTGCACAAAAACGGTCATTGAACATTCGTTTCGAGTCCGTATAGGAAAAAATAGTGTTTCAATTATAGATATTGCACATTTACGGATATCATTGCATATATTTCAGTGCCGATGGGTATTTACGATCGGAAAGGTTTGAGAAACGTTATACCATTTTATATTGACCCAGTGTACGTATTTTCGAATCGTGCAGGTGACGTTGACATTGCAATTTTCGTCATGAATTTTCCTAGTCTGATATATTTTTCATGAATTTTTAACAATATCCACATTCGCCCCAGTGAAAATTTCTATTTACCGATTAGCACTCCTATTTCACATTAGCCAACAGCTATGTTTATCGAATCACTCAAATTAATAAACGTTGAACACAGAAAATATAACTATAAATATTCCACTTTTAGTATCTAATATATAATTCACATATTTTTATTTTTAATTCTGAATCGTTTATATAGTTGACGTCTCCTAACGTTTATATAGAATGATCGATTTTTTTTAATATTTTAATACATCGTTTTAATTTATATATATATTATATATATTATATATATATATATATATATATATATATATATATATATATATATATATATATATAAATATTTATTATCTTATTTTACAAATAATCAAGAAATATTATAGCTTAATAAAAATCGACCACATCCTCAGTAACAGAATAAAAAAATATTTTCATATAAGAAATATATAAATATTTTAATATTTCATTCTACGACACAATTCTGGAAATTTTTGTGCCAAATTCGTGTTTTTATTTATTTTCATAATGTTTTTTTTATACGTTTTCTGTAGACCGTATTAATTTATAACCCAGTAATGGACTTCATAAAATTTTATGATATAGTTTAAATACGTATTTATTGTATAATTTCTTAAGAGATATTCCCCCCTCCCCCGTTTTTTTGAATTTTAACAAAAAATTATCTTATGAAAATTTCGCCGCTTTCCGCAAAGATTTTCAAACTTTCACATTTAAAATCAATTTATACGTTTATTCAAAAATTACATATCGTTGAATAATTGAATGTTTTCTTTAAATGACCCGATAATTAAATGAATTCTTTATTTAATTGCCATCTTAATCAAAATTTGACAACGCTTATGATATGTGTAATACACTCGCACGACAGCCCTACTCGAAATGTCAATATCAAATCAACCGTTAAATATACCCCATCTGTTTTGTACCCTTAATATATAAACACACGAACATACACACAAATACTGTTATGTGCTAAATAATCCATAAGCATTATTCTCTTTATGGAAAAATAATATATATTTCGAATATATATTTGGGGTCTCCGCGTACCCCATTGAAAATTCCTAATGCAAATACTTTTCAATCTTAATTTATTAAGTCAAACAGTTAACGTTAATAAAGAAAAACATCAAATAAACATTGTGTAATACTCAAGCGAAGCCAAATCTTCATCATGAATAGCTTTAATTCGTAGTACAAATCTAACATATAAATACGTTTCTATTTCAAACGTGTTTCTTTTTTTTTTCGTTTATTGTGCTTGTATCCTTTGTGCCTTTAGCGGCTTCGTGCCTATTATTAACCATGTGAGTCTTGAATGCCGCCTTTTTTTTTCTATTTTCGTATTTTATTAACAATATAAAGGAGTATTTCCGTACGTGTTTATCGCATTTTTGTGTACGTGTAACAATATTCGCTGACCCATATCGTGCAGCGGCAATCCAGCACGCCAACAATACCGGTCCGCGGGCCGTCAACTAACAACCCCTGTTTATTTATTAGCATACATGTTCTAGATTTATTGCAGTGTGCCGCCTCACATTTTCCCCGAGATATTCAATTTTTGGAAAATTTCTTCTCGCGTTGTACAAAATGTATATTGCATCGTAAAAAAAAATGTTCGAATCTTTAAAATTTATTTGAATGCAAATCGCTTTTTAAATTTCATGTTATCATTTTTAATTTATAAAACAAATACCCTATATGATCAAAAAGTAAGATGAAATTGTCATTTAAAATTCCCGGGCATTAGGAAGGCAGGTAAATTGTAATTTTTTCCTAGGTTGGTAGAACTGTCTATAACATTTATCAATCGTCTGTCGACAAAAAAAATAATTATCTCCAAGTTATACATGTTTTTACAACTCTTGGTTCCTTCATTACGATAATTTACTATAATATGTCGTACTGCATTGGTTCTTTGCGACTTTCTTGCTAAAAAAATCGACTCATATCGTCCGCAACTACCGTATTCGCCGGATTTAGCTCCGTGCGACTTCCGGGTATTCCGGGTATTGAGGCCGTTTTGACACGATTGAGAAGATAAAAACCGAATCAAAGAAGGACTTTTGAATGCTATAGCGAAAAAAGACTATTCTAACTGTTTTGAAGACTGAAAATTACATTTTATAAACAAATTCATCTTACTTTTTGATCACAGTGTTATATATAATATATTAATTATTTATTTTGCAATTTACATTTTTAATAGGTCAAAGGGTATACATTTAATCTATGCAAATCCTTCCATTCCATTTTTTTAATTCAAGACCTTATTAATAAAAAAAATATTTACGACGTCGAATGTTTTTCTTTAATTTTGAAGCGATTGCATCGACGCGAGTTGTTCGATCGTTTTTCTACATTTTCTCGCGCATTTTTTTTAATCGCGAAAAATCTTTCTCATTTTCACGACGTAATTTATTCATGAGCAATTAAACGAAATTAAAACGAACGAATATAAAATTATTCATAATTGAATAATATAAAATAGCATAATAAAAGCGACGAAATCGCTCTCTATTCTATTATACATGTATATACACATACAATAATATAATATAATATAAACGGGAATTATTTTATTATTCGGATCGTTTTGCACCGGACAAAAATTTATTTAATATTAATTGCTTTTCAATTTTCCGTTAGATTCTAATATAAATTAATCCGTTATTGCGATCTGCCTTTTCTATATAAATACAGTATATATTCATTAATCATAAATTTCAAATAATATGAATGCTTTTTTACACAGCCTATTCGTTAATTTTTATGTACATATTTCTTTTTAATATTTTAAAATTAATAAATAGTAATATTATAATAGTTTAAACTTGGAAATTAGTGTATATTATATAAGCATGTTCTCAACTAAATTCGTAAATATTTATAAAAATATATGTAAGAAAATTACATTTTGACATATTAAATGTTAAATATATTAAAATTAAAAACATTTTAACCTATCATCCTATTTTATGTATTTATTGCAGTGATATTAATTTTCTATTAGTATTGTACATTTCCTATATACACAATTAATTTTATTATTTCTCGTCGTCACAACACTTTAATTTCATTTTATGATATAAAATTAAATTTTATACTAATTTAAATTCGTTTACTAACTTGATTATTAATTATTAATGTTTATTTTTTGATCATTATTTCATTAATTAATACTGATTTATAGTTCGTTTTGCACTATTGACATATTATACATTAGTATTTTTTTTTAAACATACACCTATATATTTATTTTTTAATAATGTTTGATTTAGTTCTTTAAAATTATAATTTTTCATTTTAATTTATAGTAATTAAAATCATTTATTTATATTTTAGTTGAAAAGCAAACTCGTATATTAATTTTGTGATTATATTTATATTTTTCTCTGCTTAAATTAGTTGATATATAGCTGATTTAACTTTTAACCTAGTTAAATTGTGAATATATCTTGTAAGTCAAATATACATTTAAGTCATCGCTTTACATATTTTTCTATAATTCTATATATATATATATAGAATTTGATATTGAATTTTCAATTTGTAAATATGTTAAATTACATTAAAACGTACATCGATTTGAACAACTCGAAAATATTTCCAGTCGCAATGTTAAAATAGATTAATTATCCGTATAATTCTCGTTTTTTTTTTTAGATTTCGCAATCTGTATCTGTCAATCTATTTCTCGGTGATCAAATTCTCATTTCTACTTTTGATCGCGATCAAAACCGAATATATATATATAAACGGGCCTCTTTTTTTTCGGACGCCTGGAAGCCCGCTTTCGAACACATCTACGCCATGGGTGGGCTTAGAAGGGTGGTTCAATTTTTCCTTTAGCCGACCACTTGTCTTTGCGGACAAAGCGGTATATCTTCACAATAGATTCTATCCTCCCCCTAACACGGACTTAGCGGGTGGCGGCGGTTGTATTTTCCTCTTTCTCCGCCTCGGTTCTTCTTCACGTTCTTTTCGCAGCTAGTATATAATGGCCAAGTGAAGAAACAGACTTTTTTTTTATATTCCACTCTTCGAAGAAAAACCAGGAAGGAAGGAAGGAAGGAACGGGAAAAGAAAAGAACAGCACAGGCAACAGAATATCTGGTTCTTTTGGCACACTCCATCCAGGGTTTCCTACTCGGCGATTGTGTCGATAAGAAACACGTGAAATCGAGCATGAAAAAGATACTAATAAAGACGACATCGTTGCCTCGATCATATTTCTTATTATTGTATTTTAATTGTCCTTCATACTACATCAATATTACGAAAAGTACTTTTTATCAAATCCATACAATAGAAATAATATATTAAGTCGAACCATAATTCAATCCATTATTTCATTTGATAGTTTCTCTTATATATTTAACCATTTCTGTCTATTGGATAAATGTATTCACTATATAATCTTATTCTTATACATTCATTTTGTACTCTGATTGATTAAAGATATTTATCTAAAATATTTTTTATATAATCCTTATTGACTATAAACATAATTTTTAAATGACATACCATATACTAATAGACCACATATGTAATAATAAAACATTAAAATAATTTTATTTATTTTCGATCCGCCCTTCTGCAGTCTTCACTCTCAATATTTCGTTTTCTTAAACGTCAATATTATGTGAAGCACGTTTCGTTCACTTGTATCTCTAGTCTTTCGAACGAAATTAACCGAGTAGCAGCCGGAAAATTTTATTCCTCTGCGTAAAGTTGTTTCTTGTTTCAGCAAGAAAACTATAAAGTGAATATGAACATATTAACTAAACTAACCGCATATATGTACTCATATAATTCAGTTACAAGCATACTTTTGTGCTACTTGTTTTTACGGCATAACATAACATCAAATATTTCAGTTTATTTTCAGTGTTTAACATATAATATTTTTACTCACGTACGTGTATTTATATTTGTATACTAGGTATAAATAACACTGTGATCAAAAAGCAAGGTGAATTTGTTTATAAAATGTAAATTAAATTTCATCCCCTTCAAAGTAATCCCCGTACGATAAAACCCACTTTTGCCAAAACTTTTTCCAGTCCTGGAAGCAGTCGAAATATTATCTTTTTCCGGTATAGCTTTCAAGACCTTCTTTGATTCGGTTTTTATTTCCTCAATCGTGTCAAAACGGCTTCCCCGAATTGGCCTTTTGAGTTTGTTGAATAGCCAGAAGTTGCACGGAGCCAAATAAGGTGAATGCGGTGGTTGCAGAACGTTATGAGTCGAGATTTTGTCAAAAAAGTCGCGAAGAACCAAGAATCAAGAGTTATAAAAACACGTGTAACTCAGAGATAATTAAACCTTTTGACAAACAGACATTTGGCAAATGTTATAAACAGTCCTACCAACCTAGGAAAAAATATTTACTTTTTGATCACAGTAGTGTAATTACTTTTTTAAGTTTTTTAAAATTTTTAATTTAAATAATATCATTTTCGGAACAATTAAATAATAAATATTTTAAATAAATTTTTCACTGAAGTTTTTTTGTTGTTGTTCTGAAGATAACGACTTCGGGCGAATAGTTTTCATTAGCGAGTACCCCTCGTAAATATGGCGGATTTCGCCGGTGCGGTTTTAACGAAATTTAACGTCTGTTTGCGACATGTATTTAAACCCTTATTACGCTCATTATTTTCGCCGATTTAATTCGCAGATTTACCGTTTTGTCCGTTTAAAAGGTTTAAAAAGTACGCACACACATACAACGTTCAAAAGCAGAACGACGCAAATGTCTGAAAAACGCTTTTATACAAAATACAAAAAAAAAACGTTTGTTAAAAAATATACATTTCGGTTATTACAAATATGTCCGAAAATGGCGGTGTAATTCTGTGTTTAATTATAGTATCGCATGACTCGGATACGAGTCCCGTCGCGTGTTTCGTAACACTCTCAAGTGAATTTCGTCTATCGTCTCTATTGAGTAAGTACCATATTATGTGCATAATAACATTGTGAATAATGAGTTCATCAATTCGTAAAACCACTTTGAAATTGAGAGCTTTGATTATAATTTCCGCCCTTTCAGATAGAAATCATAATTTATTTAAATATATTTTTTCTAAACTGTAATTCACTCATCATCTTTAAATGTATTCAAATGACTGGAAATATTTCATATTTAAAAAAAATATTATTATTTATAATAGATAAGACTCAACAAGTTTTAGCAATGAAAGTAATATATCGTTATTAAATTTGATAGTTAAAAGATTGCACGATTAAACTCTTATCTCCAGTAATGATCGTAAAATGTAATTCCAGTCATTCGTAATGTTTTTTTTTTCAATAAGCTAGTTATTCAAATCGGACGAATCTCGTCTCCATTATCAATTCTAAAAAACTTTGTTTTACTCTATAGACGTTTAATATGTGGGAGTATTTTAGTATGCGCATTCAACATTCATTCTACGACCGCAACATTCCATATTATGCTCGTAAATGGAATAAAAAAGTACACAGCGATATAAATCTTCATATAAAAATCCCAGCATAAATTTCACAACAGAATATTTCTATAATATAAATATAACAAATCGAAAAAAAAAATATATATGAAAAATCCTAAACGTCACCGCAACTAACAAGCGAGCAATTTTTGAAACACAATAGCCAGCGCCAAAATACCGAATCTATTCTCAAATGCAATGACCGAAAATATATAAAAAAGAAGAAAGAGCAACGGACGGGAGGTGGCGGCGGGGGGAGGGAGGGTAGGTTAGAGAAGAGAAAAGAAAAAGATACAGAACATTGGTAAGAATTGAACCAAAACAATAAAACTATCGACAAAACACATTCGTTTCCCACATTCACGTGAATTTAGGGACCTATCTCGAGTTACGATCGCACTTGAAGACGTTTCGTGGGTAAACGCTTACACGTATCCCACCCAAGGCAAGATATCTCAAAATGTACAATGTGTCCAAAAAAAAAAAAAGAGAAACGACATTACAAATAAAAATATCATCGCAACTTTTCAAACCGGTAATTAGACGTAAAAAAAATAAAATAAAAATAAAACTGAAATATATATATATATATATATATATATATATATATATATATATATATATATATATATATATTTGTCTGCACTCGGAAAATTGTATATTCAAATGTGTACACTTTCAACGTTGCCTATATATTTCCACTGAGACGATTTGATTTGTGACGCCGAAGTAGTCTGCGTCTACGTAATTAAGAACGAAATCTGCATTCGTGATTATGCGAAGTGGGTTTGCTTTTAAAATCTATAGTGAACCGTACTTAAATATTTATAATATGTACTTAAAATAGAATATTAAAAAAAAATAATCAAAAATCATTTACAACACATGCAGAGAGTTCTCTATAATTCTGCAGCTCGTCTAATATTGAGTTAAAGTAATTAATTTCTCGTGAAAGATAAAAAAAAATTAACACCTATCTCTCTATTTATACGATACCTGTTTTACACGATTTATAAAATATCGAATTTTGAAAAACCGTAGAAATGTATTTATTGTTATATTTCTCTGCAGACTCTGCTGAATATGAAAAAATCGACTTGCGCCCCGTTCATAAGGGTTAAATAAATGAACAGATGATTAAAGGGTTACGCGGTTAACTAATCGAAAACTATGCGGCTGTGCGTCGCTTTACTTAACCCCTAGAACAACAGTAATTTGAATGTAAATAGAGGTTTGCATTTTACACAAGCTCGTCGTATGATTCTATAATAGATTTTAATTATTTATCGTACATTAAATCGAAAGATTATGCGGAAAGACGCCGAACGGAAGACTCGCGTCAATTTTTAACTCGACTTTTTTTTATATTTATATTCTGATTTAAGAATTCGTTCGCGTGTCTAAAATCAATTACGTAAGATGTTTCGTCAGAATCGACAGTTCTATTATGTCTTGTGTGAATTTTAAATAGTTTGTACGACGATAATGCAGTATATTTTAAATTTTATTTATTATTCACAAATCGATCGATATCGAATATACATACTTAAAAAAAATCCCCATTTTGTAATTTGATTTCAATAGAAAACTATACGCTATAATATTTTTATTTTTCCGATGAATAAAAAAAAATAAATATTCCAGTTACTTATTAAGAAAATGAAAATCTTCATATCCAACGTATATATTTATTTCGTATAAAACTATTACTAATCTGTCTTGATTTCCATTATCCTTATCTGTGATATGTCAAAAAAAAACAGTTATTTTAAAGCAACATTAATCCAATTACGATTTGAAGTCTAATTAACTAGTTAATAAATCTTTTGACGATTATTTACTTTGAAACAATTCGTTCTCAATGAGAATATAATAGACCGCCATAATGATGTGTCACCATAAATCACCGATCAGAGTCATCATTTTCAAAGAAGAAAATACAATAATCGATAAATCTCACTTCGTACATTAATTTAAGATCCACCCTTAAATTTATATATATATATATATATATATATATATATATATATATATATAATATTAACTCAACCCAGAAACGATTTTGCTTTCGCCGAATGCGCAGGTTAAGAACTAGCGCGTTAATTATTATACAACATAAGACGTATTAATTCGAGATTGTCTCGCCGATGAGCACTTCTCGCACGTGAAGCCGTTCAACTAAGAATTAATACATAATTAATTTTCAAATCACGTCGCCTCAATTTAATAAATTCCAGCTTGTTTAGGGTAACCGAATACTTCGCCTAATAGCAATCATCCATATTTTGACATGACCGCGTAACGCGATATATCATACGTCAGTATAAAAATCGAATAACTCTTTATATAAAAAAAGCTCACTTCTCGGTTGTCTAGACGTAAATTGAGTTAATAAACGTCGGCGCGTAGGACGGACCGCGTGAAATAGTAACACTGCAATTATTTTCCACTGGCGCAATTTATCATGTTAAACTAAACGGCGAGAGGTAGAGTTAAATAATAATAATAAAAAAAAAGTGTGTATGTAAAACCGCAGTGCAAATTGGTTCAAATTAAAATTTATCTGTTTTAATAAATATTGAACAATTCACTTGCGGGTAGAGACGACGTGCGCGCAAATTTAACATTCATAAATAACCAGCGCCGTGTGACATTTGTGCGCCATATATTATAAATTTGTCGGGTGAAAGGTTTATTTCTTTTAATATTCGATTCGAATTTAATTTTGTATGCAATTGTATATTTATATTTATGTATATTTTTTATTTAACCGCCCCAATTGAGATTCGAATTTGGTAATTTAATATGTTGACCATATTGCTCTTGTGCACAATAGTTACGGCCCCCCACAATTTGGACCCGGATAATTATTAAACCTACAACGACATACAAAAGGCAAACGTGTGCGTTCAAGAATTTTGATTGGACATGCGACGGCCAATCAGATTCGTATTATTCTATTACGCGCACGAATTTGCACATCGGTTCACCTTTATTTAACATAATAATAAAAGTGTTTTATTATATTATTATTATTTATGTGCAAATTTGATTTTATATGAAATGCGCAGAAAAAAATATATTTTAATTGTAATGAAAAATCATGAAACTTTGTGTTTATTACTTTCATTTTTTTTATAATAATTTAAATTTCTTTTCATAAAATTGAGCTAAAATATATATTTTTTTCTATTCTTTTTATTTTCAATTTCTCTTGAAAGATTTTACGAAAGATATTTTTATCATTTTTCATGCAAAGAATCGATAAAGTTCAGTGACATGTCGATTCAATGTTAAACTTTATAATAAAGTATTATAAAAGCCATAATCATATCTGCATCGTTATCGATATGATATTTTATTACTGTGATCAACAAACTGTGGTCCGCAATATGAAGTTGATTCACAATTCATTGATTTATTTTTTCCATTATTTTATACTAAACGAAATACATAAAATCGATATCGTTATAAAATATAAATTTTCAATTATCAATGAATTGATTTTTTTATTTAAAATTAATATGTGAAAATTTGAATACTACTATGATCAAAAAATAAAATGAAAATGTCATTTAAAATTCCCAGGCACTAAGGAAGGCAAGTAAATTATATTTTTTTCTAGATTAGTAAAACTGTCTGTAATATTTACCAAGCGTCTGTTTGTCAAAAGGTTTTATTATTTGGTTATTAAAAGGTTTTATTATTTGGTTCCTTCATCATGATAATGCACCATGTCATGCGATTTTTTTGCCAAAAACTCGACTTATAACATTCCGCAATCACCGTATTCGCCTGATTTGGCTCCGCGCGACTTCTGACTAACCAGCAAATGCCGTTTTGACACGATTAAAGAGATAAAAACCGAGTCGAAAAAGGTCTTGAAGGCTATACCGGAAAAAGACTATTCCGACTGTTTCGAGAACTGGAAAAAGCGTTGACAAAAGTGCGTTTTATCGGACGGTAATTGATTTGGGAAAAAAAATGAAGAATTTACATTTTATAAACAAATTCACCTTACTTTTTGATCACAGTGTTACTTTTGGTTTACTCAGATAATAAAATTTAACTAGGTAACTAAAATAATACTTATTATTCTAAAAAAAAATAAATAAAATATTTTATATAATAAAATCGTATAGTATATATTCTAAAATGGGAATTTGAGACTTAACCCGTATCCCATGTCCAGCTATAATGAATTAGTTCGAAATCTTAACGCTTTGAACCCGAACATTTATTATTGAGACGCTATGCATTCGTGAGGATCTTGCGCTTGCTTATCTTTCGACAGAAAAGCGTCTCTATGCCGAAGTGTAAAAACAAAAAAGAAAATATATAATATAAAGAAAAAAAAACCGCCGCCTCTGCACGTCGTGAAATAAAAGTGACTGTGCTTAACTGGAACTTTGTCGATAACGGCTTTCGTGCGATTTCGGCCATATCTAAGGAAATTCGACGCGTATTTGAAATTTGAACCTCTTTTGTGTCCGATTTCGATATTCATATATGCACACCCCGTATTTCAGTTAAACCTTATAAAAAAATATGTCAAGCAGGAAACCGCACAGTTATCAAAAAAAAAACGAATACAACATATATATATATAAATAAATAAAATAAGGAGTTGCCATTACGTGAGAGGAAATTGTAAAGTTTTTCCACCGTTATTCTTTATTTCGATAGAATCGAACTATTTTTTTTTATATTATAATTGAATAAAATGCCGACGTGTTGATTTTGTCGTAAATTAAACGTGGTAAATACGCTAAAATATGCTCGCACTCGATCACTATTAGTGTAACAGCTCAAAATCGTCATCGCGTTTAATATATTCTATATGCATAATAATAATTTAAAATCCGTTACGAATAAATATTTTGATTTTCAAATATGACACCAACCGTATCTGTAATATTTTTCATATGTCCATAATTTTAATATAATTAGTGTGTTATACGGTACAGCTTTTCGGGCTTTACTTTAGTTAACTATCCCAAGTAAAGTAACCTTAACAATAACCAACTTACAAGTAGCGTCACAAGACGAATTCGGTTAACTTTTAAACTTATGCTTTGCTATGATTATACGGATTATGTAAAGTTTTCTGGGCTCGTATCTCAAGAGAGGCTTTGACACGTATATTTTAAATGTTAAAAATGCAACAATATATTAAGAAACCTTTTTTTTTTTTTTGATTAATAATAATGTGTCGCTTTTATAACAGGTTACTTTTGATAAAGTGTTTTAAAAATAGAAAAAAATATGGTTCTTTTACGCTTGAAGTAAAATTTGAGATGAAAAATATGTTCTTTCACAGGTTTTATAAGAAATATTCTTCTCATATATAATATTATATATATTAAATAAAAATCGAATTATATTAATTATTATGTATTTTTATATGAATTATTTTAATGGTTTAAGTGTGAATAAATATACAATTATTTTATATTTATTTATAAATAGTATTCGGTCGTTGTGTGAAAATTACAGCGCAAAATAAAGTATATAACGTCACATTTTTGACAAGAGTACGTCAGTCTAAATGTTAGATATTATTTATTTTATCCTCGACAATATAATGTTTAAATTGTAATATTCCATATTTTTTTTCATAATCATAGTTTTATTTTTTTCATATACGGCAATATTTTCGAGTGATGCTCGCACGCAAATTGTATTCATAAAAAATTAACGCCGGTGATTGTGTGAGATGTATCAAATATTCATCGAGGCATTTTCACGATCGCGAGTCCCACGGGAGTAAATTACGTTATCATTTAGTGGATAGTAGCAGCACGAGAAGCCTTTGGGCTTATCTTCATATTTAGATGGATTACCGCACCGTGTCCAATAAACCTTGCTTATAACCCAAGGCTGCCTGCCTACCTACCTACCGCCACTTTTGCCGGTGAAACACCATAAGATCCATAAATAATCCTAGGACAACGCTGTGTCTGCCCACTTTCCTACTCTATCCACCTTACGTTGAAATTTCTGGACATTTTCCAATCTTTCCGGCTGCCTGAAATACAGACACGTACCATATATCCATGGTGTCATATGTTGTCAATGCAGAATTGTTTAAAATTACGGTGGACATCTGTCGTTTCAAGTGCACCACTTGGTTCGATCGTCCCCTCACCTCTTTTTTTCATATACTTATAACAATTTTAATTTATATACAATATGCATATGCATTATTATATGAAACCATAATATTAAAGTGCATCAATTTTATTTATAAATTTATATTAAGAAAAACATCTGTTCAATTATCACTTATATTCTTTTTACGTAGTTAAATATTATATGTTAAAATATTTTAATTATGATATTTTTTTTTGTAAATAAAAATTGTCAAAATCTAATTGCAAAGATTTCACTACGAAAAATAATTTAAAAATTACGATGAAACAAAGTGTTTCGCGCGACTCATTATGATATTGTATTTTTTTTTATGTGCAAAAAAAAATACTGGTTGACGATCGCTAAACTGGTGCAGCGCATAATTTAATTAGTGTGATTTACTGAAAATTCTCGTAATAGTCCAAACCACTTACTCCAGCGCTTCTCAAACGGGCGCGCTAATTTAACTACGTTAAAAGTTATTTCGTTGTGAACGTCTCTGTGAAATAATCCAAATTCGTATTTTTATTTATTTTCAAAATAATAATAATAATAATCAAAAAGTTTCATATAATGCAATGTAATTCACGTGCACATTATATGCGAATGTTTTGACAAATAGACGAGTATCGTCAAATCAAGCATCATTGTCGTTTACATATGTATATTATTTGGTGAATCATTTTATTGGTGACAACTGTAACTCAAATGTCGAATGTAATAATATATAATATTTGATGAAATATGAAATTTCTGAAATGGTTCGAATGTAATATGAATATATCGATATATTTTTTTTTTACATACGCATGTTATATATAATAATATAAGATATATAAAATATTGCGTTTATTTGTGAAACAATACCTTTCAATAAGTCGTATACGCGATATTAAAAATGACAGCAAATTATTTATAACTTACTTCATATATATATATATATATATATATATATATATATATATATATATATATATATATATATATATATATATATTCTTTCAACTTTATTTAAAAATTGATAGTTTCAATTTTTATATAAAAAATAAATTGATTTATAAAATTATTTTATAGATTGTTTGATTGTTGTAAAATACACGCGTATTTTATTTAGATATCAACTTTATCAATTTATTAATATAATACAAATTAATAAATAAACTAGCATGAACTATATGCTTTTCTAGATTGCCTTGTATTTATTTATTTATTTGCTAGAACTCTCGATTTTACCGCAGATAATCTTATTTGGAAAAATGCAAAGATTGCACAATCACGACAATATTTATTGCAATCTCGACATTTTTAAAATAACACAACATATATAGTCAAATATAAATCGCGCTAAAATCTCGTATTATATATATATATATATATATATATATATATATATATATATATAATATTAAATCGAGAAAATTTATCATCAAATATTATTTTTAATAAATTACGTCAGTTGGGAAATTATTTCGACGATTAGTCATATCGGATAATTAGGGATATCTTCGGATAATCTGACTCCGTCCTAATTATTTTGCGACGCGGATAAATATCCCCCTCCCCCTAAATTTTTCCGATCGGCGACGGCGGGGGGGGAGAGAATTTTTCCTACCGAAAAATCAAGTGATATTTCTTATCAAAAAAAAAAAAAAAAAGTGTTTTTCATCTCATTTTTAGTGACGCTGCAGTTGTTTCGTTTGTACAATTTTCAACTTGATCTCACGCCAACATTTTTATATACTCTAAATGTTTTATATATGTGTGTATGTGTTTTCTTTCTAACTGTTTTATATCTTAATGTGTTTCCTTTTTCATTTACAATCTAACCATTTTCGGTATTAAAAAAAAAGAAGAGTTTTTCACCTAGAATTGTGTCACGAATTTACTCGATCGATCAAGTTTGTGATAACGTTACAGGCACAAACGATATTAGTACATAAAACTGTATTTTATAATATATAAATTCACTCTAAATATATTTATAAAAATATTGAAATAAACTTACGTATAAAGCAATTTCGTTAATATTTCTGAATGAGTAAAATATTGATTTACTATAATCAATTTAGTAGTGCTTTCCGTTTAAATAGCATTCTAAAATTAATAATATAATGCATAGTAAGTAATAAATATAAAATACGCGTATCGTATATGGGTCTTTATTATAGATAGTGGAACGAAAACACGCACCCTGTATAGTCCAATATTGGAATTAAATCTCATCTAAGTGTTTTTTTTTCTCTCGGTCAATCCAATTCCGGTATATGTTCGTTATTGAAACACGTTGCGCAATTATATTATGGTTAATTATTTAATTACATAGACCGATCAAACTCGAATCGCTTGTTGTGCAAACTTGTAATTTATTCATTAGATATATTCACTTCGAGTTGATAATTTATTTTAGGTGTGTTTTCAAGTCAATAACTCGTTTGATTGACATTCTTTATAAAAGACATCTCACTTTTCTACCTTTATATATATTTATATTACGTATATACTTATCTGTGAATTAGTTTTTTATTTGAGTTTATGATTGGCTCAATTAAAAATAACTATCAAATCAGATTCATAGTTCTTTTTATTTTGTTCTTCCATGTTTATGAAGATATCTGTCTCATATTCGATTATATCAGAGGTGGGAATCCGTTTTGCTCGTAAAGGTCACTTTTCGGCAATGCTCTTTCATGGAGACTGCATGAAATGATGTAAACGAAAAGTCTAAAAATATTGGACATTTAAATTTACATAAGTTAGGTAGACCGTTAAATTATTAACTTGAAAAAAGATTCCTTCGCCGAGCGTCAAAAGACCGTACTTACGCTTCAAAGGGCTGAAATATTAATGTTTGAACTAAATTGTAAGATGATTGGAAACCACTAAAATATCATTTGAATTTTTAATTATTAAAATGTTTTGCCAGAAGCCTAAAAAAAGAATAATGTTACTTACTCTGTTTTCCTTTAGCTCGATAAGTTTGTCAACATTTACAATAAATTTTAGAACTTCGTACAATTTGCTATCGTTGTTAATACAGATCTATCGTAAAATTTCAACCGCAGCCTGCTTAACCTTTGTTTTTCACAAATTTACCGTCTAAACAGGAACGTAACAATACGTTCAATATAGGATATCGAACCTTTAATTTGCAGCGCGGTGGTTAAATGGCTTAACCACAGCACCGTTGCGGATTTCGCCTTCTGTTATTTCTTTTAAAGTTTTTAATGTTCCACATTTTGTTGCGATTGGGCGGCGCATTCTAAGAACTGAAACGACTCTTAGGAAGCGCATCTGCATTCAGAAGTTTTTAAGTGTAAAGTAAAATTTCTCGCGTTTGTTTTATTCTTAATAGCTGAAAACCGGGAGGGTTGAGCAACTGGCGTAAATTATGAAGCAGGCCCGTTTTCATCCATTAAATGTATTAAAGAGAGAACACGGCGATGCGCTTTTGGGACAAAAAGTTTCTGATATATGCCAAGAGACCTACTATACAAAAACACACATTCGCAGCATCGTATTGTTTTTTTTAATATGACTTATGTTTTTAGAAAAAAAAATATTTTCAATGTTTATTTTTGATATTCGAAAAAGTGTTATCAATTCTGAAAATATATATATCGCAATGATGTATATGTAGACATTTATTTTGTTTTAAGCGAATTTATATGACAATACTGGTTCAACTGTCAAACAAATTTATCTCGCGAGAGTCTAAAGTTGCGTACACATGCATCGTCTTATCTGATGTTTTATCATTATATAATATATATATATATATATATATATATATATATATATATATATATATATATATATATATTATATAGAAAAAAATATTTTTAATTATCTCTTTGAAATCTTTGAAAAATTTCTTCAATTCAGTTTTTATCACCTCAATCGTGTGAAAACGGCATCCCCGCATTGGTTTTTTTGAGTTTGCCGAATAGCCAGAAGTCACACGGAACCAAATCAGGCGAATACGGTAGTTGTAGAACGTTATAACTTTATTCACAGTAGTACGTATGAAGTACGTAATATATTTCTAGTATTATTATAAATTTTAAAAAACGACGATTTTCAAAGTTTTTAATATCGTTACTATATATATAATATACAAATTTATATTGTTGCCGTATAAATTAACAATATCTTTCGTTTTATAAAGTCGTCTATATCGTTCCACGTCTACAATAAAGTCACGAACCTAAAATTCGTTTTTAATATGATCACACAATTTCGACGACCGCTGCAATAGTTTTTTTTTTACTTCCTTTTCGTTTTCCCCATTCCTTTTTCTTTTTTCATATTTTTTTTTCTCTCCCAAAGAGCTGAACTAATTTTAAAACTTCCTCTTTGGACAGACTTCTATGAAATTATTTCTAGGCGTACCGGTAATTGAAATCGCCCGTTTTGAAACTTTATTAAACGTGTGTTCCTTTTCTTCGTTATTAACGTTGTTAAATTTTATATATTTTGATTCCATTGAAAACGTTATTAAATCTTGACGTTTTGTTTCGAATGTTTCAATCAAGCTATATTTTTTTTTGTCTAAAAGTTAATTTTCCTTTACCGCGTGTAATAAATCTCTGGTTCATTTAATTACATCTCTATTTAATGAAGACTTTTATATATATATCTAAGTACAAATAATTCGCATTTTTTTGTGCGTTAAAGTGTGGTTCAAGTATCTGGATGGAATAGAAAGAATTGATAACAAAACTAAATATTGATGCATATTCATTTTGATGTGGAACGGTGATGAGGTTCACACTGGGCATCTTACTACGATTATGAAGAGTAGTTAGATTCATTGTATTTAGACTTCAGGAACCTGGCGGGAATGATAGGCATGCAAAATAAGAACTTGGGGCACTTGGTCTATTGCCTTCTTCAAGTCTAGGAATGTCATATGGATTGTCTCATTTTTTCCCGGTGTCTTTCGATGAGCAACTTAGTAACATGGACAACATCTCGTAACCCACGTTATCACGATATTGCTGGCAGACATCTCTCACGGAACCGACATGGTTGTTGAGGTCTCCACCGACTATCAAGTTTTCTTTAGGACTGGCACTTCCCAGGGGAGCGTTCAAAACGTCCCAGAATTCGTCTTTCTTATTGTTAACGCAATTGGTCTGTTGGGCATGGCAAGAGACCTCTCTGAGGGCCACGGTACTAGAGTCAATTCTGGTCGGTTACACGATTGACCTCTACAGTACTGTCCCTGAGCGTTTCATTGACGACAATTCCCACCCCATTCTGATCTGAACTCGTGTCTTGTAGAAAAGCATAAACCCTTCCTTAATTTCTCTCGCTTTGGCGACTTTCCATTTTGTTTTCTGATCACATGCAATAATATCATGTTCAGCGATGCAGCCAATTTGCATCGCTCCATCTGTCGTTGAAGTCCTTCTGCTTTGATTGGAATCCAGCTGGCATCATAAAAAGGAGGTGATAAGATTTTACCAGACATCATTGCTTCTTGATTAATTATTGAAATTAAACATAATGATTTAACTTATAATTGGTTTATAGGCATGTTATTAGGTATGAATAAATAAATAAATATTAAGTGATTAAAATAAATGTTATATAATATATTTGAAAATGAATAAAATATCGTATATTTTTCCATAATTTATGTATGTATATTTTTCAATTCAAATCTGCAATTCCATCTACATATAAATTTGTTTAATTAAATTTTCATTAATATTTAGCTCACTATTGTTTTAGTTTCATGAATATATTTTATTACTTATGAAAACTAATAACATATATAGAATTTTTCAGCATCGATTAAATATGAAAACGGAGTTTCGCAGAATAATTACGGTTATTATACATATTAAAGTGGACTAATTTGTTTTTTATTGATTCCATAATTGAAATTTGGTTTGCGTTTTTCGCGTTTATCGATTTTTATATTTATTATAATGAGGCACATAAGAAATTATAAAAATATTATATGAAAAAATACTCTGTAAAGTATTTATGTATCAAACTTTTTTAACTTATTTTTATTTCATACAAGTGGAACCGAAGCGAGAAATTCGCTAACAATGAAATGTAAAAATCATCAAAGTTTTGAAACAAACGAGAATTACTGAATACATTACAATTTCACATTAATAATGATGTGATGAAAGAATATACACAAGCAATACTTACTAAATAATCAATGTAATTTATCTATCATGTTTAAATTATATTCCAATTGATTTATATTTATAAAATATAAAATGATGAATTTTTATATATGAAAGGTTTAAATTTGTTCTTATATATATTTCAAAAGGTTATGCTTTATATCTTTTTACTTGAATATTTTAAGTTCGCTAGAAAATTAAGGAAATATTTATTTTTCTTTATGTATATATATATATATATATATATATATATATATATATATATGGAAAAAATAGTTTTTATCCACATTTCTTTAATGATAAGAGTTGAAAAAAAAATCATGTGGCAGTAGACATCAAAAGTCAGTGTTTCCCAGTGGGTATTCTTTATTACGGGTCATCCAGGCAATCTTAATTTAGTATCTTAAACGCCTAAATGCTTTCGTAACCCCTTAATGACCGGTTGTTACGAATTTGCTGCTGGAACCCTTCGTCAGCAATTACATTATCGAAGATTAGCTTTGCTATCGCGAAGATTGATCTTTTTTCCGTTTCGCTCGGTTAGTCGGACCGAGTCGCTTCGTCAAAAAAAAAAAGAAAAAAATTGGCGAATACGAAAATTCGAAAACGTAATATAAACATAAATATATCGCGCCCTTGTTGAATATTTGATATCGTCGACGGTCGTGTGATGTTTGCTTTATTTATTCATCTCATCGTGATGTTTACGCAACACCTGTGGAGTGTTCGAATTTTCTATGAAAAGAAAAAAAAAAGATCGAAAAGAAAACACGCACGAACTTTTCTGTTGGACCGTCGCTGATATATTTTTGCGTGCAAAAGTGTAAAAAATATGTTTGCGAATTGCGTGACGTTTGTTTTGTGAATCATATAACGTTTCAATTGACGCCTATTCTCTTTCGTGTTGCAAATTTTAGATGCATTCTCGCAATTGAAATTAATTGATATTAACACTGATTCAAATTTAAGTTTCCATAAACCGACAGCTAAACATAAACTTTAATTTATTATATCGCATTATAATATAACTCACATCAAATGTAGTTGCATTTTTTTCTTTTTGATTAAATTTATTCTAGTTTTTTGAGTATTCGAATGATCCTTGTTATAAACACTGATTATTTATAAAAAAAAATCATTATACTTTATTATAAATATAACGTAGTAACAAATACATATTATTAGCAAAACCGAAGATGTTACGCATAAACAAACAGACAAATATCTGGAACTAGCAATACAAACACTTCAATTTACTAGGATCTATCGTATTTTTTTCATCAGTTAACCAATTGGCACAGATTTTTTCATCGAATGATTCATTGATTTTGTATATTTAACCTTCCACTTTATGCTAAAATGTTTGACATTTGAAAACCTTGAGCACGTCATGATTGATATTATTTATGCACTGATTTCAACAGTTTCGTGTTAAATTGTTTAGCTGATGAAAAGATGTCTCTTCTTTATTCTTATAATTGTTCATCAGAATTATATATATATATATATATATATATATATATATATATATATATATATATATATTATAGATTTTTTTAGTTCTTCGATAATTTTAGCTGAAATTGAAACTCCGCACGTTTTCGACAATATCGAGCTATATATTCATTTATCACGTCTGAATATCGTTTTATAGTTAATTTTATTAATTTTGCGGCCATTTCAGTTGCATCATATGGTAATAAAAAGACAACATAGATATTTTAGTGAGTCACTTTCAACTTTGTTGCCGTTATATTACCTCACATGAACGTGTAAGGCCAATTAAGAGATAACCCACGTTAATTGCTCACTTTATAGGCATGCTTCTGTGCTCAGAAAAAAAAAGGTAATTTGTACCTATTTTCTTCACAGAACTTGTGTGACATATGATTTATCATCTACCTGTAAATTCCGAGTTCGAATGTCATTTCCGAGTATCTCTTATTTTTTTTATTACATAATAAAATTGTATTATATATACAAAAATCAAATCTTAAGTATTAAATTTTTTTGTTGATATAAAATACAAAATATTATTTCGTAAATGGATTCATGAAATTTATCTAGCATCAAGAAATATATTTTGTGATAAATATATGGTTGTGGAATGGACGATTCAACTTTTTCATAACCAAATAAATCAAATTCATGAAATTTGAAACAGATGTCGATTTTTCCCGTTTTTTTTTTGTGCGGATATTTTAATGGCTTTTTAAACCCAGCTAATAATATAATTCGTCAATGCATATTCAATACTGTTTTCAATGTTTTCGAGACGTATTTTCTTTTAATTTGCATTCAAATAAATCAATTTGTATTCAAAGTAAAACTGGATCAATAATTTCCCAGTGGAAAACGGCGTTAAAGGAATATTTTTATTGCTTTTTTTTCACCAATTAAATTTATGCGAATATTAATGAGACGGAAAATTAAATTTATTACTATTATATAAGCGTAATTTTTATGCGAAAACGTGCGAATGATTCGCATAAATATAATTATTAATTGGATAACTAATGAAATTGACTATTTCAAATTTTAATTAATAGAATATCTTTTTAAAACTTTGTTCTCTATTGCAATGCTGCTAAAACTAGTCTCGCCACTCAGAGTTTGATCAAATTGAACGAAACATCTTATTCCGCTATCGTTGACGAAATCGTTCAACATATAAATAATTAGAAAAGTAAACTTTAAATGATAATAAATGGATATCGAATGAGAAAAACGAGCGAAACCGTTTGCCAAGTTATGTTGTACGTAAGACGAGATATCCTCATTCGGTAATTCGATAGGCGAAAGGAAGCGACTGGGTCCATAGCGAAAGGACCGTCGCCCGGATTATATAGTAAGAGTAGAGCACAGTAATTAATTTGTTTCTGCGAAAACGTTTGCTATAAACAAAATTTTCGCGCAGAAATGGCATTTCGAATGATTTACGTGCACAATCCGAGTGATGTATGTACGCGATACGGTCGAGGAACTTTTGCCCGGTTTACCCCCGGTGGCTCAGAATCCCACACCCCCCAAATGGCGTTCAAAAGCCAACGTTTCGCGACAAACTGTTAAATGTGAATAATACTCGGTTTCGCGATTCTGCCGGTGCTCGTGTGAATCAAGACGCCGTAAAATTTGCACATAATCAGTGTCAAATTTACACAAAGAACGTCGGATCGTTATTCATCCCCTTTACGAGACATAATGTCCGTTAATGCGTCATTTCTCGCGGAGGAGACTCTTTGTTGTTGTTTGTAATCTTTACGCTTACCCTTATTTTCGAGAATGGGTCCGTTTGCGATGAATTAATTTTAATGTCTTTGGATATTTGGAGAAATTTTATTAGCGACAGCGTATCGCCGTTTTCTGATCCTGTCTCCTAATATGAATATAGGTATAAAGCAAGCAATGATAATTAATCCTTATTTAATTCATATCAAATTCAATATACAGAATATAAAATAAAAGCTGCAATATTTTATAAATTATATTTTTTTAAATATTTAATTTACTTTTATTTATAGAAATATATTTTACTTACACTGACCTAGAATTTTAAGTGTAGTTCACGGTTTCTGTCTAAAATTTATATAATACTTGTTTCATATAAATATTTCAAATGTTGAATGTATATAATTAGAAAATGAAAAAAACTTGTATTTTAATTTAATATTATTATAATGTTATTTAAAAATAGAAATAATATAATAATATAATTAATTGTATTCGCCGAAGAATCCCTCGTATGAACGCGGCTCGCTAGAAAAAAAAGATTGAGCATAACTATTTCAGTTGTTAAAATATAATATATAGGTATATATTTAAGTGTGAACACATTTTGAACATACTCTAAGTAAAAAGTGAAATTCGAAACCGGCAAATGGTGCTGGTAGTAAAAATTTGCGATCGAATTTCAAATTTTATTATATTATATATATATATATTTTTTTTTTGTACAAACTACTTCGAAGCTTTCTAAACTATATTGTTTGATTAGAAATGCTTCTTATTATCAGAAAATTGAAAAATTATAAAGCGACAATTACAATTAAGTGTTAATTATTATATTTTAATTATGGAGTTCTTACCTCAGATTCTTTTTTAAACCTGTTTATCGATTAAAAATCTAAAGCGAAGTTCCACTGTAGTTGTTTATCTTTTATTATTGTTCATTTATAGAACTACACGGTCTAATGTTGGATCGTGCATATGCGCTAATTCCAAAAAGTGCACCGGGAAAACGCTTTGAGAATTTTAACTAGATACAGTGTAGATTCCAAGCCATCGTAATTCTCTGCTATGCGCTCCAACTGGATTTAAGCTATTTGTATAATAAACTTACTCGCATAGGCGGTGGTTTCCGATTCAGTTTCTACATAGTTTTTGGATTATTTGGACCTTTTCAATTTAAATAATTATGCCATGTACGCGATATTTTTGCCACAATATTTTTATGCAGTTCTGTACTATTGATAATAGTGCTAAGTTATTGATTAATTCAGATAAGATAGCAATTCTACAAATGAATAATAGAATCAACGATTGCATGCGAAAAGCGAAAATCGATTCCTAATCTAAAATGTAATGTCAAATTCCTAATCAAAAAGTAAGATGAATTTATTTATAAAATGTAAATTATTCTTCCAAATCAATTTCATCCCCTTAAAAGTAATCTCCATCCGATAAAACTAACTTTTCTCAACGCATTTTCTAGTCTTCGAAACAATCGAAATAGTCTTTTTCGATTCGCTTTTTAATCTCCTCAATCGTGTCAAAACGGCGTCTACGCATAAGCCTTTTGAGTTTGCTGAATAGGCAGAAGTGGCACGGAGCCAAACCAAGCGAATACGGTGGTTGTGGAACGATATGAGTCGAGTTTTAGCAAAAAAGTTACGAAGACCTAATGCAGTATGACATGGTGCATTATCGTGATGAAGGAACCAAGAGTTGTAAAAACTCGTGTAACTCGGAGATAATTAAAATTTATGACAAACAGATGCTTGGCAAATGTTATAGACAGTCTTACTAACCTAGGAAAAAAAATACAATTTACCTGTCTTCCTAATGCCAGGGAGTTTTAAATGAAAATTTTACCTTACTTTTTGATCACAGTAGTATTACTTTTAAGTGACATTTATATTCTACTATATAGCTTGAATACTAAATATAAAAAGTTTGAGAATGACCGATATAATGTTACAGTAAATTCGCAACAAATGTTACTTTGGTTAACATACGGCTATTAGAGTGACGTTATTAAAACTGAAAATATATATATATATTTTCATTAAATTACCGAGGTTACAAAATGATCTCATAACTATCTAAAATAGTATTGTTTGTAACAATTTAATATTATAATATCGTAATGATTAATGATAGTATTATATTATGATATAATGTGTTTGAAATTTAATACTATAACATATAAATTAATGCATATTATATATTAAACATATATTCATATATAAATTTTGGTATTTATACCCTTTGATCTTTGACCACCTTATTTAAATTATAAATGTCATATGCACAGTACGTTGTATAAAGAGATATATACGTATAAAACTAGATTTTGGGAAAGTTCCTAATCCTAATTTACAATTTATATTATTTTATATTTATCTTGTTATATATAGTGTGAACCAATAGTTTCTTAACGTTTGCCACTATTTTTTACATCAAACCTCCGACTATACTTTTCTTTTCATTTTTGATAATCATTATACCATACATATTAATTGACGTCTATTAGATTAATTATATGGAATGTATTTTAGTTTTTGCTTAGTTTTCACGGTTGCATGTAGAATACTAAAAAGGTTGTGACAAGTTTTTGCAAATGGCTCCAATTATAAACTTTAAAACTTATTAAGTCAAGTATTTCTTCATATATCATTATGAAATAAACCCTAATATAACTTCTTTTATTATATATATTTTTTTAATCGAATTCCAAATGTTGTCTCTTGCACAATTGACTATATAACCATTTTTGACTCTCACATTACGCGACATTGATGACCAAAGATGGCTGCGTTTTCCCATTAGATCATCCGATACGTACATCGGTATTTTATTATCTGTTTCTTCTTTTACGAAACAATTTTTACACTTTTTTTCCCAGCATTATTATTCTAATATAAGAAAGAACATTGCATTCACGTCTCCGTATATTTTTTTCACATCTGATGCGGAACCGTGCGCCTGTCGGGTTTGCTTGACCTGCTCGAGGTGAACAAAAGTAACGTGAATAATTGAACAAAAATCTGTTATTCGTCATCAACGGTTTTTAATGTCTTTCCGTGTCTCTGCACTTTAGTCTCGGTTGACTTTCACCTTGATGTATCAACAATTATTACACAATGTCGCTCTTTTATGTCGTTTCATCTTAACGTACTTGTCTGCTATCTGAGAAAGATATCGTCGAAATGCCTATTAGAGCTCATCATACAGAGACAAGATCTTTCTGAGAATATTTTCTTTCATTATTTTATATTTTTTTTATACATATTCTTTATGTATATAACATAAAAATTCTCTCTAATTTAAATAGATTATTTTGATAATATAATTTATCGTTTGTACGTGTATTGCTCTTATATCCTTTCTAAGGCTTCTTAGACGCAACATATGGTTAATAAGAGACAACGTTTTCTGCTTCGTCGATTTTTTTACGATCGAATGAACCATGAGAATTTTTCTAGATTGCATTCCAGATTTCATATTTATAAATTCATGAATATTTATACAATTTACATATATAGCTTTCAGCAAATAAATATAAAAAATAGAAACTTTAGATAGCTGTAAATATTGAAATATTTTTCTATTGATTATATATATTGTGACTGATCATTTTTAAAAATATGTAGCCTATTTTTAAAAAATATATTGTATAATATTATTTTTCTCTTTTCCAGTACTCCAACCTCCTCGTTTCAACACCCAGCCATCAGCATCCGGAAGCGTAGTCAACGAAGGACGCACTAAAATTTTACAATGTTCAGCTTTAGGTAAGTGTAAATCAGCACTAAAAATAATAAATAAATAAAATTTTAATTTTGACAAAATATATCCGTTACACGTAAAAGAAAAGACTTTTTTTGTACTTAAAAATTTCCCACTTATTTTATTTATATGACAGAATAATCCAAGACATCGTTAATAACATATTTTGACCATAAATTATGTCGATTTATTTATTTTGCTTGCATTTGAACCATTTGGTTCCATCTCATACGCATATTGTCCCTATTATATATGCACGTATGAAAGAAGACAGATGTGGATGTTTCGATTCACGATATCCCGCTGGAGACTCATTCTTCTAGACAAAGAGAAAAAAAAAAGTTGAAAGCTCAATTTTAAACCGTGAACCTCGTCACCGTCGACGATGTTCTCCATTCATCCGTGATCCATTCACGATTATGACGATGGGAGTATATGAAACGCATATAGGAATCGTGAAGATGCCTCGCCGAGCTCATGAATTAGATACGAAGCTGCATTCTGAACATTTGTGAGTTCATCATGCCTGTTTGCACGGAGTCTACTCCTCGTGGAAGACGTCGGATACTTTTTTTTTTTCCCCCTATTTTCAACGAACCGAGTTTTCTACGTTCGCTTTTGAAACTTTTCGTCTGTGAAAAACTTTTAAAAATTTCGCAGACCGGTTTTCGCCGAAATGAAAGTCGACATTTATTCCGCTTTTATTCTGCCACCTATGTTTTTTTTACCCATTTATTTTTCTTCACATGTGTGTTCACTTTGTCGAAATTCGCTTGCATATATGGATTCGTGCTTAACTTTTGATTTACTTTCAGTTTATTTTCTCGTGTTATTTCACATTGTATTGTTACTTCCTTTTTTCTTAATATTTATAATCTAAATATCAAAAATTGAGTATACATATGATTAAAATTGAACTATATTGATGTAGATTTTTGGGTTCTTTATTCAATTTTTCTGTGGATAAAATAGGCAAAACGCAATATTTTTCTAAAAATTTGTTCTTCTACTAATCTACTTATTCCTTATGATTATTATTGAGAATCATACAATATGTTATTTTATAAATCATTTGACATCGGTCAATGTTCTTCATGGTGTATTTTAATATAAGTTTAACACGAAGTGTTATAAATCGAAACTGAACATATTCAAAGCACATTTACGCATTTTATACATCACCTATTACAGCTATTTTCATGCCACTTAATACGGTTAAAATTTCATTTCACTGTAAAATAAAACGATTACACAACAAGACACACTTACTAATAGTTTATATATATATATATATATATATATATATATAATATTGTACAAATGTCCTTACATATAGTGCATAATAAACGTAATGGTTTCGCTCATGCTTCGGTAGGAAATGAAACGATCTAAAGGCACAAAAGGGAAGAAAAACATTTGCCGGTTTGCTAAAACTTTAGATTGATATTGCGAACATTTGATTTTAGAATAAATACCCACCGAACTATTTAACATACGCTTAAGTCTTGTTTCCAGATTGGAAGCCGGAGAAATCTCTTTAAAGTTACGGCTTTGTTTAGTGTCTATGATGCTGTACAAGCACACATATATTGTATATTATGTGCTCGGAATGGAAAAGTTAGCACGAGGCACATTTTCGCTCAATAAGTACTCGTACTTTGTATTTTCTGCGCTAATGTCCCACTTATTATTACTTTTTGTATTATATTTTACTTGCGCGTGTTTAAAATCGGGTTGATATATTAGCTAAAACTTAACGGATTATGATTTTATCGTTTGACACATCGATCAGATAAAGTGTTTAAAAATCTAGGATAGCTCGAACAGGGTCGTGTGCCTTGTTTTGAAAATTTTGTCATCAGTATTTAATTGGTATCAACATTATCCTAAACGGTTCTACTATACACAAGTAATTAAATGAACAAGTGCTTTGTTATCACAAACTACCACAAGTGTCAACGATAAAATCAATACTCGTGAAAATTGAGATTAAACCAAATCTGCTAAATAACACGGCTAAAATAGATAATTTCATCATTAAATTTTAATCTTTGATCTGATATTAATAATCGAATATAAAACATTAATTTAATATCGGAGCATCGTTTGATCGATATGTCAAAAGTCGAACGAATTCGGAACTCGAACCGCGCGCGCAACAAAGCAAACCAGCGCTTTGTAACTCGAGTTTTATCGTTTCGAATTTTTTTCTTTTTTAATATATGCTTAACAATGTCGTTTTGTCGTCTCGATCGTTTGCGCGTTTTAAACAAAATATAGACTCGTTCAGAAATATAAAAGACCTGCTAGACATCAATTCTTCCGGGACTTCAGCGAGTGAAAAAAAAAAAGCGTACACAATAATATATATATTTTTTTTGCGAACAATTTACGTTTATATTTCCTTAAGAAATTTTCCCTCGTTTTCCACCCTTGCCTACCTACCCCATCTTCCGCTGAAATAATGCGTTCGATATAGTCTTTTTATGAAAACCGACGGAAGTATATTGAGTTTCATTCGTATTCATATTTTCTCTTTTCCGTTGGGATTTTACACTGAGCAACGGAAAATTTAAACTTTTTTTTTGCTTCACTCGTTTTATACACAAATATATATTATGTGTGTGTGTTTACAAAAATATAATATCCGATATTAATTATTGTTATCTTCGTTTTTTTCTATATTTTGTTCCTAATCTTTAATCACGCGATTCTTACGTGTTTTATCTAATATTTTTTAGAACTCGTAAAAAGATAAAACGAATCGTTTATTTACGATCGCATAATTTATAAATTCAAGATTAATGTCATATTATAGTATCGTGCTGAACACAATTCATAATTCACAAACAAAATACGACAATCAATTATGACAATGTGATGTAATCTGATTGGTAAATTTATATAACATCTAGTGACCCACAATTGCGCCGGTATAAATAGCAACAACGCGTTTGCCATTCTTCAGCATTCGAAGAATTAAACGTCGTTTCTTTTTCTTTTATTTTTATATTTCGATTACTTTATACGTGACTGACCTCGTCGAGGAAACTGGGACCTTTGCGGAAACCCCTCAACTGCAGTCTGACAATAGAATGGTGCCACCTTGGCCCGTGTGAAAATTACACATCCTCGGTTTTTGTGTTTTAGAATCGCTCATTATCCATAACACATAATATTCCCAATGGATCTTCGAAGCTTTTAAAACTTTCCAGCTGCAAGCATTAAAATCCCACAGGTTTATTAGCAATCACGGTGAAAGATTCTTTTCTGCGATTTTGTTTAAACTTTATATTTTACTAATTTTTCACGTTCTCCTTCATTTTAACATTGTTTAACATTCTTACAATATTTTTTAGTTATCTTTATATAACGTGAATATATATAATATAAAAATTCATTTTGAATATTATTAACTATATAAATAATTTTCAAGACGAAGCTATTTACTACTGTGATCAAAATGCAAGGTGAAATTGTCATTTATAATTCCCGGGCATTAGGAAGGCAGGTAAGTTGTAAATTTTTCCTCAGTTATTAGAACTATTTCTAACACTTGCTAAACGTCTGTTTGGCAAAAGGTTTAATTATCTCCGAATTACACGTGTTTTTACAACTCATGGTTCCTTTATCACAATAATACACCATGTCATAATGCATTGGTCCTCATATCGTTCCGCAACCACCGTATTCGCCTGATTTGCCTCCGTGAGACTTCTGGCTATTCTACAAACTCAAAAGGCTAATGTGGAGACACCGTTTTGACTCGATCGAGGAGATAAAAACCAAATAGAAGAAAGTCTTGAAAGCTATACCGAAAAAAGACAATATTCCGACTGTTTCGAGGACTGGAAAAAGCTTTGGCAAAAGTGCGTTTTATCGGACGGGAGTTACTCAAAGGGGATGAAATTGATTTGATAGAATAAATAAAGAATTTACATTTTTAAAAACAAATTCTCCTTACTTTTTGATCACAGTGTTCTATTAATAAAATAATCACTTTTCGTACTAAATTTTAAATTAATAACGATAATTTGAATCTATTGAAATACAAATAAATATATTATAAACTATAAATGTTTGAAAATCGTTATGTTAAACATTACTAAAACACAAAGCTCTAGAATATATAAAGAAAAAATAGTGAATTATATATATATATATATATATATATATATATATATATATATATATATATATTTAATATATTTATATTATCCATTATATTATAATTTTGACTCTTTTTTTACCAAAACGAAGACAAAATTACAAGCACTCTGTAACTTTTTATTAAACACATAGTATGAAAAAGTTTAACGCAATTTTACCTTTAACAACGAAAACATCCATTTTGCTAACCCCCCCAAAATATTTCTCCACAGATTTTCATCATATTTTAAGTATTTTTCTTTTTTAATATATTTACACAATTTGTTCGTCTTTCTTCAAGATATTATATATTTAAATTATTTATTTTCTCCAAAAAAAAAAAAAAAAAAAACATGTTACCCGATGTAAATTATTTTCGTTTCAAACTCATTATTTTGATCTTTACCAATAATTTCATCTAAAATATTGTAATTCTTAACAAAAGCAATTTTTTTGTATATTTTAATATTGTTTTGTCATCGACCATTTTTATATTATATTTTTGTGTAATATTAAGACTTAATTTTCGTTTATATATAGCGTGTCAAATATCTTAAAACAATCGCAACGACATCGCAGAATATGAACCCAAAATCTACATCATAATACACGATTTTAAACACATACATAATTTCCTATAAAATTTAGATTTCGTTTTCATTAATATCATTTTTGAACTATTATTATGACTGATGTCACGAGGCATGAGTGATTTACGACTTTGTTTTACATATTATCCGCCCCGTTTCAATTTACAACGTGTTAATAATATTCAGCTGGGTTGTTTCTGTCAACTGCCCTCGTTATTTACGCAATTTTTTTCTCACTCGTTTTGATTACAAAGCGAAAAAAAAAATTTTTTTTTTTTTGTGTCCTACTAACAATAAATATCTGAAAAATTAATGTCATTATTTTCGCCTGGGGATGGGGGGAGGGAGGTCGCATAAAAAATAAAATTAATGATTCAACTATGCAAGTGCATTATCATTAAAAATACACGGGGATACGACCAAGAATGAAGAAGTTTCTTCGCTTAATGGCCAAAGTCCATTACCTCGGAGGGCTGACACGTTGAAAATTACAGAACAAAGTGTGACATAGAAAATTGAGCCTGTTTATTATATGAATATTATATAACGTTTTATTATTATTATTATTACAGGAATACCGCAGCCTTCGTATCGATGGTTAAAAGATAGCCTACCATTAGCAGATTATTCGCCGGAATTATTCTATAAAATTATTAATACACAACGACATGATGCCGGAGCCTATCAGTGTATTGCAAAAAATGATGTAGGAGCAATTATCAGCGAAAAGAATCATATCGAAGTAGCTTGTATGTATACTTCGAAGATGAAAAAACAATATGAATTTTCTACATTTCCGGTTAATATTTCATCAAATTTTTATTTCAGATATGGGAATTTTTGAAGATTCCACAGAAAAATCTGTTATTGTTGAATATGGAGATGCTGCTATATTAGATTTACCTGTAATAGAATCGAACCCAGTTCCCACAGTGTTTTGGCAAGATGAAAATGGTCCTCTTAAATTTGATCCCAAACGCGTTTCTATTGATAATCGACTTATTATACTGTCAGTTTCCAAAGAAGATGAAAGAGCATACAGGTATAGATTTTGTTTTATCATATTTTTTCAGATTTGATATAAGATACTAAAATACTCTGATTTACAGAGCTCGCGCTATAAACTCTCAATTAGGCAAAGAAGAAAATAGTCCATATATAATTTTAAAAGTAACCGGAGATGAAAATAGAGATATACCACCAGAAATTATTGTGAAACCTAAAGACACTACTGCAGTAAAAGGTCAAGAACTTACAAATTTGCATTGCATTGCTAATGCTAAACCTTTACACGAATTAGAAACTCTATGGTTTAAAGATGGAATCATAATTGAAACAGCCGGAATCACGTATGATTTGAGCGATCCTTGGAACAGGACGTTGAGCCTAGTGTCTGCAAATTTGACACACACTGGCCAATATACCTGTCAAGTGAGATTAAAAACTGGTGGATATCCAACTATCACAGCAACGGCTTCAGTTTTTATCTTAGAAAAACCGGTGTTTTTGGGTATTTTAAAATCAGAAACGCTCGGCGAATACGGTGCTTTAGTTAAATTAGATTGTGATGTACAGGGTGTTCCGGCGCCTGGTATTACGTGGTACAAAGACGGAAAAAGAATCGGCAGTGCCGGTATTATTATCGACGATAATCTAATTGATGATTTTGAATTGGGAGGTGGTAGATATATCGTTGAAGAGGATAGATCTCTTATTATCAAGGGATTGAAGATTGAGGATGTTGGTATATTTCAGTGCATTGCAGTAAATGATGCTGGTGAAACCTCAATGTATACCTGGCTTAAAGTCAAAAGTAAGTATATAATTAAATATATTATTATTTTTATATTTAATACAACACCTGGTGTCATTTTTAATATGTTAATTTTCTTAGACATTATTTCGATAATAACTATAAAACCAAAACTTAATTATATACTATTTATTGGAAAATCCATTTGAATTTTTTTTTTAAAAACGAACAAATATTTTTAATCAAATTATGAATGCAGCTTGAATATTTCTGTTATAGAAAGTGAAACATTATTAAAATTTTTGATTATTGTAATTATTTTAATAATTTAGTGCGTAAACGGTTGGCAAGGGGAACGCAACCAAAGATCATCAGAATGCGATCACCTGATAAACAAACAAAGACTTTCAGATTCAATTCCGGCAGTAAGAACAATTCAGTTACATACAAAATTGTTTATGATTTCGCAAAAGTAGATCAACTTTTTTTTCGTACTGCAGCTGAAGCACCATCATCTTTACTTCAATTTTTTTTTGTACTAGATATTATTATTCATGATCACATTTGTTATTTTTTTCTTCGTTGATTTTGTTCTCACAAGTATTTTTTTTTTGCAGTGTGCTTTTTTTGTGTGTTTGTCTTATGTTATTATTATCATAATCACGTGTATTCTTTTTCATGTTAGGATGTTTTACTTGCAGTTTTTTTTTGGATGAATTACTTTTTCTTTTTCGTTTTTCTTATTTTTATTAAATGAATTCGATGCTTTCGTTATGTTATATCATTGGAAATGTGTTATTTTCAGTTACATCGTTATACGACATAAGGTTGATACATTAATTTTATTTGTTTCAATGTATGAGTCATTACTTTTAATCTAATTAGTATTATAATTTTATTATTATATAAATTTAAATATAAAAAGCTTAATATTTTTATATATGTTTGTTGGTCAGCAATAAATAAATAATTATATATTTGTATAATCAGTGAAACTGTGATTCTAAATGATGTTAAAACTTTTTATGAAGATCTGTAGTATTGATTTTTCTTACATCAAAATATTCCAAATTATTATATTGAGAGGTTATTTAGAATGAGAGTGATTGTTGAACAGTCACAAAGACAAAATGAAACTTCAATATTTAAATTAAATAAAAAAAAAATGAGTTAAATATTCTTGCATTCTTTAATCTTCAATGTCTTCAAAGTCTAATCAGTGCGCAATTCTTCAAAATCTATAAATCTGCGTGAAAAAAATAAACTGACCTATAACATATAAAAAAGATTCTAGATAAGTACATATTATATAAGCGAAATATACTATAAACATTTTTTAAGCACTTGTTATGTTTTTTATTTGCACCGACTTTAGTGCATGTTTTCACAGCAAAAAATATTGCATACTTTTTACTCTTCATTATAATTAAATTATTATAATATTGTATACGCACATTAGGCTAGTTGTATTATTATGTATTGATTAACAAACGTGTGGCTTGTGCGTTTTATTAGCATCCATACCTGTGATGGAAGTGGCTCCATCCAATTTGACAGTATTGGATGGAAAGGATGCCACGATTCCGTGTAGAGCAGCCGGTGCACCAACTCCAAATGTGACGTGGTTTTTTAACGGTATTTAAATATACATAGTTATAGTTATTAATATAGAAATCACTATTTTTGGTAAGAATATTTATATAAACATCATGATGCATCATATGTTGTGTGCAATTTAGATACTGCCATATTGACTGCATCTAGAGAAACCAGTGGCAGAGTTCAGATATTAGATGAAGGAGATCTTCTAATAGCTGGTACATCTATAGCTGATACTGGTAAATATAAGTGTATCAGAGCTAACGAAGCCGGCCAAGTTCAAGGGGAAGCATTTTTAACAGTGATGGGTAATTATCAATTTTTAAAACTAAAATATATTTTATTCACCATTTCTATGTATCACTATTTATTTATATATATTTTTTTATAGTTCGTACACAAATAATAGCACCTCCTGTCGATACTAAAGTCCTCTTGGGACACACAGCTACATTGCAATGTAAAGTATCTAGTGATCCGAGCGTCCCTTATAATATAGATTGGTTCCACTATAAACAGTAAGGATTTTTACTATTTCATATTTTTTCATTTCTCGATTACAAAATTATTAATATTTTTAAATTATTTTAGAATAATGGTTTCGGGTCCAAGAATTTGGGTTGGAAGTGATGGTAGTTTAGAAGTAAGTGCCGTCCGAGCCACTGATGCTGGAGAGTATACTTGCTCTGTGACATCACCAGGCGGTAATCACACTCGTCATGCTACGCTTTCTGTAATCGAACTGCCATTTGCTCCAACCAATGTAAAAGCTATTAAACTGGATTCTGGATCTCAAAGAGCTGTGAACGTTACTTGGACACCAGGATTTGACGGAAATTCTCCAATTAAAAAATTCATTGTACAAAAACGCGAAGTTCCTGAACTTGGTATGTTAAATAAAACGATATTCCGATTTATGTTTAATCATAACTGATTATTTTATTAATTAATATGAACTTATTACAGGTCCAATCCCAGATCCTCTGTTAAATTGGGTAACCGAATTGAGTAACGTTTCTGCAGCACAACGTTGGATATTACTTACTGGTTTGAAAGCAGCCACTGCTTATCAATTTCGTATATCTGCAATCAATGCCGTCGGTGAAGGTTCTCCATCTGATCCGACCGGAGTGATAATTCTACCACAAGAAGGTTTGTTATATATTTTCAGATATTTAAATTCTACTGATTCATTCATTATATATTATTAACTATACACGTTCTAGGGAAAATAATTTCAAATTTATGTGTCACATAATAGCCTACATTTCTTAAGTATATGCTTCACTTTTATATTATCTCTATGAATTTACATAATATTTATTATCATATTATAGATATTTGTTTACAGATTCAATTGTATTTTAAATAAATTCATAGTTTTAGAATATAAATTAAAAATAAATCCATATACAGGCGTACGATATTCATGTTTGATACATTATTTTATAATATTCATTCACATAGTAATGTAGATGGGAAAAGTTAATTTTCTTCTACATTGTTTCAAATATTTAGAATAGCTTTGAATCGATTTACCTCAACTTCGCATGCATAATATTAATTCATAATTTATTAAATCTGCCTAATTATATTAATTAATACCTCATTTAAAAGATAATATATAATTATATTTCATATTTTCTTATGAATAAATGAACAACGTAAATAATAATAAAAAAAAGTTTCAGGAATAAAATAAAAGAGTTCTTCCACTTATCCTTTCACATTTCATACATTCGCCTGTGTCTCGATTTATTTTCAACTTATATCTCATACTAAATCCTACTTCATTAAATATTTAGCATTTTCAACACAATTCCGACATATTATCAGTGAAACTTTTACCACTGATAAATCGAATCGAATAATGGCCTCCTTGAATATTTACATTAATACATAAAGTTCTTCCGCAACTTTGGACCGATAAAGGTTGAGAATCGTATGTATTGTGAAAAACATTCTTTGACAATTGTTAATAGTTTAAAATATATTCTAACTATAATAAATTATTCGATGAAATCCTTAAAACCACAATTAGAAGGGAACTTAAAGTTCAATTTAACTTTTGATGTCTTCTTATATAGTTAGTAAAACATAAACGTTATTACTTTATCGGTTCATATGTATATATTTATATTAAACTACATGTCATCTTCCATTTTCATCTTTACTCATTGAAATCGAATAAAAAGAAGTACTACCCTTTTCCCTCAGCATATAGTCTTCAAATATAAATTCCCATAATGCAATATAAACACATCTTTTTATTATAAAATTAGTGTAGTTATTAAATTAAAATAATCTAATTGTATTTTATTGGTAATAATTAATTATATATTATATAAGTAATTACATATGTAAGTGAAGTCACAGCTGTTGTACTGTTAAACAGCCAGCGATCTGATATGCTGTCAAGGTATTACTTGTTTGTGACTTTTTCATGTCATTTCACTTTTTAATTTTCTATTATATGTTTTATTTTTTCATTGCATTTTATTACTTATTTTTCATGTCGAATATTTTCTTTATTTGCATAGTATTCTAAATATTATAATATAAAATTGTTTTATTTTATGATATTACTTATTTATGCTGTTTTTTTTCACATTAGAATACATTATAAATAATCATTATGTAATATTACATGATTTCAATATAATTTATGATTAGTAGATCATGTTTTTAGTAGAATTTTTATTATTTTCCATGGTTTAATTTTAAACCATCAATGACGTCACTAGGCAATTGTGAGTAATAAAATTATTATTTTGTATTCGGTCAGTTAATTATAATGAATTATAAATGAGGATATTAAAACTAATCTAACTTTTGTTTTAGTAGATAAAAATCTGTTCAAATTTTCTCAGACTATATTAATCCTAGTGACTTCATTATAATCGGTTATATTTTTTAATTTCGGTTGTGTGTGATTATTTTTATTTTATCTCCACACAGTCATTTTCCATAAGCGATTAAAATATATCTTATATTTACAATGGTCATAGTGTACATAAAAAAACGTGGCAAAAGTTTTATTCTTTATATAAAGAATATTTCTGCATGCATTTTATTGTACGAATCATTTGCCTATAGTCAATTGTTCAAATTAAAAAAAAAATAAGGTGCATAAAATCAATCAAAATTGACCAATTTTTTTTCATCAATTTTGGAGCAATTGATTTTCTTCACAATCAAATATTTCATGAAAGCACCACAACACTTTAAATTTTATATATAAAAATGAATTTTTCCCCTCTATAAATATAAACGTATGGATCTAATGTACGAAGAAGGAGCATGTTTATTTTTCATTAGTTATTTCTAAATTTTTACCAAGCATGGTAGACGAGTTGAAAAATTCAATTTTTATTTCAGCAAAATTAATTATATTGTTGTGCAATTTTATTTCATTAAGTATTTATATTTTCATTAATCCAAAATAAAATATTATCTTCTTTTTTTTCTTAAAAAATTAGCACCATCTGGTCCGCCTTTGGGGTTCGTTGGTTCTGCACGATCTTCGTCAGAGATTATTACACAATGGCAACCACCACTAGAAGAGCATCGTAATGGCCATATACTGGGATACGTTATAAGATATAGACTTTACGGATACAATCACAGTCCGTGGACTTATCAAAACATCACAAATGCCGCTCAGAGAAATTATCTAATTCAGGATTTAATCACGTGGAAAGATTACGTTGTTCAAATAGCGGCATTCAATGACAAAGGAGTCGGCGTTTTTACTGATGGAGCAAAAATAAAAACAAAAGAAGGTGTTCCTGAAGCACCACCTGTAAACGTTCGAGCTAAAGCTGTTAATTCTACATCAATTTTAGTTTCTTGGACTCCTCCAGATCCCCAGAAAATTAATGGTATAAATCAGGTACATATCTTCTATATTTTATTTTTTATAATTTCTTCTTACAAAATATTATTTAATGTTATTAAAAATATGTTTTAAATATTATTATTTTTAGGGATACAAACTTCAAGCTTGGATATGGGATGATGTTGAAGGAAGAAACTTAGAAAAAAAAGTTATCAGTGTTCCGCCAAGTCTTTTGGATCCGTTAGCAGAGCAATCTGCTGTGATTGGAAATTTAGAAAAATATACTGCTTATAATGTGTCTGTAGTTTGTTTTACTGATCCTGGCGATGGTGAAAGAAGCGATTTTGCATTTGTTATAACAAGTCAAGATGGTGAATATAAATCAGTTTTTTATTAAAAAAATATATTAATAAATATTTCTAATTGTTTTTAAAATTGCTTAGTGCCTGATGAAGTATCTACCCTTAATTTTGATGACATATCTGATAGAGCAGTGAAGGTTGTCTGGTCTCCACCAAAACAAAGCAATGGAATTTTAATTGGTTATAAATTAAAATATTATGTCAAAGATCAGGAGAGTACGCTTAGAGAAGAACTCTTTCCTTCCAATATTACATCAGTATTAATTGAATATTTAGAGGTATATTTTATATTATTTACTCACACAAATACACGCACATATATATAATCTTATTTAAACATTTTTTTCAATTAGGCAACAACATTTTATACTTTTGAAATATGTGCAATAACTGAAGTTGGCAGTGGACCATATAAAGAAGCTACTATTCAATCTGGAATTAAACCAGTTCTACCAAGTGCTCCATACAACCTAGCATTATCAAATATAGAAGCATTTTCTGTCGTATTACAGTTTACGCCTGGTTTCGATGGAAATTCATCTATTTCTAAATGGATAGTGCAGGTATTTTGAAACTGTATTATCATCTTAAACAATAATATCGTCATTTATTAGATGGTTTAATTATATAAATTTAAATATAGGCACAAACATCTAGGAATACAAGTTGGATCACAATTTATGAAGTATCAGCTCCGGAAGCACAATCAATTGTGGTTAAAACGCTTATGCCTTTCACGACTTACAGACTACGATTAATTGCAAATAACGTTGTTGGCGCTTCTCCGCCAAGTGCTCCGTGCAAAGAATTTCAAACCATTCAAGCACCACCAATGAATCCTCCCAACAATGTCACAGTTAGAGCTGTCAGTGCTAATGACTTGCGTGTCAGATGGATAGTAAGTATTTGAACAATTATCATCATCTATATGTAAATTACAAGTTATCATGACTAAATTTTAAATTTAATTTTTAGCCATTGCAACAAACCGAATGGTTTGGTAATCCTCGTGGTTATAATATTACTTACAAGAAGATTAATGGTAAAGAAGTAGAAAATGTTCTTATTGAAGATCACACCTCAAATTCACATATTTTAGATAATTTGCAAGCATGGACTCAATATGAAATTAGTGTTACTGCCTGTAACGAGGTTGGATCATCCCCTGGAAGCCCAATAGCGATCGAAAGAACTAGAGAAGCAGGTAATTTAAGAATATTCTATTTACACATATATATTTAAATTGTTTATATATTTATTAATATATTTTTTGTCGATGATATTTAGTGCCATCAATGGGTCCTGTTAATGTTAGCGCAAATGCAACATCTTCTACAACAATTGTTGTTGTATGGGGTTCAGTTCCATCTAATCATCAAAATGGTATGATTGAAGGATATAAAGTGTGTTATGCGCCATTATTATCTCCTCTTATGCCAGGATCATCATCTCTGAGAAATTCACAATCTGAATGTAAACCAATACCGTCGAATCAAACACATACAACTACGTTAACTGAACTACGGAAATATGTAACTTATCAAATCCAAGTATTAGCGTACACTAGATTAGGAGATGGAACTTTGAGTAAACCTCCAATTGCTATTCAAACATTTGAAGATGGTAGGCGTGTATACATTTTTATAATATTCAAATAGCGATCAATTTTATAATTACTATATATAAATTTTAGCTCCCGGAATGCCTTCTAATGTTTCATTTCCTGATGTCTCATTTACCACTGCCAGAATTATATGGGATGTACCAGAAGATCCGAATGGAGAAATCTTAGCTTACAGAGTTACATATCATTTAAATAGCACTAAGGATATAATATTCTCTAGAGAATTTCTACCATCAGATCGAACATTTAGGTATGTTTTTCATATTTTATACATTTCAATATTAAAATTTAAGTTATATAAAACATTACAAGAATGACATAGTAAAAAATGTAATTTCAAAATAGTAATCTTTAAATATAGAGTACAAGTATATTATGTAAGAAAAAAATTACATACTTTTTTGCCATAATAATTTTCGGAACGTATACCTCTTGTAAAAATAGAATATGTATGGGATTTAAAACATAACCTTAGATAAACGCAAAATCGTAATTCATAATAAAATTACAATCATAATTATGCGATGTATAAAGAACCATGTTAAACTATTCATTCGCGTTGTTTATGAATAATTTATGAAAAAAAATCGGTAGCCCTACAGATCCTTTATATTGAAAGCGTCCAATTAATGTAGCACAACACACTAACTAACTGTCAACACGTAAACTGTCAAACCGCATTGACTACAATAAAGTATTGCCATATCAAAAAAACAATTGTAATAAAAAATAAAAGTCACACTAAATATAAAATTTTAAAACGATAATTTTCAAAAATTATATATGATTCATTTTTTTTTTCATAGAGCAACTGCCCTAACTTCGGAGCGTTACTATTTATTTACTGTAACTGCTCAAACAAGGATTGGATGGGGACAGACTGCACGAGCACTTGTATTAACAACTAATAATCGCAGCCCTCCTCAACCACCATCACAACCACAAGTTTCTCAAGGGCAATTACAACCTCATCATATAACTTTTTCGTGGACACCTGGTAGAGATGGATACGCACCATTAAGGTATTGATGAAATCAATAGTGTATATATATTTTTCATCTTCAACTTCAATTTCTATAAATATATCTTTTTATATTTTCAGATATTATATAGTGCAATTTAGAGAAAACGATGGCACTTGGCAAACAGTTCCAGAAAGAGTAGATCCATTTGTCACTTCTTATACAGTCAGTGATCTTAAACCATATACATCATATGAATTTAGAATACGTGCAATCAATGATATTGGTCCCAGTAAATATAGTAAAGAATCTGCTAAAGTTCGCACGTTACCAGCTGGTTTGATATTATTAAATTTTTGAAATATATTTTTATTCTTTGATAAATTTAATAAGTTTAAATGTTGTTTTTCAGCTCCCAGTCGGATCGTTCAGGGATTAAGAGTGGTTCCAATAACTACAAATAGTGTTCAAGTATATTGGAATCCCATTGAAGAAAAATATTGGAGTGGAGATGTAAAAACAGGTGGATATAGAATAGTGTATCAACCTGTATCAGATTTTCCAACTGTGCTACAATCACCACTTAAAGAAGATATAATGGGAATTAAAGTAAACAATTATTTACATTTTTTTGTAACTATATGGTTAAATATCTATTTTTAATTTTTGAACCTTTTTTGCAGTCTGATCGAATTATATTGGCTGATTTATCAGTCGATACAAATTACGAAGTGGCAGTTAGAGCTTTTAATTCCCAAGGTGAGGGTCCCGCTGGACAAGTAGCCGCAGTTTGGGTTGGTGAAGCAGTTCCAACAGCTGCACCGCGAAATATTACTGCCACTCCTCGCTCTTCTACTGAAGTTGAATTAACTTGGAAACCATTGTTACCTAGTACTCAAAATGGAGATCTTCTTGGATACAAAGTAAATATTAATTTTATTGTTATAAATGTCATTTTACATTTATTTTATCTAATGTATTAAACCAATTTTCAGGTATTCTATTTAGTAACAGATTCTCCTCAATATCAAGGCTCTAACAAAAAGATCGAAGAAGAAATAGAAATTGTTCCAGCTACTTCTGTTAGTCATAATTTGGTATTTTTGGATAAATATACTGAATATAGAATACAAATACTCGCATTTAATCCTGCTGGAGATGGCCCAAGATCTCAACCGATATCTGTTAGAACTCACGAAGGATTGCCCGGTCCACCTGAATCACTTAATTTTACTGATATTACAATGACAAGTATGAGAGTAAATTGGGAACCACCCAAGAGAAGAAATGGTGTAATTGTTGGTTATATTGTAACATATGAAACGACTCAACAAAATGAAAGTTCGTATTTCGTATTATATATTCATATAAAATATTATAAACATTTATTGTATGTTGTTTTTTGTTTTTGTAGAATTCAGTAAACAAGTAAAACAAAAAGTTACTGATACTACTTTGGTAGTGGGAGGCTTAGAGGAAGAAGTAGGTTATACTTTCAGTGTAAGAGCTATGACAATCGATTTGGGTCCGCCAGTTTGGGGTAACATTAGCACGGGACCTCAAGAAGGATCTCCAGTCGCACCAAGGCAACTTAGTTTAATCAAAACTCCTACCGGTGTCGATCTACACTGGTCAAATTCTGCTAGCGGCAAAGGTCCTCTTTTGGGATATTACATAGAAACAAAGAAAAAAGGTAGATTTTTTGTATTACTTTCTTTTTCAGTGATATATAAATATAATTATCCTCATTTTACTTTGCTAATTTTATTTGCCTAGCACATTTTAGTCCCACTTACATACTATGATTTATAAATGGGACTTGATTATGGTGCCTTTTTAACTTGTATATTTTTAATCAATTAAAATGAGGATTGTAAATATATTATGCATTATTGTTTTATTAATTTTCGCTAAATGTTTTATTGTCGTTTTACTAAAAAATATATATAATTAGTCCAATGTGATTTAGTTGTGACATTTTTTTCTTTTTTTTTTAATAGCCAAGGAAACCTGGCAATACTGTAAGTTGAAATCACATTTATTGCCAATTTATTCGAGTGAATGTAGATTTCAGCCATTTCACTTTTATCATTGAAATAATAAAAAGCAAAAAAGCATGAAAATAATTCTTCCTATCATTACCACCCCCTATGCATTAATGTATTTATAAATTTCATCGAAGTTTTTCGTAATAGTTATTAGTTCAAATTAGACTATGGGCAAATATTTTAATAATAAAAGGCAGTGCCTTGAGAAAACGTAAAACATTATTTAAATAAAATATATTAAATAATTAAAATGCCTAAAATTCATTTTTCAGTAATTATGGTATATGTTTAAATTTGATATCTATTATAATTTTACTGTGATAAAGATAAAAATATTTTTATTGAAATTTATTTCATTAAAAATACAAATTTTAATATTTTTTTTTACATTTTTTTAATATAAATTACAACAATAAAAAGTATTTTTTTCATTCATACCAAAATGCACTTTTTTATAATTTTTAACCCTTTGAAGAAGCAGTATATATATATATATATATATATATATATATATATATATATATATATATATATACACACACATATATATATATATATATATACACACACATATATATATATATATATATATATATATATATATAAATTTTCAAGATACTTTCAGTATCAAACAAAAAAATTAATCTAGTTGGAAAATAAAATATACAAGTTCCTTGTTTTCTACTATTCAATGAATTGCTCTGATTCAGAGGGTTAATGTAATTTCTTTGCATGACGATTGTTAATTAATAAGAAAATATCGACAATGTATTATCACAAATTAATATTCCATGAAATGAGAGCTTTCTGTTTTTTTTTGGAATGAATTGCATTGTTTTAACAATTTTGTTTGTATTTGCAATTTTAGAAACGATTTCATAATGCACTTTTGACAGAAATCATTGATTTCATTAACTGTTTAATGTTTTATTAACTTTTTTTTTAATATTAATTTTATCGCAATGATGCTTTATTTTAATAGATTTCAAAATATTTCCATATTTATAGAATTGTATTATAAATTTAATGATTTCAATGTCATAATCATCTCTTGGAAATCATTCATATACATGCTTGTAATTCCATTATCTTCAGTATAAAAAGTTAATTGTTAAGTTTGATAACTATTAATTTGTTATTTCAGATGACTTCAGATGGGAAACTGTGGCCAGAACAAATAATGGACCACTAGAAGATTTTACAATTTCATACCAAAGTTTATTACCATCTACCGGTTACTCTTTTAGAGTTATTTCCTATAATATGTATGGCATAAGTTATCCAGCATATTCTGAAGATGTTATAATGACACCGTCAAAACTATATTTGGAATATGGATATTTACAACATAGACCATTTTACAGGCAAACTTGGTTTATGGTTGCATTAGCAGCAACGTCTATAGTGATTATTATTACAGTAATAGCTGTACTTTGCGTGAAAAGCAAGAGTTATAAATATAAACGTAAGTTAAAATGAATTATTATATTTCTATCGAATCATGATGTTTTTGTTTTTTTTATAAAACTAATATTGATATTTTTCATAGAAGAAGCGCAAAAAACTCTGGAGGAATCGATGGCAATGGATGCTGAAGAAAGAGGCGAACTTGCTTTGGATCTTTATAGGACGAGACACAATGGTACTCTGGGAAGTACGGGCACTTTACGACGAGCTCAAGCCAATCTTGGAAGCACTTTAACCGGATCGAAAAACAAACCTTCCGCTGCACATCCACCGCCACTTGGAAAATCACCACCGAGACCGTCCCCGGCTTCGGTGGCCTATCATAGCGATGAGGAGAGTCTAAAAGATTACGATGAAAATCCAGATGATAGTTCAGTAACAGAAAAACCTTCGGAAATCAGTTCTTCCGATTCGCAGGTATATTTACTAAGACGTTATAGTTTTAAGTACTAGCGTGTGTGTTATAGTTTTCAACTTGGATATGTACATCTTTTTCTTATGTCTTATCCTTATTATTGTGGATTATGATTGATAGAAGGTAGGTCAGTCCACTTTCTGCAATCCTCTGCATTTTAAGGTATACACTTAATCCATTAACTTCTTTAATCTAGTCATATAATATTATAGATTTTTTTTATTCTTTTTTATGAATTTATTTTAATCATTAGTTATGTAGATTAATCAATATATAGTTATAGCCAAAGTTTTTATAATAAAAACTTAAGAAATTTTTACTTTTAAAATATAAGAAATATTTATTAGATAAGAAAAATTAATAATGATACTATAGTTTACTTTCTGCTTGTTTTTGGCTATGACTATTAAAATGATGAATTAAAAATTATCATTTTTTTTATAAGTTCTTAAAATATATATTTGTTTTAAATAAATGTATTAATATTTTTATATCTTCGTTAGGGTTCCGAAAGTGAAAACGAAAGCGTTCGTTCTGATCCGCATTCTTTCGTCAATCATTACGCAAACGTGAACGATTCCTTACGACAATCGTGGAAGAAACAGAAACCTGTTAGAAATTATTCTAGCTATACGGACTCTGAGCCGGAAGGTAGTGCCGTTGTAAGTTTGAACGGTGGACAAATTATAATGAATAATATGGCACGGTCGCGGGCTCCGCTTCCAGGATTCTCATCATTTGTTTGACAAGAAATTTCCAATAGTGATATTGTGATAACAGACACGATACATATATAATTTTTTTTTTCATTCGTTATTGATTTATTATTCATACATTTTTTTTAATTTGTATATATAATGATAGACGATATGATCATTTTGTACATAATATTTTTTTTTGTTAGTAAACAAAATCCAAATATGTACCGCATTTATAACACTTATAACTATTTATTTACACTGTAATACCTCGTATAATGAAAATAATTAATTTTGAAAATATTATATATATATATATATATATATATATATATATATATATATATATATATATATATATATATACCAATATATTCTTTGAACTTCATTGTTATATTATATATATAAAATTAGAATTTTTTTAATTCAACCTATCGATGATAAATGTTATCAGTCAAAGAACTTATTGTATAAAATATGATTGAAGTATTTTTAAGATTCTATTGTTAATGTCGTTATACGATGTATTACTATATTATATGACATATTTATTGTAAACAATCACTATGATGCACAAATATTATTGTTATTTCGTATTTTAATCAGACTTCATAATATGCAATATATATATATATATATATATATATATATATATATATATATATATATATATATATATATATATATATATATCTAGATCTCCACGTTTATGTGTAAATGGAATGCATGCAATCCCAGTTCCACACATTCCACATTTATGGAGTAATATTTGCACATTTAGTGAATATTTGTATATTTGATGTTGATTAATGTTAATCCACAAATAGCGAATGTATGGCAACTGGATTAAATAGTATAATAATAAGAGTATATATATATAATAGTTAAAATTGATCTTTTCTATAAATTTTATAACTATTAATCTTATTATATGAGTCTAAGTCGGTTTGTAAATATGTAAAATTCTGTGATTTTACTAAATAAGCATATCATTTATATATATATATATATATATATATATATATATATATATATATATATATATACTTTTTTGTATATATTTGTAAGTGAAAGAAAATTAAATTTTTCGTCTTCCTAAATCGGTTTTGTATGACCGATCTATAATTAAAACTGATAACTCTGGAAGTCTTTTATACATTTTCACTTTTTTATTATTATAATTATATTTCTTTCGTATTATACAAATTTTTAGGAGAAACATAAGTAAAAAAAATATCACTATTATAATACGATAAATTGCAGCACCTTTTTTTCAATATTTTTAGATTGAAATTTTTTATTTGATTTTTAACAATTTACATTCGCATGGTTAGTATTATTACTACATTAATAGTTTTTTTTTCTAGCTTTTATACAAAAAACTTTTATATGACTTAATTTAAAGGCCTAATGGATGCTTCTACTTAATTAAATTTTATTTTTAAATACTAAACTTGAAAGTAACCAAAATGCATATTATTTGAATATTATATATCCACATTTTGCAATCTGACATGAATATTATTTAAATTTAGAGATGAAACTATAACATTTTTATTTGTGATATTATTAATATTGACATATTTAATATGCATATGTAATTATACTTTCAAGATAAAAGAAATATATTGGGAATGATACTAAAATTTTATTATTATTTACCAATCTGAAGATCCAAAGCTGCTTTATTTATCTGTAATTAAAATTGTATTATTAAAACTTATGAATTTTTGAACTTGATGCATGAACATGTTTCATTACAAATTTTAGATCTGGTCTTCTTTTATAGTATAATCGATTTTACAAAAAAAAAAAAAATGAAGACCAAATTTTAAAAATGTAATGTTTTAAATTCATTTTATAAGTTGAAACTTCTTTACTTTGCCTGGCATGCTAAATAATTATCAGTTTTTATTTATTTATTGATAAAACCAAATTTTTAACATTCTTAGTTTCTATCTTATGATAATTTTTACATTTCAAACTAGGAAATTAATTTTATTTATCGTAAAATGAAAATGAATAATTTGTATGGTTTTTGTTTTCATGTAAATGGAATATACGTTTCCATTTTGAACTTTATTGATGATATAGAAATAAGTATGTTAATTTTTAACCCTGTCATACTAACTGCTATAATTTATCTGCAATGATAAAATCACATTAAAAAATAACTCATGATGGTAGTAATAAAAATAAACATTTATATAATTTACCTATAAATATATAATTTCACATCGTAAAGTGTTTATCTGATAATTTTTTGTCTTACAATCATCTTATATAATGTTAGTTCCTATTACTACCATATTGATAGAAATTCAAGTATCGTGCCATACTTTTCATACCTTTATTTTTATTTCATTTAAATGCACGTTTTAAAAATCACTAATTATTGCAAATTGTATGATAATTTATAAAAATCACTGCCTTTTCATATGTAATATACATAATATAATCACCATCAATGTATGTATGTGTATTTATACAACATTTCTTAACAATTATAAGATTTAGAAAGCTTATAGTAATACATTATTATAATATACACACATGCCATATGATGGACTACATAAATATCTATAATTGTCTGATATTGAGTATTATTCTGAAATCTGTTTTTAGTTCTAATATTATCTTTATATATCAAAAAAAATCATAGAAACATATATTTAAAAAAAAATGAAGTTAGATCAAAATTTTAATTTTATTACTTCAATTTATTTTACACATAATTTTATTTTTTCGACACGTAGAATAATTTCAGAAATGATAATAATGTACTAAAAATGGATTTATGAATACACTCGTAGTAGAATTGTAATTATGTATCCCTCCTTGATTTATGTATAATTTTTTAATCATATACCAAAACTGTTTTTAACACTTTAATAACTAATTACTTGAATTGTATCATATTTTTTTTACATATATCCATAAATTTCCATTTAGTGTATTAAATAATCTATTATATAATTAAAATTTATATACACTAAACAATATATATGGCGTCACCGGCTATTAAAGTGTTAAAAAAAATGCAATGAAAACCTAAATAAAATCGATTTGTAATTATTTCTAGTTAAATATTAACGTTATAATATTCGTTGGAAACGCGTCGAAAATACGTATTTAATTAATGAAAAATTGTATTTATCGAAAAATTATATTAATAAATATACGTATCTAGTTATGACACTTGATTGGGCTTTATCACATTTCTTGTAATTTTAAGCGAGGGGGCCAACGTGAACAATTAATTCATCACATTTTTTCGGGTGTAACCCGCGTAATATAATATTTATTTATATATATATATATATATATATATATATATATATATATATATTATTATAATTCAGTTCGATCAAATTTATAGCCGTACTATATAAATTTTCTTTCTAAACATTAACAATTATCAGAAACATCTTTTAAAGGTGCGTTCTGGTTTTACTAAGTTCTATAAATGTTATGAAAATTAAATAGTAAGAAAAAAACATCACAATAATAAAATAAATATTGTATAAATTAATTATATGCAGCGTTTTTGAAAAATTAAATCATTTTCTAGTCTGTATATAAAATGACTTTGAAATTGAAAATCGTTTCTTTTAAATGCTGCATTCTTAACAACAATTTTAGATTATTTTATATAAATTTTAAATAAAAATGTATGATCTCGATTAACGCTGGATACGATTATCAGTGTTTATATATATATATATATATATATATATATATATATATATATATATATATATATATATATATATATATAGAATGTCGTCTTTCTGAACTGACTAAATGTAATTAATATAAAATAAATTAATAAACAATCGTGTGTATACAGATGTTATGCACATGGACTTTTTAAAAGTACTGATTAGATATAATTTTTTTTCTATTTCCACGTGTAAATTGCCTTTATTAGTTGTTATATCTGTAAGAGGATAAAATGTGACTACTTATATTGTAATATGTATTTTTCATCACAATACAATGATCTGTGATTTCAATATTTGTTTTATTTTAGTATGTGTAAGAATTATTCATTTATTTGAGCATTATATAAGAGACTATATATACTTATCCAATCAAAAATAAGTGAAATGAAAAATTATGATAATGAGATCGATGAATATTTTTAATCTTCACTAGTTGATCACAATATAATCATATATTTTTCTATATGTTTTCTTTCTTTTAAGAAAAACAAATATTTCCACCTACTTTTTTATTGTATACAATTATTTATCAGTTAGGAAATGTAACTATTTTTTAAATAACTAAATTATTTATTAAAGAATTTTGGTTCATGTTTGACAATAAACTTGCAGATGCAAGTTAACGAAATCAGAAAGAAGAAATACGTTTTGAGCACTACTGAGCATTATATTACTTTATACATCTCACAGATGTCAGAATTTTAAAAATATTATTTTTTTATATATGTTTAAACAATAAATCACTTAACAACTTAGTTAATCCACCTCTGAGAGAACTGAATATTAACTTCATATTTTAAATCAATAGTATTCATGTGGTATATACTGATGAAAAGTAAAATCATTATAAAAATCTTACATGTCCTAATTATAAGCATAATTTAACCCGTCCAGTGCTGATGACGCATGACTTGAATCATGGAAGTAGTCTTCCGAACGCTGTACAGTTCGCCAAATACATATATTAGGAAGAGGGAATATAATCGTGAAGTATCGATAGTTGACGATCGCTATTATTTCTCCCATCCATATAAATAACAAAAATGACCAATGATACTTAATAAATAAAATTTAATTTGGAATCAATAGATGTCAATAGAATCATAAAAACTATAATAACATTTTCAATGAAATAATTTTACATATACCAACGAATAGCCAGCAAGCTATGGTTCAGAACGAAGAAAGCTATAAGACAGTTTCTTTAAAAGAAAGAATAAACTGAACTCCTCTCCTCTTCCTTGAAATCGTGTTGTCCTATCTTGATGAGGAAACTTGGTCTCATCTCTTGGTGTAGTCCCACAACTGCTAACATAAAACTGCATCTCTGGAAAATAAGGTTAGTGGTGGCGTACGTCTTAAATATTCCATCTAGCAACCTTACGTGATAAACATACGCAACTTTGCAAAATTGTTTTTTATATCCTGATGTTATTGAAACGTAAACCAACAAATTTAATTATTAACTTATTCAATAAAACAAAATTGTAAATGCGTGATTAATAAATATTTATTATTGAAAAATGCAAATCCATACATTCAATTTCAATATCACTGAAATATTAAGCTGGAAGAATATTGGATAATGACAAAATAATTAAAATTTAAAAGCTAGCACTACATTTTTGCATCCAATTTTTTAAGTTATCGCCAAGTTTGGAATGCATATTCAATTGTTTGATTATGCTCCAAGCTGCCACATCAACAATGGTCATATTTGAATCACCCATGATCCATTTGTTCTTTCCCAATTTAATGCTTAAAGTGCGCAATAGCGATGAAAGTTCTTTTTCAACCTTACTAGTTTGAAGTTTATGACAGATATCCAAAAGAGAGTCTATTTTCCATGAATCATCGTTATCTTTATATGAAAGTGAGCAATTTATAACGGATACCAAAAATCTGAGAATATTCACTTCTCCACATATTATTATTGGTATGGAAGACGTTACTAGTTCACTATAAGCCCCAACTGAAAATTTGAAAATTCATGCACACAAATTATAATAATAAAAGATTTGAAAAAAATGGTAAAATAGGCTAAATTAATACTAAAGTATATATGAAAAAAAATAAAGAAAAAACATAGAAACTATTAAATAGGAAAATATTTTTTTATATGATTGGCATGATTTTGTACTTTTTTATGTTGTCATAAAAAAGTACAAATAAAAGAAAAAATAAATTTACCATTTTTATAGATCAAAGTTATGTTTATTTTGGAATTTGTCATTTTCAAATTCGATAATCGATCGTTAAATTCCTTCACAGAAGATGATACGCCAGTAACAGAAGAGTGTATATGACAGTTTATTTTGATATTAAGTAGTTTTTGCATAACTAAAAATGAATAAGGTACACGATCAGGACTAACATTTACTACCACATCTCTAGGAAGATCATTCTGCAACTTAATACATGACAAAATGAGTATATAATAATTAGTAATCGGGTTAAAAATTTGAGGAACATTGCACGCTCATTGCTTACAGTTGCACATTTCTTCTTTGTTTCTACATTGGTTTTAGTTACATTATTGCTTGATGCCAGTAAATTTTCTCTCATTATTTGCATCTGTTTCTGAAGACTTTCTAACTGTTCCAATAAACGAATTTGTCGCGTTTCGAGCATCTCTAACTGTTTAGAAGGTCGCTGTAAAATATAAAATTAGATTAAATTTTTAACTAGTACGTATTAATATCGACGTGAGGTACTATTTTTTTTAATATTCCAATTATCTCACATTTGAATTTCTTCTTTTAATTAAAGTAATTTTTTAGATCTAATTTTAGCAAGATATAAAATTTTTTTGAATGCGTTACTGTTTTCGAAAAAAAAATATCGATATTAGGAATTTCAAACGCATAATAGTAATAATGCAATTCTTAAAATTTAGAAATGATCTATTTGTGGAAACAATAAATAGCTTGTTTTAGTTACTTAAAAAAAAAACAAAATAATCAAATTTTACCACCTTATATAATGTTATTATACATTAAAAAAAATAATTTACAACAGAGAAATTACTTAGATAGATCCGACACCTGAAGAAAATGATATATTTGTTTCATTTTCGTTTTGAAACGTGGAAAAATCTTTAAAAGGAGTATTTAATTGTAAATAGTTTTTATATAATATTATAAACGCTCGCACACATTAATATATATTTACGATATGCGTGCGTGCGTTCAAAGGACAAATATATTAAACAGAATATTAAACTCGAGAAAATAATAATCGATGTCGGGTACGAAAACCAAGAAAAAGTTGATATATATATTTGCGGTTAAAGTTCAAAAAACGACGTCTCCAAAAAATGTTAAGGATATCGAAAACGAATTTTTGCATTTTAGCTATAAATATAGCGCAATCCGTTCGAGTAAATATTATTTTTAGACGGCGGAAACGGAAACGCTAACGGATCGGTCTTAACGTTCGAAAAGACGACCAAGCTAAACGTCAAAAATGTCACAAATTAGCGGTAAATACGAAGAACGCGAATATCGACGATGAAAAAATAGGAATTTCGATCGGTAAAAGTCGATTCGGTAACGAATCCGGGCATCGCAGGGAAAGATACGCGACCGGAAGCCGGAGCTCGGGGAGGGTTCGCCGAGAGGACGGCGGACATGTTTAACAATCGGTCAGTGAGAAGCGGGCTGGCGCGACGGTCGCGGTCTCGGCCGCCCCTCGGGCTTCGCCCCCCTAGCGCGCTCCCGGCGGACCGCCCCCGAGACGGACACCTGCAGCAGCCGCACAACCTGCGCCAGCACGTCCGGGACTCGGCAGCCGTTCGCACCGTTCGAAACGGTCTCCATCGACGTCGCGTGCAAATTTGACAGCCGGTACATGCACTCGGGTAGATCCGGGTCGCGCTCCCAACGCACGACGCACGGCACTCTGTACATTCCGGTCGTCGACATCGCGAACGGTTTCCGCCGGATCCGCGGCTCGCTTTTCGCGACGGCTGCGCCCTTACGGTGAGTTCGCTTTCAGGTTAAGCGCGAATCGACGCGAGCGCGCCCTGTCGGATGACAGCTTCGCGCATGCGCCCTCGCTCTTTTGAGACGTGACATTTTACCGCCTTTTTTGTTTCGCCGTCAACTTTTCATATTCGTTTCTCGATCTATGATTTTTATAATGTCGAACGATTTCGCATTAAAAGTATTGAAATATCGCTTTCGTCGAAATCGATCGCCAAACGAATCGTCGATAATCGTCCGAAAGGCCCTCGCGTCTTTCTAAAGCGATATACACTCACCGACTTTTCGACGTCGACAGTTTTACTCTTAGTCGCAACGTTGTACGCGACGTATAAAACTTAATTTTATTTTTTCGACCGAAAATTCAATATTTTTGATAGTTTTATAATTATCAAAAATAATTCTCGGAATATGAACTATAATTTAGTCTTTCTAATATAACAAAACTAGACATTTTTAGGGAAAAAAATTATATTTAACTATAGATGTATGCATCAACATTTTTCGAGAACATTAAATCTCATATATATATAATATATATATATATATATATATATATATATATATATATATATATATATATATATATCAAATCATAATTTTACTAATTCGTCGCGTGTATGAATTTTTACGCTCAAATGTGTAATTTTACAATTCGCTATTTTTTATTTACTCTCTTAATATTTCTTTTTAAGTAGCAAAGTAAAAAAATAAACGAGCAATATTTATTTGCAACAAAAACGATCGAGCGCGAGAAGCTCGATTCCTTCGGCGCGAACTTCGGTCCGGTAGCGTTTCCATCATTTTTTTCCATAACTTGATTGCTGTCAATCTATAAAAAAAAATCCAAGAGAATTATTCCCTCTTCGAGTCGAAGAAATTGCGAGACCTAAAATCGGGAATCCGTTCCGACGAGGCGATATTTTATTTAAAACGTTAGGTAATTTTTGCATAATATTGCGACGCCGCAGTCGGTCGTCGTACGTAATGTTCGACGGCAAAGCTTAACGTTCGTTCGTACTGCGCCGCGAATATATCGAACGTGCACGCGCAACTTTAGTCGGAACGGGGAGACGCGCTAGGGGAGAGGGAAGTCAAGATGGCGGTCGTCGGACGGCCAGCGGGACGGTGAAGTAAAGCGGAGGGACGCCGACGAGGAGCGGTTTCGTCAGAGTTATCTGCGATCGCAAGACGATAGATCGGCGTCGCGGGCGCATCGGAGGGCGCTCGGCCCCGACGAAAGTGTTGTGGCGCTGCGATCGATCGCGGCCGCGAAGGCGTCGCCTTCGCGTCGCGTCCGCGTCCGCCAGCGCCCTAGCGCACTCTATCGACGGATTTGTACGGAGTCGCGACGAGACGCGGGGGCGAGGGGTGGATCGACGCACGTGTGACATTTACCGTGTGTGTGTGTGCGTTCGCGTGTTTGCATCTCGCCAACCGGAGAAGAGGGGCGGGGGCGACGCGATGCGGTGAGGGGAAACCGTCTCCGAATCGAAACGACCAGCATGTCCGGTCGCGCCCCCCGAAAGCGGGGCCGACGCGCCGTCAACGATAAGAAGAGCGCGAAGAAGCCGGCGCTTCGTCTCTCCGAGACGTCGCGAAGTCGCAGAGGTAACGGTTCCGCCTCCGCTTCCGGACCCGCTCGAGGTTATGACGCGAGAGCGGTCGAACCCAGAGATTCCGAATATCACTACGGTTCCGACTTCGGCGAAGACTCGGACGATCTGTCCGAGCCGGAGGATCGTCCCGAATCCGAGTCGGAGTCGAGCCCCGAACCGGATCCGGCCAGCGACAGTGACTTCTCGCTCGGCGGTCCGAGCAGCCCGGGCGAAGTGCGACGCGTCGCGCTCGGTCCTCCGAGTCCAGAACCGTTATGGATACAGCAAGATCGAGAGATACCCCGATTGCGACTCCCGGATTCTTCGGACGACTTGCCCGTCTCCAAGCGGTTCGTTCTGCGAACCGTAGCCGTGTACGAAATTGTCCGCAGGTTCAGACACACCATCAGACTGTCTCCGTTTCGCATCGAAGACTTTTGCGCCGCCCTCTCTTGCGACGAGCAGAGCAATTTGTTGTCCGAAATTCATATAGCTTTGCTGAGAGCCCTTTTGCGCGAGGAAGATTCGCAACAGACGCATTTCGGCCCCATAGATCATAAAGATAGCGTAAACATATCTCTTTATTTGCTCGACGTGTTGACTTGGCCCGAAGTGCTACGCACGTTTGTCGAAAGTGACAAATCTTTTAACCGTAACGTGCTGCAAATTTTGAACTCTTGCGAGTATCCGTTTACCGGAACCGACGAAAGAATTAAAGTATTAGAATTTTTATGCGATCAGTTCCTGACGACCAATCCCGTTAGAGAGGATCTCACCAGCGAAGGTATATGTGTGATGAAAATTGGAAATAATAATTAACGAATCGGTATTAGTTACGACTAAATGTTTATTATAGTTAATCATCAATATGTTTGTTTAAATACTGTGATTATATAGAAAAATTATTTTGTAGTTTGCGTAAATGTACATATATGTTTTATACTCTTTTTTTTTTTTTTTTGTAATAAAAATTATTTAATGTATGCTATTTCTCTTATAGTATCCATTCATTATGATGATCATTGTCGATCTTGTCACCGACTGGGAGATCTTCTTTGTTGTGAAACTTGTCCTGCAGTGTTTCATCTTGAATGTGTCGATCCTCCTTTGGTCGATGTGCCTTCTGAGGATTGGCAATGTGCGCTTTGTAAATCTCATAGATTACAGGGTGTCACCGATTGCATATCTGATGTCGAAAAGCAAGGATTATTGTGTCGTCATGAACACCTAGGATTTGATAGACATGGACGAAAATATTGGTTTATGTGTCGAAGGATTTTTGTGTAAGTTTGTATATATATATATATATATATATATATATAACATTTTATATTTTTTATTTTGTTAAAAAAATGTTGAATAATTGCAGTGAAGATGACGATGAAACTTGGTATTATTCAACCATTCCACAATTCGAAGAATTGTTATATTGGTTAGATGAGAAAGATATGGAAAGTTCTCTATATAAAGAATTGTTAGATTGTAAGAATGAAGTAATCCGACAAATGGAAATGACTGAAAAAATAACCAATCAATTAAAAGGCAATCGTAAATCATATATTGAAGTAGAAAATGCTTCGTTGATACAGACACAAAAGGAGAGGCTTGCCGATAAAAGTGATAAACCACCAGAATTCCAAGAAGCTATCTTAGATTCCAATAAAATGCCTGTTGTTTCTGGTGATTCTGAAATTAATGGGTTAATAACGATTTCTAACAATAATACAGATATAGAAATGACAAATTCAAATACTGCAACTGCTCCTAGCTTAATTGCTAATTCTGAAATATCTTCAAATTCTGATGAATCTAAGAAAAAAATTGAAGAAAAAACTGATAAGAAACCTGATGGTATATTTTTTTATTTATAATGTATTTATTCATCTCTAATTTTATTAACTGTAAATTATCGGTTTCAGATCTCGACAGTCAACGTCTTACGAGACTTAAAGTAAATCAGATATCTTCTGGTACGTTATTATTTAAACTGGGAAGTGACAATAGTTTTAGAAATTATGTTAATCAATATACTGTAAATACGATGGCTTTGAACAAACCCCAACGTAATGAGGAAAGGGATAAGAAAAGACATTTAGCTCACAAATTTTCTTTGACTTGTACTCAAGAATTTAAATGGGTTGGACCTTTAAATGGTGAGTTGATATTTGTAACTCATGTTATTCCTAATGTTCAGAAATCAGTTTTATACTAAACAATCTAATAAAGCAATTAGTTGTGTAAATAATTATTAAACATTTTATATATCTAAATATTTATAAGTCATTCATAGATATTTGAATTTACATTTATATCTCCATTACGTTGTAACTGTTTATTTTCCTGTACAATAACTAATCTGTTTTGCTTGTACACACATTACTTATGTTATTTAGCATAAAACAGACTTCCAAATTTTAAAATAAAAACATACAAATGCACTTATATATATTTTTTATTTCGATTAATTTAAATTTTGTATTATTTTCAGGAACAAAAACATTACTTGTTAATACTTTACGACAGACACTTCTTTATTTAGAAAATAGTGTTTCAGCTGTGTTTATGCATCCTAATTGGACTTTACTCAGAAAACCATGGTTACAGGCAGTACAAGCTTCCAATGTTCCTAGAGATTTTGCTCGTGCTCTTATAGTTTTGCAGGTTTTTATATTATTTAAATTTGATATTTACTAAATTATTTTATAATTTTAATAATTATAATGATTTTTTAGGCTTGTATTAAAAATGTTGTATTTCTACCTGTTTGGCATGAACAACTTGGCCATGTTCGTTTGCAACGTATCACAGCTTCTGATCGAGAGGAACGAAAAAAGATAGAAAAAAGAGAGAAGAAAGAAAAAGAAGAAGAAGAAGAAAGAAATAAAATTTCATTTTATGTTAAATATCCTGTTCCTTTCAAACATCAGGTATTGTCTATTTGTAATGTTTATAAATTTCAAAATTTTAAAGAATTTTATATTTACAAAATATTTTATTATACAGATATGGAAGCAAAAAGGCGAAGAATACAGAATACATGGTCAGTGGGGATGGTTATGGCATTCTGCAACTCGTAAACATCGACGTTATCCAAATTATCGACCCAATATTAACACTGGTCCACAGAAAATATTTGTTCAAGTTCAAATCGACAATTCACTAAAAATTATATCAGTACAACCCAATACATATGAATTTTTATTAACAGAAAATAAGGAAAATATTGCTAACCAAGGTAAGCTACAATATCATATTTTATAAATATTTAGTTATTACTATTGTTTCTATTATTATTTCTAGTTTCTTGTGACTTCAAAATATCTAAAGTTAATACCGAACATCAATTTTATGAGCAAATTGATATACAAAAAGCCTTAACATCTTCATGTCGAATTTTATATCCAAAAGTAGCTAAAAAATCTCGGTTAGATGATTTATTAGCACGTCGTGTTAATTTGAAAGTATTAGAAGAACGAAAGTATGATCAGAATCTTTTCATGTCAAGTAAAGAAGAACAGGTTAAAGACGAGGAAGAGCAAAGTGTCGATATCGAAAATGATGATAATTCGTTCTTATCTTCTAATTCCAATATAACATCATCCCTGAATTCCTCAAATAAAGAAGAAGCAAGCGTTATATCTAAAGAGATTCAAACATTAAAACAAAGATATTCAGAAGCGATGCAAACAGCTAAAGATTATAAATGCTATGTTAAGAATTGTAATGCAAATGTTAAATCAACATCTCATGGTTTCGTAATTAGTAATTGTTATTCACCTTTATGCATACAAAAAACCAAACTCAGAATGGAATTACTTCAATCATTTCAAAAAGCACAAAATTTAAATACTAATTTAATTAGTAATTCCAAGGATTTGAAAATATTGAGTTTGCATCAAACGATGGTGAAGTTAGGTCTGTCAGTTGATGTTAAAAATAATTTATTAAACGATTTGACATCTGCTATTGCAAATGCTCAAAATTACGACGAAAAGTGTTTTAATGGTATCGTCAAGTTTAGCGAAAAAATTAAAGTTGAAATGGATTCTGAAATTAAATGCGAAGTTAAAACTGAACATAAAGATACAAAAGATGATTTATTAGACAATTGTTTGAATGAAAAATCAGATCAAATATTGGAGGAATCAGTTATCCCTGCAGTAGGTAATGAAATGGAACTTGATCAATATATTTCTAGTGAAAATGAAATTGATCTTGTTGGTCTATCAGGAAGTGAAAAAGTATCTGATGGTTGTGAAACAGAAAGAAGAAGTAAAAGAGAGCGCAAAATCAGAGATGTTAGTATTGTTAAAGAATCTGATGAAGATATGACAGATAGTGACAGACCTCCTATACCGAAACTTAGAATATGTACAAGAGGAAGATCTGCTAAGTCTCATACAGTGACACCTGAAACTGAAACAAAAGTTTCTGAAAAACCATCATATAGGGCACCTTTTAATCGGAGATTTTTCTTGGGCAAAAATTATATGAAAAAAGAAGAAAAACCTGTCATACCTGAAATAGCGCCAGATGGCAGTACTAGAGTATTCTCAGTTTCATGTTGCAAAGGAAAAATATATTTAAAAAAGGTTGTATCTTTAGATAAGAAGAAAAAACGAATTCCTGTAAAGTATCCACTTTGCTCAACGTTTCATTCAAGAAGTAAAGCGAAAAGTATATTGATTTTACCTGCTCATGAACTTTGTAAACTCTCAAGAAATGGTGGTCGTTTACAGGTTAATGGATTTAATCCTAACTCTAAGCCAAATGCTTGCATTTGGCCATATCCTTGTGCAAGACCAAATTTTAAAATCTGTTGGTTATATCGCACAATAAATCTTTCATCTTTGGCAACGGTAGCACTTCAAATTCGTGTTTTATGGTCATGTTTACGATGGGATGATATGGCTACCAAACCTTCAAGCAGTGATGGGAAACATCAAATAACAACAGAAACTGAAATAATATCTTTGGAAATGTTAAAGCATCGTAATGTGGGTCAATTTTTGGATAGAACGCAATATTTACGGCGTAAAGTTATTATACCATTAGAAGTTCCCAAAACTGTTAGAGAAGTTACTTCTATTCGTAGTGGACTACGTAAACGTAAAAGAGCAGAATCACCTCAAAGTATGGAACCTCAGGTAACTGAAGAATGGGTAGACGAAGATAAATTAGAACTTTGGGAAATTAAACAATATGGTGAAAAAGTTGAAAGAGCAGTACCAATTACGCGCACCACTACAGGGAAATTACCAGTTACTAGGAGTCAGGATATCAAAGATGGAATTTTAACTAGCACTACATCTAAAGTGTCTGCTCAAGAATTTAAGGAGAAAATGGAACAGCAACTTCGCATACAAAGGGCAGCACATCAACAAAAAAGAGCTCAAGAAATGTCACAAGGTAATATATTTTTTTAGGATTTATTGTTTTTATTTTAATTTAGATATCACTCAGCAAATAATGCTTCTGTGTTTGTATTTTTTTTATGTATAGTCGCTACGCAAGAGGGTTCTATTAAAGTAATAAATAAAAATGGTACACCGCAATCTGGAAAGTCAGCTCTTACTTCACTCTTGACATCTAATTCAAGTACATTATCTCCAAATGGGAGTAAAGCGGTTATTGGGACAAGAAGAGTATTTATGACAAAAGGTGCAGACGGAACAACAAGAGTAATTGCTCAACCTGGAGTTGTACAAAAAACACCAACTACAACTTCACAAACGGGAGCTAATCAATCTTTAATTAAGTCTCAGAATAGTCAACCGCAAAAAGATGGTCCTCAAAAAGTCCAAATTATTAGAGGCCCTGATGGAAAAATTACAGTAAGAGGATTAATTCCAGGTCAACAATTACTTCAGATGCCAGATGGCAAATTACACGTTATAGCTTCAGGGCAATCTGGAAATATTCCTGCTGGTGCTCAAATTATCGCAACTGGAGGTGCCGTTCCAACACCTAAAATTGCAGTAACCTCAGCAATAAAACCTCATACTAAAATTTCTACAAGCAATAATATTACTCCTGTTAAACCGACAACTACGAATTCGATACCCACTATTCCTACTACTAAAGTTATTATTAGGCAAACTCCTGTAAAACCTGTAATGACCACAAATGTTGATGGTCAAGCAACGCCAACAACGAAAATAATAAATCAATCAGCTCCCCAGTTAATCGTGCAAGGAAATCAACAGGTGCTAGTTCAATCTCCTTCTATGGTGATACCTGGGCAAATAAAAGTAGGATCAACGCCAGTAACGCAAGTATCTCAAGGATCGCCAATTGTACAAACTAATAACAGACCATTACCAACTGTAGTTGTTCAAAATTCCCAAGTAATTCAAGGACAAACTTCAACTGGACAAATTATTCAGGGACAAACTGTACAAAGTGGACAATTGGCTCAAACATCTACCCCAATGGTCATGCGTCCAACAACCGCTCAGCTAGCAACACCCAATTCAGGCTCACAAGTAGTAAACAGAATTGTTACTGGTGGACAACAAATCGTTGTGAATAACCCAACTCTTGCTCAGCAATTGGCAGCAGGAAAACTTCAAATAGCTACAATTAATGGTCAACAAGTTTTAATTCGACCTATTGGCAATAATCAGGCACTTATAGTTGCTCAAATTACGCCACAGACACCGCAAAATAACGTTCAAAATGATACTGCAGTGGTTCAAAATCAAGTAAATAGCAATTCGTCCGTTTTATTACAACCGCAAAACGTAAATGTTCAAACAACACCTTTACCCCAATCTCCTGTACCAAATGTAACGACTTCACAAAATAGTCAAGTCACTACGCCAGTAAAGCAGGTTGCTCCGCTACAGGTGTCTACTCCTCTTTCAACGCAACAAGCGACTCCACTAACAGAAGAACAACTTATTGAACAACGTTTATTAGTTGGACAACCACCAGGAACAGTCATTAAAACTGTAACAGCACAGGTTCGTTCTGCCATTTATATATTTCATATTTTTGTTTGATTTGTAATTCAATTATTTAATCGAAGTTTATTAAAGACAGTAAATCAAAGTATTTTTTAAATTTTATTGTCAACAGTTTTTTATATAAGAATGAATACTTTATTTATAAATTTATATTCAACGTCTTATTATTCAGGTTGTGCAATTCCAAGGAAGTCCTAGAATCGTTTTACAAGGGCTACAAGGCAATACTTTGACACAACAACAGTTAGCTCTAGTTCAACATCAAGTTAAACAACAGCTCTTGAAAGGTTTATATTTATAAATTTATTTTATTTATAGGTGGTATATATTATTTTTTTGATTACTTATAATTATTTTGTATTTGTAGCTCAAGAAACCACCGGCAAAGAAGGAATACTTGGACCAACGAAACTCTATTTGGCTGTGCAACCACCTCCAATATCAAGTCCTAATATAACGCAATCTAATTCAACACAGTTAACAACTGTTCGTACACCTCAACATAATCAAATATCTCAGGTATTATTTTATTATTTTTAACTGTTACATATTGCATTCCTATTAAATATTATAATTATATTAATTTTAAAATTATAATCGTAATATATATGTTATTACTTAAACTTAAATAATAATCATAAACAAAGTGATAAATAAATAGATTATTCACTAAATTCAATAGAAAAAAGTTACAAAGAAAATTAGTACTTATACATTGGTTTCACATGTACTTGTTCGTTCGTATTTCAGTGTATCATTTATTTGTGACATTAATTTTTTTCATTTAGTGTCACACTAGTATATTTATTTATGAAACATTTTGCTGTTATGTAAAGCAGTGCTTCTCAAATTTTTTATTGCCATAACTCATATGTTTTTATATAAGTAATAATAAATATTAATTTGTTTATAAATTAATTGAAATCTATGATAAGAAGTACACTTAAAATAGTGATTTTTTGGTATAAAATATAACCCAATGTTATGATAATTAAAATATTTATGTTAATTTCTTTAAATTTATTTATATTTTATATATTGAAAAAAAATGCTTAAATATTGTTCGTATTAATTATTCAGTATTATGCAAACGTTTTTAATCAACCTCTACTGGACGTTTATTTTTGGAGTTGCAATCTATTTAATTTGAGAAGCGCTGATGCAAAGCACAACATAGTTTTTATTTTACCGTTTAATTCTTGTCTGTCAATTATAAGTCAATGTTGTTCTAAAAACTTAAGAATGTACGAAGTGTTTATAAAAATAAGTACACGTAGTTAAATATTATTTTTTTACATTTATTGCTATTAAAGACTGTTTATATATCCATATAATATTGGTATTTAATTAAATTTAGTAGATCTGTGATAAAACAACCAAATATGTTTAGAATGTTTTAATCAATATTTTCTTCTTTATATATATTTTTTCATTATTTATATGTAAATTGCATTGTATTAAAATTTCGACATTGCAGCATTATGTTGATTTTTCTTGCAATCTTGTCATCTATGGTTTTTATTCTAGAAATATATCAAAAAATATATCTTGTAAAATATGTTAAATTTTATATTTTAAAATCTTTATTTTTTGTACGTCTTTTTGTGTTTTATAATGTTTGTTTCATTTTTTATTCAAATAAGAATATGTAAAATTTGTAACTATGTAAATTTTATAAATATATTGATAGTATTAGTGATAAATCAAACGTTATTTGAAAGTCAGCAGCGATTTTATTTTATGAGTTTCTTTGAATTTGTATTTTTTATAAGCATATTTTGTGATGTTCATACGTATTTGACCAAATATTTATTTTATGAAGAAGTCAGCAAAACCATCTGTTATTATTGTCATCAATTTTATCGATTAATCTGAACAATATATTGACAATAATTATTGAAACTGTACTGACTTCTTCAAAAATTTGTTTATGAAATATTCCAAAGGTATTCACATGATTTCAACTTGTATGTAAACTGCATAAATTATAAAAAGAAAAAAATAAAAAAGCACAGATCATGATTTTTATTTCAATCTTTGATTGGTTTTTATAAAATGTTTTTATTTTGTTTTTCAATGTTCCTTCGACTGTTTGGTATTGAATCATCGAATATGGAAACAAGTTACCTGATTATGTAGCTCTCAAATTTAAACTAAATTTAATCATTACATGTTGTTTATAGTGTTAGCGATTTATTTTCGTTATTATTTCGCGGTTTTAATTAATTTTATTATATAGAAAAAAAATGAATTAGAAATGGAGGCAGTATCAGAATTCACCTGTTAAATTGTGTGTGCATGTGTTTTGTGTTGTGCCATGATATGCCATTTGTGTATTGTTAAATGTACTATTATACTTTAATGCTGTTGATTTGGAGAAAAAAGAAAACATTTTTTTTAATGTTGGATCTGTTTCAACAAATTTAGTATTTATAATTTTTTTAAAATAAATAATTTTAAATAACAATACATGTATGGCGTTTCATTACAAAAATACCTGCTTTTTTTGTTTCTTTTCATTTTGTGTTTTTTTTTAATATTTTATTATTATTATTTTATTTATTCGCTTCTCTATTCATCCATTTCTATATAAACTATATATTTTATACATATTTTTTTAAATTCTTATCTGTGATCATTACACAGAATTAGTAGATCTATTAATGATATTTATAGATGTGAAATCATGTAATAACAAAATGTATAGTTAACTTACGACTTTGTTATATATCTATCTACTCGAATATCATTTAACGAATGTAATTTTTTTCTATTTTAAATTTGTTTTATTTTTAATATATATGCTTATAATTTCATAAACATTTATTAAACACTAGATTTATAACTCTTTGTACTTGAAGATGTTTTAATAATAATATTTTAGAACACGTTTTTATTTACTATTTTGATACAAGAAAAGTTAACAAGTGCAAAGGGTTAATATTGTATTTAATTCTTCATTTATTTTATTGATATCAAACGTACGATGAATTGTTAAAATAATTTATGAACACATATATCGCAATACATAATAAAATAAATTTCTTTAATTCGATAAATTTTAGGATCAACAGTCGAAAACGATCACAACACTTTTACAGTCTACAAATAAAAAAGTTCTATCGACATCGCTACTATTAAATGGTCAAGATCCATTAGAACCTCCGGCTCACACGATTCTGAAATCGAGTCTAATCACGGCTGCTTCAAAAAACGAAAAGACTGATTTAAGTGAAAAGGTAGTTAGCGAAACAAATATATCTACTTCTACGGCATCTTCTAATAAATTCATACTGACTCCTGATTACATTCAACAAAGTATGTATGATCAGTATGATTAAGTATTGCCAAAATAGTGTCATTTTTTATTATCGATAATATTGTGTGTTGTAGCTATAAAAAATGCGTTAAAACAAGACAATCTAAATCCTGAAATTGAAGAAAAATTGCTGCAGTTACAAAAATACCAAGAAAGACAAATGAAACCAGATAGCGGTAACAATAGTCGATCAACTTCTCCAGCTAATACACGTTCAACTATTAATCCTGGAAATATCAGTACCGCTCGTCGGAGACCAACATCGTCTAGTAGAAATACTGATGACGATGATTGGGTGGAAAGTACGCCAAAAAAAAGAAATAGATCTTCAGCTATTCACAACGAGAGGTTTTTTAATTTATTAAATTCGTTGTAACTAATCAGAAAAATTCAAATTTTATTTATTTGTTTTTTTTACAATCAATAGGAATGAAACATTAGATGAATCCAAATCTATAAGTAATACTCAAAGATCAAGACCAATTCGAACTGTGGTGCAAACTTCTCAACCAAATATATCTCAAAATATGACTACTCCAACCCTCGTTCCTGTCGATGAGCGTAGACGCATTCATCAATTTTCTAGATTACCAGTGATGTTGTATCGACATAAAGAAAATTTAAAAAAATTGATAATTAGAAAAAGAGGACTTCTTGAAAAGGAACTTGGAATTGAAATTCAGGTACTATTATTAGTATAAAATTTGATTAAAATACAATATTATATATATAATTAAAAAATATTATTATTATTATTTTGATAATATTGTAAACTTGTATTAAATGTTTTTAATATATATTTTTTTAAATTTTTTACAGAAAGAATTATCTGCTGAATTAGCTTTAAGAACAAAAGCCGATAGAAGTAAACAAGATGAAGTTCGTAGTAATAATGTAATATCGAGCGGTGGAAGTAGTTCAAAACGCCGTGCTCAACAAAATAGTAGTAGTCGACACGTAACGTCCCATTCTTCGTCGTCGTCTCGATCTAAACAACGTAGCAGTAGTAGTAAAAAGAAAAAATTACTATGCGTCTGTCAAACACCGTATGATGATACAAAGTAAGACAGTCTAAAATTAAATTTTTCATATATAAAATCTTTAAAGCGATAGATGTTATAATATGTTATATCATTTTTAAGGTTTTACGTAGGTTGTGAACATTGTAGTAATTGGTTTCACGGGGACTGTGTAGGAATAACCGAAGAAATGAGTAAAACCATGAATGAATATGTATGTGATAGTTGTAAGCATGCTCGTGATACTCAAGAATTGTATTGCTTGTGCAAACAACCTTACGATAATTCACAGTGAGTATTATCTACAATTATTAATTTATTTTTAGTGCAACATTATCATATGCCAAAAGGTCAAAATCAGAATATTGTGACATTATATAATTTTTTTAATTCTATTTTACAGATTTTATATATGTTGCGATCGTTGTCAAGATTGGTTCCACGGCAGATGCGTCGGCATTCTTCAATCGGAAGCGGAAAATATCGACGAGTACATTTGCCCTAACTGTCAAAAGAACAATTCAGTTAATTTTGCTAATATGAAAGAGCTTTCAAATAAAGATTTCGAAAATCTAAAGAAATTAATAAAGCAAATACAAAATCATAAAAATGCTTGGCCGTTCATGGAACCCGTTGATCCAAGAGAAGCTCCAATGTATTACAAAGTTATTAAAGAACCAATGGGTAAAAATTTGTTCTGATCATTATATGTGAATTTGCCTTGTTTAATTTCTCGTAATTTATATTATTTTACGTTGATTTTAGATTTGCAAATGATCGAGAAGAAAATAAATGAACAAACTTACAATATGTTGAGTGAATTTATTGGTGATATGACGAAGATATTCGACAATTGTAGATATTTTAATCCTAAGGATTCACAATTCTATAGATGTGCTGAAGGTCTAGAGGCATTCTTTGTACAAAAAATAAAATTTTTTCGTGAAAAACTTTTCGAAACTAATCAATGACGATAATTTAAGTAATTTATAATTGCCATGTACACATCTCATCGTTCTATTTATGTATATATTGTAAAATATATATTAATGAGATAAATGTATTATTCGATTTTCACTAACAATTAATGTAATTTCTCTCTTTTACTTTATGGTATTTATTTCGTTTCAAATGTAAATATCAATAAAATAACATATACATAATGAAATTATTTGAAAGTAGCGCTGTTATGAAATTGTAAAAGAATAGTATCAGTTAATCTCATATTTTTCTTTTAATAATTAATTAATCTCGTTTTCATTCTTTTAGATTGTTATAACAAAAAAATAAAATAATAATAATAAATGAAAAATCTATGAATTTCTCAATTAGTGGCCTTATAAAAAATCGCGTACTGTTAATTGCTTTTTGTCATGAATATTACACCACCGATTTGTGTATGTATATTTATAAATGAAATTTATCGTCACGTGTACAATATTAAAAAGAAAAACCGAATTTATATTCAATCAAATCAATCTGATAATTCTTATATTAGAACAGAAATGCAATTCGCCTTCTACAAACTCAGACCGTCTATACTTTTAGTCAGTACATAGTACTTAATATACTACTTGTAAATATTTTTTTTGTCTCAAGTACACACATATATATATATATATATATATATATATATATATATATATATATAAGTTGTTTTTTTTATATTATTACACGAACGTTTATATGCCCTACATTATAATATAATTGTATTATAGAAATGGATTTCAAGAATAATGTGAACATTTATTATCCACTTCCCAATACAGACAATTTTTTTTTATATAATTGATTCTGAATTTGTTCATTGTGATTGAAATTAGCTTTAAATTACGTACATCGCTTATGTATGACCGTATAGTCTAAATAGTAAACAGATTCTGAATTTTTTGTTCTTGAAATCAATTATTACGCCTTAGAACCTAATTAAACATCCCGCGTTTTATTTTTAAGTACACAATTAGTATTTTTTTTTAACTTTCTTAGTTAATTATTTATTGTTTTTGTAATATATTTTTGGTGATTTTTTTTGTTTGTACATTTTTTTGTGTTATCCTATAAATGGAGGACGACTCATTTTAGCTATTATTTTATATTTTTTTTTAGTTGATATGACTTCATGTCATTAGGGAACATTTAATTTTACTGTATTCAAAACTAATTGAAGTTTTTATTTTCAGTAATTGTTTTTTATACGTATACTATAGTTAAGCACTATGTAAGAAAATCCTAAAAAAATATTCGCATCGTTCTCATTGTATATTGAATTTAGAGCGTGTGTTTATTGTAAATGATTTAGTATTGTATAAGAAATGTATGAATAGTATATTTTTTGAGTATCCTAAAATTGAAGATTTGTTTTTGTAAATGTTCTGATGATGCACAATTCAAATAAGCGTAATGTAACTGACGCCTTCGACGACTTGTGCGATCATATTTTTACCATTTAAGATGATGAAGGCTAGTTTTGTAATCTCATTTCCATTGTTTTATATGTGAATTACTGTGTAAAGTTTAAGATCATGTATAAAAGTATTTTATAATTTTGAGTGAAGGATTCGGCTAATGTGGTTTTAGAAAAATAAAAAGCCGATTGAAACCATCTTGAGTATGTTTTATTTATTTTTTTTTTATCTTATGACTGGTGTATCAAAAGGATGCAAGCTTAACACGAAGACATTTTATGAAATACTTACTGCATTTAAAGAACCAAGTTTTTTTATCATTACAAATTTATAAAAAATTATGCATTGCGATAATTTAGATTTACTTTTTTACCCTTAATAATAAAATGCGATTAGAAAAAAGAAAATCAATCTTTAACGTTATTAAAGTTCTATACAAAATATTTAATGTTGTAATTAAATAGCATTACATGTTAATACTTTGGGATAAAGATAAATTTTAACAAGACTATTTCAATCTTCATTTCGATATATATTAATCATTCTATTTCATTATTTTTACTTTTATTGTATCCTATGATTCAACAAAACTAAAAGAGACAGTCTGGATGTCAAATTATTATCTTAAAACAAAGTTCAAGATATATATTTGGCCACAAAAAAATAAGTTTAACTCCCTTGAATTAAGATTGCTACCATTACATTGCCAATTACACACACATCCATTAAGAACATTAACTATATACGTCAAATGGAATTTTCGCATAAATTTTCCAATAAAATTCGTTGGTTTTTTTTTATCAGAATATATATATATATATATATATATATATATATATATATATATATATATATATATATATATATATATATAAGGAGAGACGAGCAGCACGCATGTGCGAGAAAAACTACGGTATCCCCTCCGAGAATACAAGGTCAATACAATTTAGCCCAATTGAGCTAGAAACGACGAAACGCCACTTGCCGCTGGTCTTCCGTTTGGTGTCGTCGATTCCTGGTGCTGCAACGTTAGCGTCTTCCTTATCATGGCTGCCGCTGTAGCGGTCAATGTTGGCAATGTTCGAAGAACCGGTGTGTATTTTTATTATCTAAAAATAATCGCGTATTCATCGCTTTTCATTTATAAATAACGCTTTTTATTTTTATTATTATTACTATTGGTAAAACATTCGTTTCTAATCTAATGATAAAATAGCAATACAATGTTTTTAATTTTATCTAATAAAATATATATATATATATATATATATATATATATATATACATATGCATTGGTAATAAATTATAAATGCATATACTTAAAAATATATTAAAAATGAATGTAGAGAAATAGAACACTTTCTTAAAATATTTAATTAGAAATATTATCAATATTATTTAAGATTTAATATTTTGATCTGTATAGTTGTTTTTTTTTATATATTTGATTAGTATTTTTTAGCATTATTTATTTGTTAACTGACAAAAAAAACTATGCACTATACAGAAAATAAAATTTAAACCTCTTGTTTACCCTTTTCTATCATTAATAATTTAATTTATAAATATTTTTGTTGTTATAGAACTATAATAATAAACGCGTTTAATAATAAAATATGAAATTGTGAATTAAAAAATATATTTAAACGTTATATATATACACACATTTGAGTGTGTGTGTGTGTATTTTATTCATGTAAATTATATGTGATTAAAATTAATTATTTTTTATGCACAAATTTTATGAGTTAAATATTGAAATATTATTTATTTTTATGCGAATTCTAATTAAAAATATTATTATAGTCGAGTTATTTTTGACTATTATCAACGATATATACGAACCGGTTTGTGTAAACTATTTTTTCAGATATTTTATGATTCTTCATAAAATTTTTTATTTAAACGCACATATTTCTATATGTTTTCGAAACGATTCTTGAATATACTATTTATGCTCCGAATTGAATACATTTTTTTAAGTTATCTTGTTTCCCATTAACAGTTTCATTCCATCGAATATGAAAATATAAATAACTCACCCACAGACGTCTGTAAAACACGTTGTGAATGTTATATATAATATATATAGTTTTTTTTTGACAAATATTTACCCTTCGTAGCAAACATTTTTATCCTTTAGTATCTAATTTCATAAAATAATAATGATGACTTATACAAAAATAATTATATATAAAACATTTTCATTCAACAGGTCAAAATAAAGTTACATATTCTAGTTATAATATACTATATATTTATACTACTAATTATAATATTACAGATGTTTCTTTTTTTAATATAAAATATATATATATATAAATATATTTAATATATTGTATACAATTTATTTGTCGATTTAATATGAGATTATGCAATCGTTGCATTTTAAATGTTAAATACGTCATAATATTTTCTCGTTGCATAATTCTTATCATTTGAAATTTATATTTGAACAACATATTTAAAAGTGACTTTCACGACAATTAAATAATAACGTTTACTTTAGTATTTTAATGCAATTCAAAATAAAAAAATGTTATGTAATATTTTGAATTTGAATAGTTGTTATGTTTGAAATATTCAATTTATTCCGCCAACATATTCGTGACATTTCATTCTATAATATCAATAAAGACTATACCTCATTACTTCAATCAATTGTTCAATTGCTCAAATTTTCACGCTCACTGTTATTCATCAACGGATCCCTTACCGAATGAAGGTCTTATTTATTTAATATTAAAGGTCTGCCTTTGTTTTTGTAATGGTTTCAACAAAAATATTATGTAAAAAATGCAATATAAATTTCATTAGTATTGTATGCATATTTTTAATTCTAAACACATTCTTAAAATTTTATAACTATGTTTATATATATATATATATATATATATATATATATATATATATATATATATATATATATATATATATATATATATATATATATATAAAGCAATTTATATTTATTAAAAATGATTGTTGATATTGATTTTTTTAACAAGCTAAAAATTAAATCGACGAATTTTAAATTGAATCAATTGAAATCACCATTTAAACTACTTATGTAAAATAATAACATACCCAAATATTCAATATCGATAGAAAGTAACTTTTGAACACTTCAGTTATAACTTTATAGACAAATAATTCATAAAGTACGATAATTTATTTAAAAATTAACTACTCTTTAATGTTACAACGTTGGAATGAAATAATATTAAAACTCTATCAGTTCACTGTGGATTATAGGATTTATGATAATAAATTTACTGATAAACTAATATATTTTTAACACAAAATACTTTTTAAACATCATTTTTATTGTAAGAAAAAAATAAAATTTATTGCCATTTTTTTTGGATCACATATAAAAAATAATTATCTGAATGATTTGATCTATAAAATTAAAACTATTATATTATTAGAAAAATATTTTTTTATATTTAAAATAAATATCGTATATTTAATATATTAATTAAAATAGAGACGATCAAGTGTTATTTAATGTATTTTTTAATAGTTATTAAAAATACAAAAATATCTTATTTTTTTCAGCAAATTTATTAGTGAGATTATCATTTAAGAGGAACATTTCAGCCACTAGCTCTTTAGTAGAACCATCAGGTCCATCAGTTAAAACTTCAGTACCGGGACCAAATTCTAAGAAGTTATATAAGGAATTGAATGATTTGCAGGTATTCATACTTAATTTAGTATTTTTTTTTCTTCCAAAACTATCTATAATTTATAATCTTCATTATTTTAGCAAGCTGGATCTGTACAATTGTTTGCCGATTATGATCGTTCCTATGGAAACTACTTAGTCGACGTTGATGGAAATGTCTTATTGGACGTTTATACTCAAATTTCGTCTATGCCATTGGGCTATAATCATCCTGATATATTAAACGTCTTTTCTAATGAACATAATTTAGTATGTATTTATTTTTTGGATTCATTTAAATCTAAATTATGTTTGTAAATAGTTTAATTATACATATATTTATTTTTAGAAAACTTTGGTAAATAGACCGGCTTTAGGCGTATTTCCGGGCGCAGATTGGCCGTCAAAATTACAAAATATATTATTAAAAGTGGCACCGAAAGGTTTGACAAACTTGACTACCATGATGTGCGGCTCGTGCTCCAATGAAAACGCATATAAAAATATGTTCATTTGGTATAGACGTACACAACGCGGTGAAAATGTTCAATTTTCTAAAGAGGAGACGGATTCGTGCATGATTAACCAAGCACCAGGATCACCGGCTCTATCAATACTATCTTTCCATGTAAGTATTATTTTTTATATGTATATATATATATATTTGTTGTTCAAAGTTAATAGTCATCAAATTTAAGGGAGCTTTTCATGGCAGGACTTTAGGTGTGTTGTCGACGACACATTCGAAAGCTATTCATAAATTGGATATACCAGCGTTCGATTGGCCTATCGCTAGATTTCCCCAATACAAGTATCCTTTGGATGAAAATACTCGAGAGAATGCCGAGGAAGATGCAAAGTGATTTAAATATCTGATAAATTCGATATGTACTAAATATTTTTTTGTATATAAAATTTTATATTTTATATTTTGATAGATGTCTTGCTGAAGTTGAAGACTTGATTGAGAAATATAAAAAGAAGAATATTCCCGTGGCTGGCATTGTCATTGAACCAATTCAATCTGAAGGTGGTGATAATGAGGCTTCTCCAGAATTCTTCCAAAAATTGCAAAGAATTACCAAAAAGGTGAGATATATTTTTATTAATGTTATTTTTTCAATTCAACTCAATTCATATATATATATATATATATATATATATATATATATATATATATATATATATATATATATATATATTTTTTTTTTTTTTTTTTAAATTTCTTGTTACAAATAATACTGTAATACTATTGATTTAATAAATTTAACTATATCGAAATTAAATTCTTTCGTATTGTCCAATTATTTTATTGCAGAAAGGATGCGCTTTGTTGATTGATGAAGTTCAAACCGGGGGAGGACCAACTGGAAAAATGTGGTGTCATGAACATTTTAACTTGGATACTCCTCCAGATATTGTTACATTCAGCAAGAAAATGCAATTAGGTGGATATTTCCATTCACCAGACATGAGGTAATATATATTTCCAAATTGTATTGGTTAATCTCAAAAATTGGAAACCATAGAATAAAACTTAAATTAGATTATATCATATATATTTCTTTTATAATACTTTATATAATAATTTTGAAACGCGTGACATTTATCGATTATATTAATTTTTGACGATTTTTAATCTTCTTAGGACACATTTTTTTTTTTTTGATTACTCTATACAAAATATTGTTAAAAGGAAGTCAAATTATTTCAATATTGTGTTTTTAAGATTTAGATAAACAGTTATAAAAATTTGTACACGTTATCAAAATTGCAGCCACACAGATAGATGGAAGATTTTTGTTTTATAAAATAGAATTTAATTATTTCAGTCCTCAGCAGCCGTATAGAGTATTCAACACTTGGATGGGAGATCCGGGAAAATTATTGTTGCTGGAATGTGTGATTAAAACGATTCAACAGCAAAACCTTTTGGATCTAGTTAATAAAAGTGGTAAAGTATTAAAAGATGGACTGATGGCTTTGGAGAAAGAGTTTCCCAATTTACTCAATTCGACGAGAGGTCGCGGTACATTTTTGGCAGTCACATGCCCAAAAACAGCACTCAGGGACGATCTTGTTAACAGAATGAAACAAAAAGGTATCAATATTAATTGTTATCGTATATTTTTTTTTAAATAATATTCGTAATTTTAATCATATCATTATTAAGGTTTCCAAACCGGTGGTTGCGGAGAACTTTCTATCAGATTGAGACCGGCATTGATATTTACACCAAAACATGCTGAAATATTCCTGAGCGGATTCAGGGAAGTTCTCAAAGAGACAAAATAAATATGAACATACTGATTTATATTTTGAAAATAGGACGCCTTATAATGTATTTTTGAATGAAATTGTTCTGATCTCGTGATGATCGCGTCTCGATACTGATAAAACACAATACAGGAATTCCTTTCAAATTGTTATGAAAATATTATGGTAGTTTATTCATAATACAATCAATAGCTGTCTTCCATTTACACCATATCATTTTTATAATGCTATAATGATATAATTTACATATAAATGCGTATTTTTATAGACCTTATAAATATATTAAAAAAATAATAATGTATATTGTAATGAAAATTCAGTTCAAATGACGTCTTCCATTTTTCATATATGAAATATTATATTAATATATTAATATAATAATTATGAAAACATGTTTTATTATAAGTTAGTATTAATAAAATATTTGAACAAAACACTATTTTTTTAATAAAAAAACAGTTTTTCCCAATTATATATATTTATATAAATATATATATATATATATATATATATATATGTATATATATATATATATATGTATATATATATATATATATATATATATATATATATATATATATATATATATATTATCTGCTACATTTTGATTTATCTTTCGAACTTCTTGTTAAACTCTTGTCATAGTAAAGTAAAAACTTAGAACGTTCAAGGATTCTTTACTAAGAACTTTATTATCATCTTCCACGATAGATGTCCTTAATTAAAACATGATATATTTACAAAAATCGTGATATATATAAAATATAATTAAAAGAAAATATTCGAAATGAACTCTTTACAACAATATGACTTTATTTTGGAAATTAAAACCAAATTATTCTACACCGTCAGCCAATTTTTGTCCGCTGCTGAATGAAATCTTCATTTCTTTTCTTCAAATATATTTAAATCAAGTGCTAATTTACTATACAATATCTTCTTCTTATATTATATTTTCTATTCATCAAATTTTTAAGCGTCTCCTAGGTGTTTTTTTTTCATATTTATAATATCAACTAATAATGATTTTGATTTTATTTTTACATTGTGAAATACTCAAATCAAAATATAAGAAATAAATTTAATAAACTATAATAATAATAATAATAATTTAATCATCCATATTTGGTTGAATTAATTAAAAAATATAGAATAATAAGGTATAAATTCACCTGTCAGTAACAATAATCTAAAATGTATCAACAGTCATAGACTGTTTTAATTTAATAAATTAATATATATATATATATATATATATATATATATATATATATATATATATATATATATATATATATATATATATATATATATATATATATATAGTTTTTAATAGTCTACGTTTATTTCCGTCTGATTTTTTTTTTACATTATTATTATTATATTTATATTGTACATTGGCAACTTTAAATGTTGTTATATTGCATGTTAAAGATAATAAAATTGATATCGTGCATTGAAAAGTGTTAATCGATTGTCGAAAACTTGATTGATTTCAGACCCCACCGGAATAAATCAACGTCTCATATGGTATAATAATATAATATATTATTTATTATTATATCACATTACTAAATATTTTTACATAAATTTATTTTTTTTATTCATATTAATAATCACTTCTTTATATATTTTTATTTTGTTAAATTATTTTAATATCTTATGAAAATTTAAATTTTAAATATATAAACAAAATGGTGATTTTTTTCATGTGAAATATTTGATAATTTAATAAATCCATTTATTCTTTATTTTTGTACTTTCCAAATAATAGATTCTAATTCTCATATACTTAGAGAAAAGATGATATGCTGACTTTAATCTTCATAATTATTTATAGCTGAAAAATATAGTATGAAGGATAGTTTTAAAGGATTCAGAACATAAAGGACTTTTTCAAAAAATATATTAGATGTTATTACTGCCTTATTGAATTATTCTAGATTTACAATTGATAGATTCAGCTCAAAATTTCAATAATTCATATATAAATTTTAGATAATCATGCATAAGCTTTTCGTTTAATATTTTTTATATTACAAAGCTGTTGATATATGAAATTGTTTCATTTCTAAACAATGATAAAAGTCTTCTGTAATGTATCTTCTTCATCTGTTAAATGTGTGAAGGTTATTATTTAAATGAACAATCAGAAGAAAGAAATAGAGAAAAAAAAACAGGAAAATTACATGCGGCATAACACATGAAATTATTGACTATTTAAAATATAAAATATGCAAATTTTCTTAGTGCTCGTTATGGTTTTTATTGAATTAGACAAGACAAGAACTCATAACAAGGGTATTTCCAATATGAAAGGTCGTTCATACTATATTTGAATGTTGATAAACATGATATGACAATATTGACACGCAATTTACAGGCGAGTCTTTTTTTAATATTATTATTCATCATTATCATTCGTAAATATCGACGATTGGATAAATATTTTTGTTTCCAAATTTGTATTCTGCAATGTCAACTCTGTCATTATTTATATTGCGGTGGACTTTTTCAATTAGCGAAGTTCAAAATCGCATAACAAAGTCAAAACGAAGATCATTATCGAGTGCCATTCAATATTTTAGTCTAAAACTAATGCCATACTCAATAGAAAATGCACCACTATGATCAAAAAGTAAGGTGAAATTGTCATTTAAAACTCCCTGGCATTAGGAAGGTAGGTAAATTATATTTTTTTCTTAAGTTAGCAGGACTGTCTATAAGCGTCTGTTTGTCAAAAGATTTAATTATCTCACAGTTACATGTGTTTCTACAAATCTTGGTTTCTTCATCAAAATAATGCACTATATCATACTGTATAGATTCCTCGCGACTTTTTTTGCAAAAAACTCGACTTATATCGTTTCGCTATCACCGTATTCGCCTGATTTGGCTCCGTGAGATTTCTGGCTATTCGTCAAACTAAAAAGGCCAATGCGGGGACACTGTTTTAACACGATTGAAGAGATGAAAACCAAATCGAAGAAGGTCTGAAGGCTATACCAGAAAAAGACTATTCCGACTGTTCGAGAACTGGAAAAAGCATTACAAAAGTGCATTTTATCGGACGGGGATTACTTCGAAGGGGATGAAATTGTTTTGTAAGAATAAATAAAGAATTTACATTTTATAAACAAATTTACCTTACTTTTTGATCACAGTGTTATAATGTCAAACTACTTGATTAATAAATAATGATCCAAGGACTCTTTTAAGTTTCCTAATACCAATTTAATATCAAATTATTGATAAAATACTTCCTTTCATCTTCGGTGATCTGTATAACATTAGAAACTATATACAATAGTACTAGTGTCATGAAGAATAAACTTTTGAGATAAAAACTATTAATTCTCTCGAATCGACAGTGTAACTATCGACATATTTTAAAATTTATGAACAACATCTGATTGCAAATCGAGAATTCCAAGCACGATTTTCTGATCGAAACAGTATCAATTTTCATTTTAATGAATAATATTGCATATTGTTGCAACAATAAGCAGTGAAATAAATCATAATTATCGAGTAAAATGTTTAAAAATAATTATTAGTTATTTGAACATTGCCAAATATTAAAAAAAAAACAATAATAATAACCAAAGATATCAAACAATGAATCATTTTCTCTGGTCGTGATTCACGACTTAGTAAATTTTTCACTTTGAAGATATTCGGAAACAAGGTAATTTTTACTCTTCATTATTATCATAAACAATAGGAGCAATTATCAAATTTTGTTGTACGATTGAAATTTTTAATATTTTTAAAAACATATTTACATAAACAGTAAATATAGTATTTTAATAATTAATAATAAATATTATAATATATTGCATAATTTTTATTATATATATATATATATATATATATATATATATATATATATATATATATATATATATATATATAAATCTTACTTTTTATAATTTGATATTTAAAATCGCAATTAATTAACGTTTCACAACAGGTTTTAGAATTTAACATTCAATTATATTGGAATTCTGTAACAAATTAAATATTTTATCTCTATTGTGATAACTGATTTAATTGTTGATAAACATGAATAGTTTAAGCATATATCGATTATACTATCATAAATATTCAATAGTTTCAAACCCGTTGTTTAACTAATGAATTCTATTAATGTGTTGAATACAATTATTAATATAAAATTAAATATAATCTATTGATAAAATAATATTAATTTATCCACTTCTATCATTTATTGCAAAAAAAAAATTTTATTGAAAGTTGCATTATATTTTAATTGAAAAAAAAAAGGAAATTTTATATTGAAAAATCAAAAAAAAATGTCGTCTACGTAAATTTAAACTATAAAAGAATTAAAAGTAAAAATTAAAACTCTCTCAATTCAAATGACAAGGTTGAAATATATTATAAAAAATACCACGTGCCACATGCATATTTTTTTATTATTTAGTAAAAAAAAATTCAATAAAAATTGACATGTTGCTTCAAAATATTTAGAGTAAAAAAAACTTTAAATTTTTTCATATATATATATATATATATATATATATATATATATATATATCGACATTGTTCAAATCGTGTTTAAACCAGATAATAAATGTTTATTGACAATTGATATAAATTTAGAAATAATAATATAAATTAATTCTCCATAAATTTTACTTAAAGGATAAAGGATAATAAATAAGGTGACCGATTGTCCTCCTTTGGGAAGAACAGTCCTCCTTTTTTTAAATCACGTTCTACTTTGGAAAATGTCCTCCTATTTAGGAGGACATCTTCCTTTTTATAAATTTTCGTATTTAATCGATTTTAAAACTTTTTTTATTTAAAAGGACCTTAAAATCGTCAGTGAATTGATGATCTTTTTTCATTTTGACAATGTAAGTTTTTCTTTTCATAAAGAAAAACATATTTTGTTTGACTATTTTTTTTTATTCTACTTTTTATTATAAAAAAGTTAATCACTTTAATGATAAAAAGAAATATCTGTAAAGTATATTAATTTTTAGTCAAGAGCATTGTTCTTAAAATTTGCAATTAATTAAATGTTCCATACATTTATATTTTAAAGATCTAAAACAAATATAATACAACATTAATATATTTGAATTCTAATATATTATAATATAAATTTAATAAATGTTTCTATTTATATAGATAAAGACATATTAATGATAAAATGTTAGGTTATATTGATTGTGAAAGAGTTAAATTATATGTATATAATTTGTTTTTAATTACATAAAATAAATAGAAAATAGTTTTATTTGGTAAAAAAAAATAATGATATACGGTATCATAGTTAAATGTAATAAATTTATTCATAGAATTTTCTTATCTCAGAAGGGTTTATAAATATACAACAAAGACATATAAATAATTCAAGATAAGAGAAAAAAAAAAGTGCGTCTATATAACAAGTAAACAAACTGGTCCAATCGGTCATTCGATTACACGCCATTTATTATAATCTAGAAGTGTTCAGAACACAAATGATACAAGTGCTAGAAATGTCGCCGACGCTAAAAATTCTTCAATAGTGCAGTAAATCATGAAAATTGTTTTTTTTTATTTCATGTGAACATTGTCATAGTAGAATTATATGATAATTACATTAGTTTTTATTTATAAAAAAATCATTATTATTTATATATATATATATATTTGGTATTTTAATATTATATTGAAAAATACACTTATATTCGTTTTGCTTTGATTATATGTTTTAATTTTATCATTGTGATTTAATAATTCTACTATAGAGAAGGGCGTGGTGTATCAAGAAGTAATATAGCACTTGTTCCGAACCAAGTGTCCTTGGATACAAATACACACAATTGACAATATCGTTTTATTTTATACCTTTCTATCTGCTTCCTCATGATAACAGCTGTGATCAACTATTTTTTTTTTAAAGTACATATATATATATTAATAGAACTAATAGATAGATTTATAGATATTAAATGCAAATTCAAGATCGTTCTATTGTTTATGAAAGAATAAGAGAATATAATAAAGCACTATCAAAACTATCTATAATGATGTTTAACACACTGACTGTCAATTACGAATTAACTCGTACATTGAGCTCTTTTCCAGAACGCCAATTACGAGTTATCTCGTACTGTGATCGTATCTAGCCTTTTTTTTTTTTTACAAAAAAACCGTCTTTTTTATTTTTTAATATAATATGATTAAATCACATTGTCATTTTTGGCCGGATATCTTGAAATTGATGTAGCAGTCAATGTGTTAATATGTTTTTTTTCTATATGAAAAGAATAATATCTAAAAGTTGAACATTGTATTTGTAATGATTTCACTATCATCATATCTTTAAGTAAACTTTAGTTGAATCAAAAGTAAAATAAAATAATCAACTGTGTGAATCTTGAAAAAAAGAAGTTTTATATTAGAATATTCGATTTACTACTGTGATCAAAATGTAAGGTGAAATTTCATTTAAAACTTTAAATTATCTCCGAGTTTCACATGTTTTTATAACTCTCGGTTCCTTCATCACGATAATGCACCGTATCATACATACTGCATTGGTTCTTTGCGAATTTTTTGCCAAAAAACTCGACTCATATCGTTCCGCAACCACCGTATTCGCCTGATTTGGCTCCGTGCGACTTTTGGCTATTCGGCAAACTCAAAAGGCCAATGCGTTTTTCTTTCTTCATTTTCCTTTAATATGTTAAATAAACATCATTTTTTATTTATGATAATCAAATAGTCATGATGATTAATGACATCGGACAATTTTCATTCGACACAACGAGAACATTTTTCTAAGAATCATTCGTTCAAAATCGTGAATCATTTTCAGAGGATTAAAATGTTCACGAATGTTACGTCAGGATTCACGACACGGATTCATTTCGTGAATACGGATTATATAAATATATATATAATGTAAAATATAATTATATTATGATTTGAAAAAAAAATATAAAAATCGTCATTCTGAGACAACCTCGAGTTTTAAAAGTCTGAAGCGTGTTCATTTGTCCCTGTTGACAGTATAATATGTATAATACAACGGCACGAATAAATTCGGTCATAAATTATAAGTGCGACAAAAAAAAGTGCACCAATAAAGCGAGTGTTTATTTAATGATTATAATTATTTTTTTAATATATATATATATATATATATATATATATATATATATATATATATATATATATATATATATATATAACCAGAAAATGGCTAGCGTCAAATGGATACAACTGTCTTAATCTTTGTTTTGAATATACAAAGATAGTGTTACAAAGTCATTGTTTTGATTGAAACTTTTTTGAACAATCTTTTAATTTTTAGTAATTAGAATAATTTTAGCATTATTTCTATATATTTTCAAACATTTACAAATTATATTAACAATTGCGTATAAAGAATGTGACCAACTGTCCTCCTTTGTGAGTTACGTACTTTGAAAAGTATCCTCCTAAATGTACAACTTTTCGTTTCTTTTTTTTGGAATTTTGGAAGTTTTGACAACCTTTGTTCATATCTTTTTCAATAATATATCTCTTCATCATCATCGATATTAGTCACTTTATATTATAGCGCAGCAGCTCTCAACCTGGGGTACGTGAAAGATTATTTTAGGGGTATTCAAAAAAAAGTTATCATGGCGAAAGATACAAAAATTATACAGATATATTTTTCACTATTTTTGTTGAAAAATTATAGCTTCAAAATTACTTTATAATTAATTGAAATTAATTTTTCTCTTATATATAATGTTCGTCGAGTTTTAAAATATAGATTTATTTTGCTATTATTGAATTATTTTACGATATATAAAATAAATTTTCGTATGTACGTTTCGTATTAATAAAAAAACTTTTTTTTTCACATGTAAAGGCCAAACTAAATATCGAACATGTTTTCTATTATAAGTGTGTAACTATTATACGTATTGTTTTCGCACGCAATATCAATATGCGTAATAAAATGAACAGAACACAACGACAAGTCCAATTAAAATATAAATATATTTTGAGGCCACAAAACAACATCGATTGCCGCAATAAATACTTTGCATAATAACTGTATCAATAAATAAAAATAATTATTGAAAAAAAAATTAACAATGATAGTAAAAATATAATATTAAACCGTTATGACGCAGTAGGGGTCCGGTTTGATTTTTTTTTTATCAATTCAAAGTAATAAAATTTTTATGTATTTTCTTATATATTTATATATTGTACTTTTCACTTGTTCCTTGATATTTGTCATAAATTTTATTGTAAAGATTCATAATAAATCTGTGATCAAGTGAAATCATATCACATGGATCCGAATTCATGAATTAAAACACGGGTCCAATTATTATATTATAATTGTTTTTTTTTTAATTTACAATTATGGTAAACAGGTGTTAAACTAGAATAATTGAACATTTTAATAAATAGTTTTTATGAATTTTCTTTTGCAGTTTCAGATACGTGAATTATAAAAATTTCCGCGAAAAATATCTAATCCGTTTCCGCGTATATAATATATATATATATATATATATAATCATAATTAATTAATATACAAGATACAAAGAGAAAATGCAAATAAATTCGACATTTTGTGAGAAAAATGCGCCATTGCACAATATATATAGCTAGCGTTTGAAAAGACACACTTTACGCTCGCGAAACGTTTCGCAAGGCGGTGGTTTTTTCCATAAACATACCGATAAATGCAACACAAAATGTACATAAAAGAAATAGAACAAATACTGACAAATCGACATACGAACGTGCATATAGGCATAATTGAATTATGCGAATTCGCAACATTCGATCAATTGCCAATATGCGTGCGAATAATTTATTAAACCATTGTATAGATTTGTATATTGAAAAAAAATTGTTCGAAATGTCGACATTATATATATATAATAGTAGAAAAAAATGTTATGATTTATATCATAACATTTTATATATATATATATATATATATATATATATATATATATATATATATATATATATATATCTGTGAAAATTATTGTTCTATATTAATCGTACATTACGGGATTAATTAATAAGGGTTGGATGTATGTGTGCACGATTTTCATATTTCCTTCATTGCTATTGTAAAATTTATTCTGTTATTTCTGATTAACAAATAAAACCAGTGCATTTAAAATTCAGGTCGTGAACGTTTGGCATTTTAATAAATTCATTAATAAAATATGGATTTTTTTTATTCGGATTGTTGTAAATATTTTAGTTTTAATTTAAATATTAATAATATAAAATATAAATCACAAGTAGTGAAATACTAAGAAAATAATCGATGACTTTTTATGGAATAGATCAATAGGAAAGTATTTAATATCAAGTATGTATAATTTAGAAAGATCGATAAATAAAATGTCAAAGGTGCGATTGAAGATAAATATTTACACAAGTTTAAAATAAGCTGGAAACTATGATATTTATGAAACTATGATATTCTGTTTGTGGTGCATTTTAGCACCACAAACAGAATAATAATTCGGCAAAAAATATTTTTAAAATCGATTCTAGAATCTAGAATACATTTTATATTACGAAAAATTCGAAATGATTCGTTAATATGTTGGTTAAAAAAAATGTTGAACCGGCGAAACGACCGATAATTAAATAATTCATTTCACTCGTGCAAATTATTATTCGGTCTAATATATTATAAATATGGCGATATTTATAATTTATATATATATATATATATATATATATATATATATATATAGCATGTCATTTTTTAACCAACAAGTTTAAAATTAACATTTTATGAAGTCAATTTAGACAAGGTGTCCCCTTGGGGCCTTTTTTAAAAGCGATCGAACGTTACTCGCGGACCATGGAAAATTGTATAACAGACCAGAAGAAGAAGAAAAAAAACGTAGGGTTTTCTGACCAGTCGCTGCCAACCTTCGGCAAGGTGATTGTTGTACAATATTAAATAATAATAATAATAATGCATATATACAATATATGCACAGTGTGGAAAGGTTACACGGCGATGGTTTATCGGTTTCGTTTTCAAGGCAAGACGAAAAATATTTGATAATGACAATGGACTACCGTTTCCGATCGATCATCAATAATGCGAATGTGGCGAAATTCTGGTGTTCGTTTGTCCGAAACCGTGACCAATTGTCGTGGAAAAAAAAAACGTAGCGTTAATAAATTGATTTTTTATCGCTCTTGTCCAATTGTCCGTTTGGCGATAGATCGATGTGCGCGATTTTAAGTTTTGTCAGCTTTATTTATTTTTATTTTTTTTTTCTATTCATAAATATTCGATTTATTTATATTATATTATCGTTAATATAAAATTATCAACGTGTGCAACGATGTAAAATAAAAAAATATGTTAAAATAATATACGGTCGATTTTAAATCAATTTTTTCATTATCTAATTGTGCAAATAAAATAATAGAAATCCAACCACTATTTGTTAATTTTAGTATTAAAAAAATAAACGAAAATAACTATTTTTTGATCGAATCATATATAATCTAAATCGTCTCTTCTTTGGCATTTTCACAAATGATTACATATATGAAAAATAAACATTTTTTTTTATTTTATGTTAGAAAAAAATGATTATAATTTTCACATGACACTAAATGATAATTTGACAAAACTAAGAACGTTTCGCCGTTGCATTTCGATCATAATTTGAACTTCACGCATATAAACCCTTTGCGTTCCGATTTTTGGTCAAATATGTAATCGAAACATGGTGGTTATGAGCATAATCGTATGGTAACATTAATTCTAAAAGCGTAATAAAAAGGCAATAATAACCTTTATGAATGAACGGACAGGCGGATTGAAAACGGTGAACGTTTTCGTTTATCCGCAATAAATCATAAATAAAATGAGAAATAATAAGTACGATATGCAATAATAAAAATAACAATAATTAAACGAACATAATAATATACAAAAAATAAAATAAAATAAAATAAAACTGCTTCAAAGTCGTTTCTATATATATTTATGATCAAAATATAGAATCGTCGATTGTTCTCACATTTTTACCTAGTGTTTATTTTATATATTATACAATTTAATATTTATAGGTCAGATAATAATGTATATATTCTATATATAGTTTTTTTTTCTTTATTTATGTCTTATTTCTAAATAGGCTCTTTTTTCGTTATTTCGAATTATCGTGTCATAATTATACGCTTTTAAACGATAGAAATGGTTAGTTTGTGGGAAAGGTAACCGTAATACGATTTTAACCTTCAAAATGCCGATAATGTTTATTTTCGTTTATCGTTATATATATATATATATATATATATATATATATATATATATATATATATATATATATATATATATATATATATATATATATATATATATATATATATAACATAATAGAAGAGAGAAGGGAATTTTAACATTTATATTATTGACAATAGTGAAATTTTTTAATAATGCGAGAGATTTTTCTATTTATATATATATATATATATATATATATATATATATATATATATATATATATATATATATATATATATATATATATATATATATATATATAGAAAATATGAATAATAACTCTTGATCATTATTGTATGTTTATACATCAATTTTTATAATAAAATTACGTGTAATTTATTTGCAAAAACAGTGTTGTGTTATTTAAGCATCCGTCCTATTTTCTCAATTTAGTTACCTGTTGACTTTTGATTAAAGTTCATCTATCAATCTGCGTTGCCAAGATTGAACGAAATATTTTGATGAAAAAAGCAATGTGAAGCTTTTTTTCCTCTCTGAATTTCGTAGCTATGATAATAATTAGATAAACTATAATTCATCGCTTGAAATATGATATAAGATAAAAAATATGTATCGTATTATTACATTTCGAACGATTCGTATCGTAATTATGATTGAAAAATAAATTTTGATTCCAGTTATTTTTAATAACATCGATGAATTTTATTTAAAATATTAAAAGAAAAACAAAACAAATTATGTAATTATACAATCTTGATTATTTAATATATATATTGATTTATTTTCATATCACTCGTATTTTTTTGAAATAAAAGTTAATTAAAAATAATAATAATTATTATATTATAACCACAGATTTTATCATAATATTAAAATTTATGATACTTCTTTGATTTCTTACAACACTGTGATCAAAAAGTAAGGTGAATTTGTTTATAAAATGTAAATTCTTTATTTATTCTTCCAAATCAATTTCATCCCCTTCAAAGTAATCCTCGTCTGATAAAACGCACTTTTGCCAACGCTTTTTCCAGTCCTCAAAACAATCGGAATAGTCTTTTTCCAGTGTAACCTTTATGACTTTCTTCTATTCAGTTTTTATCTCCTCAATCGTGTCAAAATGGCGTCCCCGCATTGACCTTTTGAATTTTCTGAATAGCCAGAAGTCGCACGGATCCAAATCAGACAAATACGACGGTTGCGGAACCATATAAGTCGAGTTTTTTTTGGCAAAAAAGTCACAAAGAACCAATGCAGTATGACACGGTGCATTATACCTAGGAAAAAAATTACCTGTCTTCCTAACACCTGAGAGTTTTAAATGCCAATTTTACCTTACTTTTTGATCACAATAGTATGTTATACAAAGGGTTAATATATTTGTCGAATTCGCCTTTTAAGCATGACTACAGATCAAATATGACATTATATAAAATAACCGGTAATATATGTAATTAGAATATATACATAGGATAAATCGAAACCCACGTCGATATACCAAAAAAAAAAAGAAAAAGAAAATAATAATGTGACTGCCTACTTGCAAATTTAGTCATTCATTGGACGAACCACGCTCTAACAAGAATGACACTCTATTTTATTATACATGGTTTTACATTCTTTTTATACATTCATAAATATGACTTGATCTTTAATTATCGAAATTGTCGCGTCCATTAAAAAAAAGTGATAATTTATCGTATACATTTAGACGAAAAAGTGTGTTCGATATAAAATAAGATAAATGTAGGTTCAGTGTTAAGTTTATGATATAACGATTTTTATCAATATTTTTTTTAATTTTATCATTATCTATTGCTTTAAAAAGAGATTAATTATGAATTAATATTGGATTTACAAAAAAATCCAATCTTTCTTACACTCGAAAAATTGAGAGATAACAATTTTAATTTTATTATGATTTAAAGTTTAGTAATATATTTTTTTTTCTAAAAAAAATCGAGTAGGAATATTGGATTATATATGATTAATAATTAGAAGAATATCATAAAAATAAATCGAATTTATTAAAATTCTATTAAGAACTATTATATCTGTAAAATCTGTAATATTTTCTTATATACAGTATGTTTAAAAATATCTTAATTTAAAATTATCATAAAAAAATACAATTAATTATTTTAATGCACAAACAATATATGAATTATTTTTATCCTATAATAAAAATATTCTTTATATTCATTCGCATATACGAAAGTTGACTTTCAAATCGTAAAATATAGATATTATGCTTTCAAAAGCTACAACATAAATAAATAAGTTTATAGTCGTCTTGAATAAATAACATTATGAGTTTTTAATTTATATATATATATATATATATATATATATATATATATATTTGGTCGATATTTACCTGTCATATTTCATAAATAAATGTATGAAAAAAATCTCAAGCACTTAAGAAAAACGCATACAAACAAGGAAATACAATATTTTATTTCGCTTGTAAATAAAACTCAAGAATTTTTTTTAAATATTTTTTTCTTATAATATTGTAAGTTTTATTTTTTAAAATGAAATATTTAATAATATTTGATAATCCATAACAATAATTCATCGCGTTTTTAATATAATATTGGAGGTTATAGCTTCTGAATTTAATAAATATAATATATATTTCTATGAAAGAATATAATGCAACCTTTACAGTGTAATATTATATTTTAATATATTAATTTATTTTTTTATGTGATTAAGTTATTCATAATTATTTAATATTTTACAGTATATCATATTTTAATCGATTTTTTGAGAGATTATGTTAAAAATTGCATCATATTTTTTTTTTGGATATTATTCAACAATTAAAGTATATAAAAATAAAAATAATATAAATAGAGCATAATTTATTTCGATTTGGCGTATCAATGTTAAATCAATTAACAAGAAGTTGTATTAGCCGTTGGAAAGAAAGGTCATAGAAAGTACTATATTATATGAATTTACTAAACTAAAGCTTCGGAACAATAAAACGTTGAAAACAAAAACGTTTTTTTTTTGTTAGAAATATAAACGTGATATATGTATAACGAAGGCGACGTTTGACAGTGGCGTCACTAGGCTTTGAAAATTTTACTCTAATATACGAAAAAAAAAACAAATGTAAGATTATAAAATTTCACATTTTAATTGATAAAAAAATTCAACTAAATATTTAATTCTATTTTTCACGTTCAGATTTAGGTTTTAATATGTTATAATTTAATAATACTGATGAATCAACAAGGAAATGACATTGATGAGTTGCCGCTGCAGATGACATTAATCCTAGTGACGAAACTGACTAATGAAACATTCGTGAAAAAATAATATTTAAATAATTATATGAATATTGATGAAGAATCAGAAGGTAAAAAATATAGGTTATTCATATTATATGTGCAATGTTGAATTTATTATTCAATAATCATGCAATAGTGCACTTTTTGAATATTGATCATTTCCAAATATTAAAATGAATAAATTCGACCTCAATATACTAATTAGTTTATATAGTACTGTGATCAAAAAGTGAGGTGAAATCGTCATTTAAAACTTCCGGGCATTAGGAAGGCAGGTAAATTGTATTTTTTTCCTAGGTTGGTAGAACTGTCTATAACATTTGCCAAACATCTGTTTGTCAAAATTTTTAATTATCTACGAATTACACGTGTTTTTACAACTCCTCATTCCATCATCACTTCCTTCGAATTGATTCTTAGCGACTTTTTAGTCAAAATCTCGACTCATATCGTACCGCAACCACCGTATTCGCTTGATTTGGCTCCGTGAGACTTTTGGCTATTCAGCAAACTCAAAAGGTCAATGCGTGGACGTCGTTTTGACACGATTAAGAAGATGAAAACCGAATCTATGTAAGTCTTGAAGTCTATACCGGAAATAGACTATTCCGACTGTTTCGAGGACTAAAAAAGCGTTGGCAAAAGTGCGTTTTATCGAACAGATATTACTTTGAAGGGAATGAAATTGATTTGGAAGAAATAATTTACATTTTATAAACAAATTCACCTTACTTTTTAACCATAGTGTTATTTATTATAATCATGATCAAGAATGAAATCATCTTATTTTCGATATGCTTTTCATACTGAAACTGATTTTTTTGGTAGTTAATATCAATATATTGAATAAAAAATGGACCATATTTTATCTAACCACAATCGATGGATTTTCATTAATTTTTTGCTCTATCCTGGAAATACCCATAGGATGATAAATTAGATAAATGTGTAATCGTATAAAAAATAAAATAAAAATATGGGGAAAATATTTAAATTCGGATTATTTACTTAACACTATTTATATTAGAAATCATTTTTTTTTAAGAATTCTCATACAAATCGTGAACACTTGACCTGTCCCAACTGGCGATCGATAAAAAAAAAAAGTTACATCAACTCAACGCATTTCACACGGATCCATCGATCTAGATAGCGACGCGTCACAATCTTGACGAAAGGTTGTCGACGTCTGCTGGCGCGTGAGTCATCAGCTCGTGACGGACACATGCATCGGAGGCACATGTTGAAAAAATCGTCATCTCGATCGTCCGTTACAGGCAAAAAGGCAACGGTCCATTCGAACGGAGCCTTGGCCTCCCACCTGGGGTCCACCTGCGTCAACCTTCGATTACGCTACAATGCTGATGAAGCAGAATATTATACTCCGTCACTGGTTATTAGCCGTCGGCTGAACCAGATGGAGGTGGTCGCTGGCTGGGCCCGTAGCTTGCACTGCGCCGACACCCGGCATCGAACGTAGAGGTACTTTTTAACACTTCAATTGTCACTATATATATATACATAATAATGTTTTTTTTTCACTAAATTATAAATTTATATATTTTCTTATAATTATATATATATATATATATATATATATATATATATATATATATATATATATATATATATATATATATAATTTTAAAATATTAAAATACGTTCTAAAATGATAAATTTATATAGAATAATATATATTTTTTAATTATCATATTTTATTATAAAAAAAATTAAAATATATGAAGTAAATACAAAAAAATATATATTTAATTACGATTGTCGTTTTCTCATAATTTTAATAGTGAAAGTTTTCGTATAAAATATATACATAGAAGGAATACAAAGGACACGTTTAATATTGAAAAATCAGTGATTTTCAATTGCGAATATATAAATATTTAATAATGTATAATTTATATATATATATATATATATATATATATATATATATATATATATATATATATATATATATATATGTATATTAGGATTTTCTTGAAAATTGTTCGTAAAAAATACATTCATATATACCAAAATTAGATATTTTAAAAGTAAAAGATCGTGAAAAAAAATAATTACATTTATCAAATCCTTAATAATTTGAATTCAATTCAATGATAATAAAATAAAATTATATATTTATATTTAATATTCATCAATTCGCTATGTAACGATTTTACAATGATTTATGTTTTATATTCATTATATTAATGCTCTAGATCTAGTTGCACTTTTCGTGATCTATATTTTAATATTGTATAATGCCTTTGTTCAAAGCCTTAATAGCAATGTTTATTTCTATTATTATTAATATATTATTTAAGATTTTATTTAATGTTTAATAATAGGATATCCGTAACGATTAACACTGCAAGTTAATTCGATTAATTAAAATTATTTAACTATTGATATTTTAACTCGTAAAATGAATGAAAAAATATTTATGTTTCTAGAGAATTATTCACTAAGAATGTATTATTGAATGTCACATAGTTAATATCAATTTTTATTTGTTGTAATATTATAAATATACATTTATAATTTATAATAATTACCGATCATTTAAAAAAAATAAATATAGTTGTTAAAAATATTTTGGAATATTTTAAACACGATGACAGTTCTTTATGGATGATCTAAGTTTTAAATATAATATTTAGTGATTTAAAATTACTTATTCACTAGGTCACTGTATTTTATTTATAGTAAATATTTATATTTTTTAAATTTATGAATATTAAAAATATATTATTATGATATCCATGATCGAATTCAAAATTTATTTTGAGGAAAATCTCGTATAAAACAATTTTAAGGAATAAAATTTTTAATACGTAAATTATAAATATTATACATTGATAAAAAAATCTTTAGGAAAATTTTACATAAATATCAACAGTGGTTTTTAAATTTGTATTTTTTTATAATATTTGATTTTTATTATTATATGATTTTTATTTTGATTTTTCACTGCATTCTATAAAAATGTGATGTGATTTTTAATTTAAATAAAACTTTGCATTTTAAATATTTTTTTAATGTTGAAAAAAATATAAACAAAAATTTCTACAATAAATTTAAGGATTTAAAAAATAATAACCATATATTTAAAATAATAGAATTGTTACATTAAATGAAAAAATATTTTTTATAAATCTAAAATAATTGATTTGCGAATCAGAAACATTGATTTATAAACGAAAAAAGCTCACGAATGAAAAATAAATCATAAATACTTTAAAATTAAATTTTTATTATTGATGATTTTATAAAATTATCTAAAATATTTATAATAAAATGCATTGTTCGTCCGTTTTTTAATGTAAACGATTAACTTTACATATATTTCTCCAGTAGAAGAAAAACACTTTTATAACATTTTAACGATCGTCTTTTATGTAATTTAGAAATTTTTTCGAAATATTAATTAATTATCGCCGCAAATTTATCGTCATTTCATTTTAATTTCTTCGCTAATAAATGTTAATTTATTAATCAAACAACGAAGGCGCGGGGGGAGGGGAAATAAAGGAATAAATTCGGCGAAATTATAAAAGTTGACACACGTCGTTAACACATCAAAAAAAATAAAAAAAAAATAAATAAGATTATTTTTATCGCATATTGTTGTTAAAAGTCAAATAATCGATGATGTTCGCATAAATATGTAAAAATTTCGTAATTATGTAAATAATGTTGTCTGTTTATGTGTAACGCTCAATATTTGTTAACGAGTTAAAATATGTTAATTTAATTTTTTAATTTAAAATTCATTAATATAATATAATTTTTTAAATACAAATTTTAATTTTTTGTAGTACATAATAATTATTATTTGGGATGATTTTTTTAGAGAAAGAATTTTTGTTCCTTTTGTTAGAAATTTTTTTGAATGAGTAAAAATTTCTAACAGAATGATAGAGATTTTTTTCTAATTAATATTTAAATAAATTAGTTAGAAAATATTTTCATCAAATATTTTCATCAAATATTTACCTTTAATATATATATATATATATATATATATATATATATATATATATATATATATATATATATATATATATATAGTATAATTTTTAATAGAATATAAGAGTTATGATGTGATATTATTTTTTTTTTTGATTTAAAATTTGAAAACATGTACGTATAATATATATTTAAATTTTCTACCACTTGTTTCGTTTGTCTATCGAACGTCTTGTTTAATCATAGATGGTGTAGTATATAATGTACAATTTACACGGTATAAGTTTTCTATATAACACATTGCACTATTGTGAAATATGTAATTTGCAATAAATCGATTACATCAATACAACTGTAATAAACGTGAACAAGTTACATTCGAGGCAATCAGAGGCCAAAGGGTATAATTGAAATATCACGTTAGAAGCTACTAAATATTCTCAATTTTCAGATTTTTATCATGAAAAAATATGCATGAAATTTTAATATATATATATATATAAATTGTAAAAATAAAATTAGTAATCTTTATATATTTTTTTATTAAATATCTATATAATATTATTTGAAATATTATGCACTTGAAACGTTTCAAATGTAATATTCGTTTATACGTTTACGACTAAAACTAACTAGAAAGTTCAACATTTCAAAAAGTTTTGTAAAGTTAGATTCACACTTGTAAATATATATATATATATATATATATATATATATATATATATATATATATACAATTATGACTATTTGTTGTTATTGCGTTTATTATATTTACTCACTATACGTAATAAGCGCATAGCGTATATTGCAGGTATTATATATAATACCGGAGATTAGCCAGAAAAGGCGAAAGTGTTTGAAAATGTGCGATTTTGCTATTTCACAACGCGGTTTTAAAACCGTTCAAAGGCATGTCTCGTTCTTTGAAAAACTCGTGGAAAAACAAACAGCACAAAGAACCCCGAGTTACGACGGTTCGAGAGGCAAATTCTCACGAGATGATCGGGGTCATGGTCAACTTTCAGTTTTCTTATCTTGGAAAAAATCGACCAAAAATAAAAATAGAGAAGAGATGTAAAAAAAAAAACGCACGCATTTTACATTATGATTTATTAGCGTAAAAACGGCGACGTCATCGAATATAAACGGTGTATATTTTCATTTAAATTTATTCAAAAATTTTTCTTTTTATAAATATATAAAAAAAAATTAAATTAATATTTGAATGAAAAAAAATGTCATATTTACGTTGTGACATTATTCATAAATAGGTACGATATAAATAAAAACGAAACATTGTCATTAAGTTAATTATTTTAAATTTATAATTTCTATAACGGATTATATTACAATCGTCAACTATGAAAATAATTAATTAAAAATCTTTAAAGATTTTAAAGAAATATTTAAGATTTGAATTTTTTTTTTGTTAAAAAAAATGAAGATATTTTTTGTCTTTTAGATTGAAAATTTAAAAGATAATTTATAAGTCATTTTTTTTAGAATCTATATATTAAAAAAAAATGAAAACATCTGATATAAATTATTCGTATCTTAAATTAGAATTTTTTTATATTTATATTGAAGATTAATTCAATATTAATCTTTTTTTTTTAATTTTACACCAATTTCGAAGTTATTAACGAAATATATCATTTGAAATTTCGCAATTCACGATTGTAAATTTTCATATTCGAGAACGCGTTAAAAATTTTGAGCTCGTTAAAATTTTGTAACTTGTAAATAAAGTTACAAATTGACTTTTCGCGTCGTGTCATTAACCCGTTCATGCCACGATATGTCACGTATACACATATTTTTTTAACGTATAACATTAATAATTATACACACATTAAGGTCGTCGATACTGTTAATAAATCATTTCGCCGATATTATATTTCATTCTCATTATATAAAGAACAACAAAAAAAAACTAATCTTAAAAATATATAATATAACACTATGATCAAAAAGTAGGGTGAATTTGTTTATAAAAAATGTAAATTCTTTATTTATTCTTCTAAATCAATTTCATCCCCGTCCAATAAAATTCACTTTTGCCAACGCTTTTTCCAGTCCTCGAACAGTTGGAATAGTCTTTTTCTGGTACTCCCTTTAGACCTTCTTCGATTTGGTTTCTATCTCCTCAATCGTGTCAAAACGGTGATCCCGCATTGGACTTTTGAATTTGCCGAATATCCAGAAGTCGCACGGAGCTAAATCGGGCGAATACGGTGGTTGCGGAACGATATGGGTCGAGTTTTTAGCAAAAAAGTCGCAAAGAACCAATGCAGTATGACATGGTGCGTTGTCGTGATGAAGGAACCAAGAGTTGTAAAAATACATGTAACTCGAAGATAATTAAACCTTTTGACAAGCCTACCAACGTAGGAAAAAAATTATAATTTACCTGCCCGAGAGTTTCACATGACAATTTCACCTTATTTTTTGAACACAGTAGTAAATATTTCATAATCGACAAATATATAATTCATATTCTGAATGTCTTCGTTTGACAAATCGATTCATATTTTCAACAATTAGTCTAGTATGATAATCTTCTAGTTTTTCATTTTCATACTTAAATACTATAATTCATCATTTGAATCCGTCGTTCGTCGGCCACGATGAGCTCATTTATTTTGCAACCTTGGTTATTTAAGAAGAAAAAAAAACAAAAAAAAGACCTATTGATTTAAAAATTGTTCCTTCGAATTTTTGTACTTCAATCTAATCTTCCTCGAGAAAATTACTTCATACTCTATAAACATCAAAATGATCATGAATATCACATGTAACAGCGTAAAAAATATTTATTATGTCATAGATGATAATCGAAAATATGAATCATAATTTATTGACGGAAATCGTATTTTTGATTATGTTAAATCGTATCTGAGCTATGTAACTGTAATTGCTATATATTTGTTATAAACCTAATTACTTTAATATTATTGATGTAAATCATAATATGCTAAAATATATAAATATAATAGGGATCTATCGAAAGTTCTTTACCGGTTCTTTAAGATACTAACAAATATTCACATCAATATTAACGTTTTCATTTATTTTTTTTATACATTCTCAAATGAATCCAGTTTTTTACATTTTCTCTATATCAGTTTTATTTTTAAATGGAACATTTGACTTATATTTTAGGTTGAATAATTTTTACTATAAATTTTATTAAAAAACATATTGTTTATGAATCAGAAGATCTAAGTGTTACAGAGTATTTTTTTTAATTATCACAGAACGCTGATATTCTACGGAACATAGTTTGGGAAACCCTGCTCTATATAAACTAATTTGTTCATTATAACTATTATATTTCAGTCTTAGAATAATGTTTCTATTATGATATTTTTGATTGTTTATATTATAAAATGAATTTCATATAGCATATTCCATAGATTCTCAAACTTTTGCAATCAATTTTGCAACTCTTCAATCAATTTGGACAAAATCAATTCTTTTGTACGGATGATATAATAACAAACGAAAGGCTTCGTCATTGCCAATTGTTCGTTATTTTTTATTTATTTTTTTTTCGTATTTGAATCCAATTCCAATTGGCCACAACATTCGATTCGGTCGAGCATAAAATTGAACATGCAAATGTGAAGACAATTGAATTTTGTCTCAGATTCCGCGTTTTTTTTCCGTAACATTATGTAATACGAAGTATTTTTAGTTAAATTGACTATTTTTATTGTATACTATTTCATTTTTAGCATATATTTGGATTCGATTTATAGATATTGAAGGATTTCTTTGTGACGAATCATTTATAATAAGTTCAAAATAATTAAAATTAATATTTGAAATTTTGTACTTAAAGGTGAAGGCTTCATTGGTGTACTGCAACATAATTGATTTTTTTCAACAATAAGACATATAAGTATTTTATACAAGCTTTTATAGTTGCATATGCTTTGATACTATCAGTTAATAAGAGAAAACCTAAACGTGCAATCAAACCAAACAAACGAGTCATATTAAAGATCAAGGTGAAAAAAAAAACATTTATTACAAATCAATTGATGTGGAAGTACATAAAGAAATTCATATCGAATTGCTAAGATGGAACTTTATCATTCATCTTAATGTTTTTTTTTTATTATAAATAACAAAAGTTTTATAATTCTTTTAAAGCGTTGTCGTAATCTTGAAGAATTACATATTATTAAATATTATTGATAATGGTTTTATTTTATTTTCAGATGTACTGGTCAGCCTGCTTAACACTTTTTCTACTCAGTTCTTGCAGAGGTGGAACTTTGCGTGTGCCAAAAGTTTATAACGCTATAATTAGTTCAACTGAAAATTTAACACCTAGCAGAGCTTTTCCACTAATTCAACCAGTGATACAAGAAACTGCTCTAGGATATCCACTTTCGCCGGTTGTTTACCAAGAAGTAAAGGTAAAATACTAGATGAAACGTTTCTTTCACAAATCTCATGCAACGAAGATCTAGTCCATTTTTTTTTACATGAATGAATGTTAGACATAAAGTTACCGATTTGATCTTAGGAAGAGATAAATGCTTCACGACTCAAAAGGGAATTGGTTATTTTAATACTTAGAGTAGTGTTAATATAAAATATCTTGTCGAAATATTTGACGTTAAAAAAACAAACTAAAAGATTTGATTCTCTATTGTTTTAAAAATAACATTGTTAAATTAACATATATAATAAGATGCATCATTCATAGTCCAGAAACTGTTGTATAATTCAAACGTTTGTCTAGACAAGTGTGATTCTTTGATAAAACCGTTTCACGATTCCAAACGCAAACCAAATCATGTAATGAAACAATAGTCATACGTATAAATGTAATTTCGTGGTCGTTGTCGCTTTATTACAAGCAAGTATTGTCATTTTATCCGAGGTTCAAACAGGTTCAGTCTTGATCTCTTAAAACAGTTCTACATATTTATAAATATAGAGCATGTTCAACTGTTATCTTGCATCACGATCGAGCCGTTGGTTACAACGAGATAAAACTGATTTTTTATTTTATTTTTGAAGACATGATACACGGCCAACGGAGACATTGTGAAGTCTTGACGACGCACAATCATGATCTGGTACCAAGATATAAAATACACAAACGTATTTATAAAGGCACGGTTCATTTGTACATATAATGTGACCTTCGTCTAAACCAGAAGCACTCCAATATGCCTCATTCCTTTGATCTAACTATTCAATTGACTACTGAAGCATGTTTTGTTTAATGGTCGTTTTTACGACTTGCCGATTATCAGATATGCATTTAAAAAGACATACAAACTCCATCAGATCTGGATCAATGCTATTACATTTTTTTTCGACGCGATGTAATAAAATTTTAGTAGATGAGACCATAAAGTATTTTACGATGGTTACAGATCAGTGCAAATAGTATTTATATATAATTACGTAGACATAAATATTTTACGTGTGTGTAAAGATTATGTAATAAATTATAAAATATTACATTATAAAAATATTATGTTTTGATTGTAAAATATAATTATTCCGTTGCAAAAAAAAGTCGTTTCAAAGAATGGCAGTCTTGTTTATGATATACGTACATATGGTATATGACACGATTATCGAATTGAATGATTGAAATAATTTGATTCTTTTTCAGGCTTTACAGAGATCTGACGACAGTGAAGACGAACAATTACAAAATGCACCCATTTTCGAGGTGAATCACTTACCACCGTTGGAACAAGCAAAGACTGAAACACCAAAGCAAGACACAAATTCCAAAAATCAAGAACAGAAAAATGCATCCAAAGAGAGGCGACCATTGAAATTGAATCAATTCGGACTACCACCCAGTCTGTTACCAATTTCCAATTATGTCCCAAAAGTGGCATACCCATATGAATTTTACAACGGTTACAATCCTTACTTCGATCCTTATAACGGTTTAATTCTACCTTACAATTACCAATACAATCCTTATAATCCGTATTATCCATTCCCATATCAAAATCCATTCGCTCCTTATCCGGTAATACCACCTCAATTTTATAATGTACCTTCGACACAGCCAACCAGAAGACAATGGCCGGATCAAAACTGGTCATCGCAAAAACCGGAGACTCCGGATAGACCATCGACGATAAAACCAGAGCAACCCAACTATCCACCTCCTGATTTGAACGTGAAGAACAACAGCAACAAGAATTCAGATATACCTGATGTTCCGCCTCCACCGTTGCCAGTAGGTGGGTTGAAGTACGACAAGAGCAAAAAATCACAGACATCTTAAAAGCTAGCCACTTTTGAAGAGTGACATTTACGCACACACACACAATACCTAATAAAGTATATCTGATTGTACTGTACCAGAAAATGTATTACTATTTATTATAAAATGTATTAAATTTATAGCAAATTTTTATTTTTCATTTTTTTTAAAACTCCATTGTATTTCACACCGTCGTCGGCGTTTCCTCGGTCGAATTCGGCTTCGAACCACTTTTCAAAGTTGACAAGGACAGTGGTAAAATATATATATATATATATATATATATATATATATATATATATATATATGTGTGTGTACATATATATTGACAACTTTGAAATAATAACTTTGTAATTAAAGCTTATTCCGTCGTATTAATGACGCCTGATAATAATCTTAACGATACAATTAATCATGGATTGGGAACAGTAATGATAATTATAACGCTCACACATTAATATAATTTTACCGATCGACATGATATATATTAATCATAAATCAATAAATTTTCCGACCATGATCGTTTGATTATTTTTTTTTTATTCAAGGTAACTTTATTTTTATCCTTCTACTAAACTCGAAAATTGTTCCTAAAATTATAAATACATATATTTTCAATTCAGATTTATTAAATTTGAATATGGCGCTGCTAAAATCTTTTATCAGTCAAAAATAACAAAATATAACCAGTAAAAAATAATAAAAAAAAGTTAATAATCAATCATAGTAAATAAAATATTTAATTATAATATCCTAAAATAATAAGAATTTTTCGATTATTCAACTCTATAATTATGTAAACTAAATAAGTGGAAAATTTTAATATGAAAAAAGATATACTACCCCTGAAATAAGTGATAAATTATTAATTTATATTTATGAAAAATAAATCTATTTAATATGATTTTAGTAAAATATTTAAAATTCATCGGTTTTAAGATTATATTATATTAATTTATCTTAAAAATATTGTTTTTATAATTATTAATGTATTAAAAAAAAATATTTTTTTAAAGATTGAGACATCTCTTGTAAAAGTTTTAAACTAATATTTATTTTGAAAATTATTGTTTCATTAATAATATATCATAAAATCTTATTAGTAAATAATTGTTATATAAGAATATTAATTTGAATAATAACCATAGCACTTATATGATTGATAACTTAATAATAATTTACTTTCATTTTTTTTAAATATCAAACGTAAGATTCGATATCGATATGATATACCATAAATTCAATCTGGATAATTAACTTATATTATATTACAACCATTAATAATTAAAATATATGTATAAATAATATACGAACATAATATAACAGGAAAAAAACTTTCAAAGCCAAATATTCAATACAATCTGATATTTGCGAGTTGTTTTAATTAAAGGCGGTCTGACAAAAAAATCTTTAAAAATTAGATTATTTTTTTACAAATATTATTTTTTTTAATTTCAATAAATATTTATTGATCAATATCTAGTTTTTGATGAAAAAATAAAACATTTTTTTTTTATTTCTTCACAATCCGTTTGATTAATTTTAATGTGATTTTAGTATAATATATTCATCCGTAATGTCCATATAGTTTAACGGTAAAATCAAATCCTTTTCCATATCCTGGAAATACAGAAATGACTACGTGATGTGACCCAAATCCTCCACGAAGAATTTTGGCATGTTCAGTACCATTACTCCTGTCGATGACTTCGACGCAGGTTATATTAGCAGTTTTTCCATGATTTATCTATAAAATATATCGGATTTAAATATTAAATTAAGTAATATTGATTTAGCTGAATTATGTATATTTTTTTTCAACATTAAACAATAGATTTTGGAAAGAAAATTATTTTTATGACGTTAAATTAAAAAAAAAGTTAAATATTAAAGGGATAAACAAATTTCAATATAACAAATAATAAAAAAATGATATGGCATATTGAAAATAATATTTATATAAAATAATATTTATATATAAATATTGAGAATTATGAACTTTACTACAAAATTAACACGGATTTCATTCTATCCTAAAGAAGAAACAATTCGACATTATTTTTTTATATTTTTCTAGCGATGTTAACAAAATAATAATAATGAAAAAAAAAATACAAATTTCATTACATCTATCTCTGCAGCTACTTGAGACTTATCATCATTTTCTAAAATGAAATTTTCATTGTGTATTTGAGTTTCTCGTCTTTCGTTACAAACGCCTTGAATAATTCCGGTATCCGTAACAGTATAGTTCATAGTGTCCGTAATAGTATAATTTATCGTATCTAAAATATAATAATAATCATTTTTTTAATTGTTAATCATTCGATTAAAAGTAAGTGTTATATAAAAAATATTTAGATATCACCTTGTGGTGTTTGGATATCGATTTCGTCAGTTTCTTCGTTCGTTTCGACCGCTTGACCATTTTGAATTACGAACGTTTTAATTAACACAGGTTTCCCAAATGTTACGTTAAAGATGGACAATACGATGATGATGATGATGATGTTGAATAAAAATTTTAAATACATGTTTACGTTTACTTTCAACGGATAATTTTATACAACTGTGTAACATTTATAATATATATTTATATATATATATATATATATATATATATATATATATATATATATATATATATATATATATACATTTATTTGGTATTCTGACAAAATAATTGAACCATAAACAACTGATAATTTTTGTTACAGTAAAAGTTAAAAAATATATTATTTTTTATTTATTTTTATTCAAAATAATAAATTTATAGTATATATATATATATATATATATATATATATATATATATATATATATATATATATATATATATATATACGGTATATTTTTATTGATTTCGAAAAAAGTGAATAAAAATATAGTTTTTAATAAATTATTTTCACAAATGGAAAACATCAAAACAGTGAAATGATCGATAAAAAAACAATTCTTTGTTGTTTTATGAATGAAATCGTGTTCCAATAAAGACTTTCAACCCCTTCTATTAACAAATATATGTAAATAAGCTTGTAAATTTAGATGTTGAAATGCACGCACGAATAAATAATATATATATATATATATATATATATATATATATATATATATATATATATATATACTTCTGTGATCAAAAAGTAAGGTGAAATTGTTATTTAAAACTTCCGGGCATTAGGAAGGCAGGTAAATTGTATTTTTTTCCTAGGTTGGTAAGACTGACATATAATAGTGAAAATTAAGAAAATCTATAAAGATTCGCTTAAAGAACAACATTTTATTTATAACATCAATATTCCTTTTATCATATATATTTTCAAACATGCATAAAAAGAAATTCGGAAAATGCACAACGCACGTCAATTTTCCAGAAAATTGGCTACTACATGGTATCGGTTTACGTTGATGTATGAAACCATCAATAACATTCGTGTTTGTCTATCATTTATCAATATTATGTGCATATATTATATTTCATTATACGCAAATTATTAATGAGTTACTATTTTTAGTCAATAATACTTTTATATGAAACGTGCGTATACTCGAAATTATCAAATAGTTCAAATCAATACATCTTTTTTTATTATTCAAATATCCTTAATATGATATTGAAATCAAAATATTGACATAACAATTAAAATATATTTTTAACATTATTCACATAAAAGTACGACAGGAACAACGAACGCTTTGTTATAATACAATCCTTAAAAATATGTATTCTATCGTTTGATATATAATATAATAAAATTACAATTAATTTAACAAAGCGTATAAAATCATTATACAATAAGAGACATCGGAGTAAAGTCGATCATAAAATGTCTACATAAAAATTGGGTCATTTCAATGATATTGTGATCGATTTTTTTTGTTCACAGGTTAAATTATAATGCTGGCCATCATGACCGAGCCGTTTTATGATTAATGAACTATTTTTCGATTATATGAACGTTATAATATAATCATTGATTATACTATTTGTTTCGACATATTTGCAGAATGTAAAATATATATTAGAGGCGAGTTTCAATTATTAATGATATATATTTTTTTAAATATTTACTATAGACTTATTTTCAAAGAATGATATTAAAATGATCTTTAAAATGAAATGAATCCACCAATTAAAATAAATGGATTTGCGTATCAAAATAATTTTATAGCATTTAGATAATTTCTAATTTCACTAAAGGGAAACTAAATAAAAAAGATTATTATTTTTAACATACATTTACTTCATTTCATTATCATAAAAATGAATATTTCTACATGGTCGATCGAAACTCTACATCTGTAACATATTCGTTCTACGTAAATTTTAAATTATGGAGTTCTTAATCTTTTTCAATTGCGACCCACTTTTTAAAAAATAAATAATGTCGTTTTGTAATATTAAGTGGACTACGATGTAATTGATCACAAAAATATAAAGTAAATTATTCTTTCTTTAGAAAATGTGTTTTAATTTTTGCGATTAAATAAGAAAAGCTCTACTCATTTTTTTTTAAATTGACGACTCATTATATAAAACTATCATGACATGAAATTAGATCACAATGTATGAATTAATAAGTTTTTATTTTGGATTATAGATAAATTAAAAATTTTAGTGATATAAATTATTCTTTCGACAAAAGATACAAGGTCAATATATATGTTTCATTTGCATTTTCGTTCTCAATTCAATTGAATGTTATTAAAGTTTTGTTAAGTATTTTTTACGATATCGAACAAATTTTAATTTGATGTTATATATTGCGAAATTACGTCAAAAACGAAAGTAGAGGACGCGTTATTCGGTTGCAACCCGTCAAGTCATATGTGTCAATAACAATAATAAACGAGCACGGGTTCAAGATGAGATTTGGCGCTTGCGCGTTTGCGAACGCGCTCGCATACGACTCGACAAAGCGCGAGCGAAAGGCGCGTTCGCGAGCTCAGTGCAGCGGCGCGCGTCGCTTTGAACGCGCGCATTTCGCGTTCACTTCAAATGATCACTGGTCGTTTTGACACATTCACCGCTTGTCATTTTTACGATTTCGTCGTCATTATATTTATTTTTTACTTACTTCATCGTCGTTCTTGTTAAACGACGTCGGATACGTCGTTCGATAAGGTTTTTTTTGTCATCGTTATAGAGAAACGGATCACAGCATCAGCTCGTGTGACGCTCTGAACGTCTAGAGTGTCACCGTTAATGGTCATTTGTACGCGCAATTTATGGGCCAAATACGGGAAACGAACGTAAACCATAGACGAGTGACCGCTCTTCATACGAAACATAATATACATTAGGTAAATAAAACTTTATTTTATTTCGTTAAAAATTATTTGTTTACGTTTACACTTTAATCATTTTATGTATTATATTTTTTTATATCATACATTTATTAAATTAAATTGAACTAATAAAATTATAAATAAAAATTTTAAAGGGAACATTTTTTTTATTTTAATACATTTTTAATATGATTGATGAACAAATGTATTATTTTTTTACATTTTATCGACATTTTTTTTAAATAATTGTTGCAATAAAAAATCATTTATATTTTAATTCTTTAAAAAAATAATATTATTTTCTATTAAAGTGAAAAAAAACTTTAAAACATACAAAATTGGTACAAATAGATTTTTTTAAAGGAAAAAGTTTTTATTTAAAGATTATAATTTCAGAAGATTTCATACTTTCATTTTTTTCCTAAATTTCAAATATTTAGGAAAAAATCTCTCCATTTATTTTTTTTTTTTAAATTTAAACTTTGTTTAAAATAAATCATTTTATATTAACAATAATTAATTCTATATTGTGGCATTCAAATGTTACTAGGTACAAATAAGAAATCACTATTTACATTTTTGAATCTTTTTAACATTTAATAATTAATAATATGACTTTAAATATATTTATAAAATATTGATATTAAATACTGATATTTATAAAATATTGATATTAAATACTGATATTTATAAAATATTGATATTAAATACTGATATTCCGAAAAGTCGGAAATCGAGACAGAAATTTTAAAAAAGTCATTAATTTATTTATTCTTCTACATAAATTTATGTACGTTATTTATAAATTGATTTATTTAATAGAATTAATGAAATTTATTCACATTTATCAATAAACAACCGAACGACAAAAAGATTTATTTTGATTTATTAATATTATAAATTTCAGAATGTACTTTTTATTTCGTTCAATTTTACGAGAAAATATTCAAAGAGTCTTCGACGTCAAAGATAGTCTCGATGCGATAAAATAAATTACTTTGCCGCTAATTTATATTAGAGTTTCGTTGACGCACACTCAATAAAACTTTAATAAAAGCATTCGAAAATCAATAATATCCACTAGAATCTATTTTTCGCAAATGAACCATTCCGAAACTGATAATTCACCAAATTGGCCCAATTTGAATCGGAGATTATAGTCATTAAGATTTTAACAAACCTTCGAGTATTAATTAACGAGTTATATTTATTTGCACGAAATACGTTTTCATAGAAATAAAGACGAATACATCACGCGAATTGAACCCGAGACTTATTGTATACCATTTGATAAATTTACTACCGTAATTTGTAATATATATATATGGTATATATATATATATATATATATATATATATATATATATATATATATATATATAATTCGGAAATCCGGATTATTTGTAAATCCGGAAAAAGACTTCCGACTGTTTAGAGAACTGGAAAAAGCTTAGTAAAAGTGTGTTTTATCGGACGGAGATTACTTCGAAGGGAATGAAATTGATTTGGAAGAATAAATAAAGAATTTTCATTTTTATAAACAAATTCACCTTACTTTTTGATCACAGTGTTATATATGAAACACTTCATATATAATATGAGAAAACTTATAAAAACTATTGTTGACCTAGTTTTTCAAGCAAGTCCCTACTGTCTTTAATAATATACATTATCAAAATTACTATTATCGCACTTATTCCATTTGACATTTGACTTCTTTATAAGTCAACATTTGTATTATATTATTATCGTTCACGATTTACGATTTTAATTTGTGTTAAAAATGCGTTTTTTTTTTGTATTTTATCTCTGATATCGCCGCGACATGAAATGACTCACCTGTTGACTTGTTACAAATGTACAATCGAAATTTTATTATGAGCTTTTTATAGACTTTCTCTTTTTCTTTCTCTCTTTTTTCGATATTTTTGTCTAAAAAAGAAAATTTGCGTGAAAACTTCTAATAAAATTTTTCGCATTTCTCATTTTATATTGTTGTAATTGAAACTTAAAAATGCATGATTTTGTGGAATTTTTACTTATATACTTTGCATTCAATTTAACGATAAAATTATATTAATAAATTTACTTATAATTGTATAATGGTTTAATTTAATTTATGATCTATTTTTTTTACTTATTTTAGATGCAAAATAACGATTTAATTAGAATTTTATTTTTCTTCATTATTTATGAGTATTTAATACTTATTTACCATAGTTCACGCATCATTTAATTATCAGAATTAAACAAAATTTCATTACAATTCATTATTTTAAAATTCTATTCTAAAACTGTTTAAAAATGTGATTTTCTTGAAATAATTATATTTGGAATAATAACAAAGCTCTTCTTTGTAACTGAAATTTAATTTTGAATTTATTATTATGATTCAATGTTTTCATTTTATTATTCTCCCGAGAAAAGCACACACAAAAATATTAAATTTACATTCCTTTTATGAAACGACTGCTCGTATAAAAATATTATATTTATTATGCTTTCCTTGTTTTTTTTTAAATTTATCTTATATTATTCATTCAATTTTGAATCATAATTGTTTGCTAATTTTTATATCAAAAAAGAAACTGCTTTCAATAATTGCGACTCTTTTAAAATTAATAATATTTTATGTTGAAATATTTATTATTTAATAATAATATGTAAATATAATTACGAATATCTTAGTTTGTGACATCGATTTACTAGTAAACGAACAAACGTATTATGTGCTATTAAATAACCGCGAGTGTCAAATTACTAAAATATTTTTAGAAATATATGTTTAAAACAAACACTAATAATGTAATATATATATATTAGAATTTTTTTTCGTTCAATTTTTCAAAATATTTAATCAATTTTGAAATACTTTTTTTCGAGTGCTTTTCTCTTCATCGTTTTAAAATTAAATCAAATTAACTGGTGATAAAATTAACGCACGTCTATTATTAGTCTAGCTATAGATTTATTTTTGTAGCGGAACTTTCCAAAATTTAACATCAAAGCAATTTAACATAAATAAAATAGTAAATAGTTTACTATTTTGATTACATAAAAATCCATTACTATTTCAGTTTATATATTTTTCTATTACAGTTACAAAAAAATGTAATAAAATTATTTATGGAATATACAAATTTATATTTTTAATCTATAAAACAATAAAAAAAGTTATTTTTATTACATCGCTGAACTTTCATTTCGTTTATAAGTTCGTAAAACACCATCGTATTTTTGGCATGTCATTTAACTTGCATTTTCATAGAAAAATTACATACACATATAAATTGTATATTGCGAAAATTGCTGCAATTTTCATATATCAAAAAACATATTAGTCATATAAATATTGCAGTATCTGCAGTGGCACATCGATATTTTCAGTGTTACATTATATTTTATATTGTATTATTGAAAAAAAAATATTATTGCAGAATCGATTTCTTTTTAAACTGAAACAATATTTTTACAGCTAGGTTTATTTGAGTAATTTAATTTAAAATTAAAGTGCACATTATATATATATATATATATATATATATATATATTACATACACATATATATATATATATATATATATATATATATATATATATATATATATACACACACCATATATATACTACTGTGATTAAAAAGTAAGGTGAAATTGTTATTTAAAACTCCCGGGCATTAGGAAGGTAGGTAAATTGTATTTTTTTTTCCTAGATTAGTAGGACTGTCTATAACATTTGCTAAGCATCTGTTTGTTAAAAAGTTTAATTATCTCGCGAGTTACACGTGTTTTTACAACTTTTGATTCCTTCATCACTATAATGCACCATGTCATACTGCATTGCAAAAACTCGACTCATATCGTTCCGCAACCACCGTGTTCGCCTGATTTGGCTCCGTGCGACTTCTGGATATTCAGCAAACTCAAAAGGCCAATGCGGGGACGCTGTTTTGAAACGATTGCGGAGATCAAAATCAAATCGAAGAAGGTCTTGAAGGCTGGAAAAAGCATTGGCAAAAGTGCGTTTTATCAAACGGGGATTACTTTGAAGAGAATGAAATTGATTTGGAAGAAAAGATTTTACATTTTTATAAACAAATTCACCTTAATTTTTTATCACAATGTTATAAAAAATACAACTTAATCGAATTCGACTATATCAATAATTTTACAGCTTTTAAACCTTTTTCATAATAAACAACCAATTTTAAACCATAACTGCTTCAATATTCACAAACCATACACGCGATCGCACGTTATTTTATGTCGCATTATATTTATTTATTTATTTTCTATTGAAACAGATACTGCACAGTATGGGTGAAGAATCATCGTCGGAGTCAATTTTGGAGAGGCTTCGCCCCCTCGCACATCGCCCCTCGGAAAATGGCGCCGTACTTCGCACGCTGACATCAAAACTGCTCGCCAGACTTACGAGCCAAGGTAAATAAACTGACGGTGTGCGGTGTGGCATTATTTATTTTAACAATCAAAACGAGATTATTATTATCAAACGGGGGAAAACGGGGTAAAAAAAATTTATATGAAAACTTTCACGATAAACTATGCACAATATATATATATATATATATATATATATATATATATATATATATATATGCGTCAAATCATATTTACATTTGAGGGTCTTCGGAAAACATGCAATCTCCATTTGTTGGTGGAGGTTTTTTGATGACATCACGCCATTGTTTTAAACCGATAAGTTTATTGTATGCAATACGATTAAAAAAATAGTTTAAAACTTGTACAGAAGGTCTACGCTCTTATAATATAATAAAGATTCGAATGAAACGTGCTCTCTTTTTTTTAATAATAAATATTTTAAAATATGATATATTTTGTTTTATTATTTTAAAAGTATTTCAAATGTAATAATTTTATTCTTATGTTAATTTAACGATAATGAAAAATGTTCAAAACTATTTTTTTATAAGACAATTAAAAAACATAAAATTTGATTATTATAAATCATGAAATTTATATTTTAATAAAAAAAATAATTTTATAATGTAGAATTTAATATAAAAAATATTTTTCTTAAAAATAAATATATTTTAAAGCTTGTTTATTATTATTATTATTTTATAATCAAATATTAAATTCAAATAAATAAAAGTTAATTTTATGTATAAGTATATCTAAAATTAATTTTGTAATATATCAAAAAAAATATTTTTTTCAATCAAATGAAATAAGAAATTTATAATTTAATTCTATTAATATAATAAAATTGTTATCAAGAAATCTAAATGGGCAAAGAAATTAACTTTAAATATTTAATATATATGGATTTTTAATGACACAAAATTCAAAATGTATTAAATAAAAACTGCATTAAATTTATGATGCTTTTTTCTCGTTGAATAAATAATTTTATAATTAAAAAAAATACCTTAAAAGTAATACGATTTTTAGTATTAATATATCATTTTTTTTAATATAAATTTTTCGAAAAGTTTAATTTAATTTTATATTTTTGAACTATTTTCAATGCAGAATAGAAATGAAGAATAAATTAATATTATATATTATATATAGAATATCACAACCCTTTAAATGTCACTGCTTTCTATTTGACATTTATAAAAATATAATCTAGATATAAAAAAAATTATATTAATATATAATAAAAAATATATAATTTCTGAATCAATTTTTTAATTAAAAATTGATTATGATCGGTCATATTAATATATGATATAATAAATCTATATTTTTCGAACTCTGTCTATACATACACAAGTTTATATATATATATATATATATATTTCGTATATTTTATATTATATTATTATTATTATATACGTATCGAATAGTGATATATAATATAAATAGGATAGGAATATATAATAAAGTACATAGTATTCAAGAAATAAATATATGCGAAGTTCGCGTGACAACAAGCAACCACTTTATAGGCCACTCACTTTATCGGTAGCTAAAGACAGATGAAGAAGACAAATGGCCTCCACTTTGCCTCTAGTGTGAAAATCGTGGCACATTTTCCGCTCTTGCTTTTCCATCGTAACCCAGTCCTCTAATTAAATATCACAATAGTGAATGCTATTTAATATGGAATTGAGGAAAAATGATTTTTGAGGAAAATGTTACGATCGATTTATTTTTTAGTGACGATAAAATTGTGATTTTAAATTATAAATCTTGATAAAAAAAAATAAATAAATAAATGATACGTCTCAGTGAAACGGTTATTTTTATTTTCTTTCTTCTGTTAAACTTTATATATTAGTCAGTTATTTTGAAGATGTTCTATTTTTTATCTATGTATATAAATGTTCTATTTTCTAAATGATATCGCTTTCATAATATTTTTTTTTATTAAATAGTTCGGGAAAGAGAAAGATTGATTTCAATTATTTTGATAACCAATTTTTTCAGAAACTAATCAATAAATAAATTTAAAAAAATGTATTAAAATTGTAATAGAAATATAATTAAATTTCAAATTAATTTTGAAAGATTATTAATATCTATATTTTACAATTTTATTATCGCAAAAAATCTAACTCAATGATTTAAATGTATTGCATCTATATTAAAAAAAAATATTCCTAAAAATTAATTTACTTTTTTTAGAAATTATTTTTATTATGTATATTAGAAAGTTTTCTAATAATGATTATAATCATAAAATCATCAAACATTTATAACTGTCTAATTTTAATAAAGTAACTTTTCTAATCTATTTAACAGCGAATGCGTATTTTTATAATGAAATATTTAAATTAATATTTTATAAATATATACATTTATTAATACATTTTCGCATACAAAAAAGCATTGTAATAGATATTTACAAATTCATTTTTACGTTCAATTATTTTTTTTCTCGTTTACGATACCAAAAATATCTCATTAATAATACTACAAATCAACGTGTGCCAATTTTTTTTTCATGTTTAAAACATGTTTTGCATACTCTTTTTTATTTTATTTTATTATTTTTCCCGATTTAATTGCGTTAATCTTTACTCGATCTTAATTATTTTATAACACTTAAACAATTATGAATTTATTTTTAACGTATTAATTATTAATTTTATGTATTATGATTATATTTTTGTATATCATATTATACATATATATGTATTATTAAATTTTCAGTAAAATAAGTTATAAAATTACAACGCGATAAATCATTTTAAGGTTTATATTATGAATATGGGGCCGTTGTAAATTTTTAACGACGCTATTTTGACACTAAATTTAACATTTAATACGGTCTTTATAAAATTATATTGCGGTATATTTTATGCAAAGTGCGATTAAAAATTAAATTATTCGATGTACTATATATATATATATATATATATATATATATATATATATATATATATATATATATATATTGTATAGTACTTTTTAACATGTTTAACTACTATGTAATATAAGAGTAAAGTGCTTTTTCGTTTTAATATAAATTTATAATGTTAAGATTAACCTTCTACAATCGTAATTTACACTACTGTGATCAAAAAGTAAAGTGAAATTATAAATTGTAAGTTTTTTCTAGGTTGGTAGGATTGTCTATAGCATGTACCAAGTGTCTATTTGATAAATGGTTTAATTATCTCTGAGTTACACGTGTTTTTACAACTCTTGGTTCCTTCATAATGCACCATGTCATACTGCAATGTTCATCGCTATTTTTTTGCCAAAAACTCGACTCATATCGTTCCGCAACCATCGTATTCACCTGATTTGGCTCCGTGCGACTTCTGGCTATTCAACAAACTCAAAAAGATTAAGGAAATAAAAACTGAATAAATAAGAAGCTCTTAAAAGCTATACCGGAAAAAGTTATTTCGATTTATCATTTAAATATATAGTTTATATTTTATTTATTATTTTTGTGTTTGTTTTATTTTCAAGTCATTATATTTTTTTATTTTTTAATACTATAATGAAAAATAAGCTAACTAAACATGGAAGAGTTGAATAATTATATGCGGTCAAAGTAGCTAAATTTAGTTTTGTAGAGCAATTATAATATGAAAAAATATATTTATTTGACCTAATTTATTTACATATAGAATAAAACTTTTGTAAGATATTTTACCCTTAATATCATTATTGTATCTCATGAAGACGTCATAAGAAACGACTTTAATTTAACCCAGGGGGGAAAACTTTCACAATAGACATTTAAAAATGTGATAATACATCAAATCAAACTTTGAAATTACTATATTATATTATACTACTAGCGAAACGATTGCGTTTTCATTCAAAAAGCACCTTAAAATTCTTTAAACTGTATATAAAATATTAAGGTTTGCGCGATTAGTTTCAACGGGAATTGTCAAAGTTTACAAATTTTACAAGCAATAAACTCTATTTCGCCATTTTGTAATCGACCCAGTTAAAAAGAAATTTATGTGCACGAGTAATCTTACACCTTTAAAACAGTCATAAAAATGGAATTATTTTGTTTGCACGAATCGTTTTTACAATACATAAAAATTAATCACGTCGCCTTGATTACATCTGGCGAAGCAAAATATTATATATATCAGAGGTTGTGAACTTTTTTTTATTTATACTACAATCTATTATATTAACATATTCTTTTTTTTATAAATTGTATAACTATTTGTATGTAGTTTCGTTTAATAAAGTTGTAGTGTGCAGTTTAAATAAACTAAAAGTGATATTTTTTATTATCAAGCTTGTAACGCTATTTATTAAAACTTACGGCCCGCAATATGCTATGAGTTTGACACGTCTGCGTTAAATAAAACGGGTAATGTCATTAAATATAAGATATAATTAATTTAAATATATTACCCCTGAATCTACCAGCCGATTATATCCAACAATTTGTAACTATTATTTCAATATAAATTTTAACTGTTCATATAGCGCAGATATATTTCGGTCATAAAGTGAAATTATTAATGAGATACGTATCCGGTTCGATCGTTAAAGAGTCTGACGGTGGTGGAAAAATAAAAAAAAATATTATTATAAAAATAATAAAAAAAAAAAAGATAAAACCACCCGAATCGTGCAAGTTTTGCAGTAAAAGTGCGCCGAAACTGTGTCGTGTCACGCCATTTTTTACTCGAAATTCGAATCGCGTGCTTTTACACTCGATTCGACTTATGAAAAATATTCCGTCGGTTTATATTGTTAATAATAAGCGGTGCCACTTTTTAAAGTTTTTATTTTTTTCTTTTGCACAAGTGAAAAGTTTGGTTTGAAAACTTTTTTCTTATATATAATATAATACGTGTCGTAAATTATGTTTTGTATATGATGCATGAATTTGTCGACTTTTGCTACGATTTATACGAAAAGGAAGCTTTTACGATAAAGTTTAGACATTATTATTATTATTGACGATTTTGAAAATTATTTTTAGATATATTTTCGATGGGTGTTATAATAATAGTTTTTTTTAATATTTATAAAAAATAAAAATATTACATTATAGATAAAGTTTTTGATTTTTTTATGTTAGAAAATGTTTGATAAAATTTATGCGCGATATTAAATATGGAAAACTTGATTAATAAATTGAATATTAAAAATCGTCGATTTTTTCCATTATATAAATATACTTTAAAAATTTATACATTTTATCAATAATTATAAAAATCTTTAAAAGTAAAGTTCTATAAAACAATATTGTATTTTAAATGTTTTAAAATAATAGCATGAAGAATTTTTTTATTACTATCAAATATCAAGTTTTTAAATGATGTTAAAAATAACACAATAAATAAAAATAATAACCAATGTATATTTTTATAATTGTTTTAAAAAACAATTATTTATGCAATTTATTTTTATTTAACTAAAAATTTTATATAAAACATTCACATAAAATTATATTTGGTTTTCAATGTTATACAAAAAATTTCAATAATATTTTCAGAATTTAACACAAATAATATTAATTTTAAATTTTCGCGTATTTTAAATATTTTTCAGTGTTAATGAAATATGTTATTTTCACATTATTAACATCAGTCAAACAAACAAAAAGAGACTACAGCCATTTTATATTTTTATTAATGTGTAATTTATATATAATATATATAACTTTGTTTACATTTTTTGGTTCTTTAATATCTGGTGATAGTTTTATATTTTATTGAAAAAAAAAATTATGATCGTGTGACATAATCATTTTTCATTTTGTGGTACATAATTAAATAATCTGCACAATGGCACATTTCCAACGTACGTGCGTTAAATTTTTTTCATCAATAAGCTGGTATAAAAAGCGTTTTCTTTTATAACCGACGATTTTTCCGATTATTTATTTATATATTTTCCTATATTTTTTTTCTATATTCGTTATATATATATATAAGACAGTGGAATAAATAGAAAAAGTCGCCGTTATGACGGGTCGTGTATTGTATGATATAAAGTTTTACAGTTGTCATTTGTATAAATGGATATATATATATATATATATATATATATATATATATATGTATATATATATATATATATATATATATATATGTATATATATGTATATATATATATATGTATATATATGTATATATATGTATACTGATTCGTGATATGCAGCATTCGTAGGGTTATAAAAATAGGTGTATTAAGTACGTTTTATGTATTTTTGAAAATATATAGTGTGTCACAGTAAAAAGGTGACTGATGTTGAGTAAAAAAAAATTTTTTTATTAATAAAAATTGTATTTAAATTTGTTATTCATTAATAAAGTCATTAATGGATTTGAATGAAATACTAAAATATTCTACTAATTTTTAAAATAAATTTAAAGAATCTATCAAAAAAAAGTTTGATAACCTAGTTCTACAAATTGAAAACCTCTGATATAAACATACATTGATTTACAGGTAGCGATGCAGATAACTTAAAAATATATAGAATCAATAATCTTTTTACTAAAACACATTAACATAAACAAAAATATATAGATTTTTACCTTTTATATATAAAATTTCGCAATTTTATTTATATTTAAAATATTTAATAGGAAGAAAAAAAACAAATCGATTTATAATTATGATCAATAAAATAAAAAAAATACATCATTATATAGGAAAATAAATTATATTCAATGGTGTCTATAAAATATAATAAAATTAGAGTCAGTCATCTTTCTACGGAATCATATCGCAATCCACATTCTGAGAAGACTAAACATTAAAAACATTTCAAAGAAAATCAAAGTAGTCTTATTAACCTTTTATTTATTATAACAGCTGATTTATTTTTACTTTCATAAATTACTCCGATACATCCGTCCGCTTACAAACATCTCTCGTGACATTTAAAATATGTATAATACATGTTGATGAGAATGCGATCGTGAGATTTATATAATCGCATATTTCCATCAAACATTTTGCAATTTCACATTAATTGACCTTTCTCATATTAACAATTCAATATTATATTTTTTTCATATATACTCGTATATAATGAAGATGCAACTGTCACCAAGCATTCCAGATGACGGTTGCCAGAATGTTTTTGGCATGTTTTTGACCGATTTATGTCAATTTAGGTCATTGCTAATAGATCATTAACAAAAACTAAACGGAAATTATAATGATGTATTAAATTTTATAAGATAAATTTATTAATCCTTCCACGCGCGATATGTTTTATATTTGTCTTGATCAACTCAAAAATAATTTGATTATATTTTCAATTTAATTATATATAAAAAAAATATTAAATTTATTCTGATGAAAATCTCAAAAAAAATATATATAAATATAAATTTTAATTATATTTTCAAAATTGCGTACAATAATAAATATTTCTAAATGGCAACACTATTATATTAAATTGAAATGTGAAATTCCAGTATTGCCATATATAAAAATTATAAATATGATAATATTTTATTTCATATGTCAACACTATATTATATATGGCAACACCGTGCTTCATACGCAGAGTTATTCGTTATAATATTATTTTCGTTCTAAAATAATCATTTAAAATGCATTATATATTTATATACGGTTTTAATATCTCGGTCCGTTCTTCAGTTATTGCGACCCGCCGTACTTAAAATGTTATCGACCCCTGTTTTAAACGGTTCGTGAATAAACTCAATATATTATATATAAAATATATATACTAAACCTTTTATTCTATTTTTTTTCAACACATTAACGATACCTATAGTATATATTTTGTCGCCATTGTTCACATTGAAAGTTTATTGAACGATAGTGGTGTGAAGCTTTCACCGCGAGCTTTTCACTTGAAGCCGCCACAAAATGGGTTCAATAAAGAAATTTTCACTCTTTTTCTATATATATATATATATATATATATATATATATATATATATATATATATATATATATATATATATATATATATATATATATATATATATATATATATATATATATATTAAAAAAATAAAAATGGGAAAATCAGGTCAAACATAGAACGAACTACATTCATTTATCACAGAATAGCTTCCTTCACTTTATTACTATTATTATTTCAGTGGAAGTTCTACATGTAATAGATTTTTTTTTATATGCGTGTCGTAAATCAGTCGAACGAAAATATCATCGACACGAGTTTTTCTCTTATTCATTTCGTTTTTCTATCCAATTTTTCCAATATATAATATTAATTTCTAACGTAATATTTTCCTAATATAACAACGTTTTAACTAACGTGGTAGAATTTTCGCGCTTCAACGCCAGATCTTAAAATTGTCGTCACGAGTCGCTTACCATTTTTTAACTTCGATAAACACTTCAAACGCGATCACCTGTCGTTATTATGTAATTTAAATATGAAAAAAAACAACAAAACATCACATTTAGAATTCGAAAATTTATCATGGGCGTATCTCATCAGTCGTCTCGTCAGGTTTTTCCTCTTCAAAAACAGAAATTGTCTCAGAACAGCTGCCACATTTTATTATTAATTATTATGTAAAATGGCTTCTTTTTTATTTTATGTTTTTTTGATTTTATTTTTTGCAATGTGCACGAATATTCGTGATAATTCGCAAAACATCAAATAAATTATTCGCTTCTGACTGATTTTCTCATATATATTATATAAAAAATAATAATAAAGTGATTGCCGTTTAAAAATGTATAATTTATTCTATGTGGCTTCATTATCATCGGCACATTAATTTTAACATAATAAAAATACAGTTTATTTATTAATGTTAAATGTAAAAAAATAGTGCTTCCATAATAAAGTATAATAATTTTAAAACTATATACAATATCTGCCACAATTTTTTTTTATTAAAAACAACTTTTATTTCATTTTAGTATTTGAGTGATACGAATATATCAGATGACCTAATATATATAATAATATGTAAAAAGAAATCGTTGAATAATATCATGACTATTGTTTCATTAAGTTTTCACAAGATTTTATGACAGACAAAACGAGTTTTTCCTCTATTTTTTTTTCTATTTTCCGATTCTCAGAGGTAAACTTGAAAATTATAACAAATTGGACGACGTCGTTTTATACTGAAAATTATGCAACGACTTTTTTTTTGTTTGCAAATTGTGTTTTGCATTTAAAATAGAACGAACGAGAGTGAAAAAAAAATTACCGTGTTATTCTTGAATTGTTTTCACTGATTTTATTTTACTATTTTTTTTGTTGTTGTTGTTGTTTATTTTTCGCAAAATAAAAAAAAAGTGATTAACAAGTTTTAAAATACGACGTCAAAAGTGACGGCCTAAGAGCAAACGACACGATTCAAAATTAATCCTATTATCATGTAAACCGATTTTTCCATTAAAAAAATATTAATTATTTAAAATAATATAGTTTATTATGTTTATATATAGTTTAACATTTTTATTGTATTTCTAGTTTTGAAATCTACTATTCTTTTAATGTAAATTATATTTACGCAATTTAGCAATAACACTCAGTATTTAAAACTATATGTATATACATATTAAAAGCTAAATAAAGCTAACACATAATAGAAAAGCTTTTATTATAATGTTTAAGAAATTCCAACGTAAATGAACTGATAATATGTAGAAGAAAATCAAGTTATTCCATTGGAAACGACGCGCATAGTTGAAACGACTATTCCCGGAAAATCGTAAAATTTTCACTGTTTAACCGCACGAAATGTCACTTTTGCCACTGATAAAAGTGAAATCGGTTAACGTTTGCCTATTTAACAATATTATATTATGTCAACGATTTTACTATGTGTTGGCAAACGCGATGATTCCATTTCGCATTTGTGTATAAACAATGTCTCATCAACGGCAGACGGCACCACGTGGATTAATGCCAAATTTTCGCGCGAAACGTCATCAGCATCGTCTTCGACTTTATCGTCGTCATCGTCGTGTTGAATTTGACGGAAATTTCGTCATCGGATGTTCGAATGCTGAACGATTCGTTTAATCTGTCAAAAGTATCGATTTCACTTGTTAACGACTGTTTCACTTCGATTCGTGAGAATCATTCATCGGTTCATATTTATCTTTACACAATAATAGATCGTTTATTATATATGTCTTGATATATTTATAATCATATAATAATACTACTATGATCAAAAATTAAGGTGAATTTTTTTTATAAAATGTAATTTTTTTATTTATCCTTCTTCGATTTGATTTTAATCTCCGCAATTGTTACAAAACAGCGTCCCCACAATGGTCTTTTGAATTTGCTGAATAGCCAGAAGTTGCACGGAGCCAAATCAGGCGAATACGGTGGTTGCGGAACGATATGAGCTGAGTTTTTGTCAAAAAAATTGCGAAGAACTAATACAGTATGACACTGCATTATTGTGATAAAGGAACCGAGAGTTGTAAAAACACGCGTAACTCGAAGATAATTAAATCTTTTGACAAATAGATGCTTGGCAAATGTTATAGACAGTCTTACCAACGTAGGAAAAAGATTTTACAATTTACCTACCTTCCTTGCCCGGGAGTTTTAAATGACAATTTTACCTTACTTTTTAATCACATTATTATTAAGATTACGAAGATTGTGCGAATTAAATTTTACGCATTGTATTTATATATCATTATAAATTAGCTATTCTAAAATCATAATTGGAATATATTTTAATATAATTTTTGATATTGTTTTATATTTTACGAAGAAAGTATCTATTTTCGATTGACATTTGCCAATTATCGATCTTGACATGAAAACTCGACTAATTTGCCAGTTGTTGATGATGATGAAGAATGCACAGCATCGAACCAATCTATTCGATGACAACGGGTCAAGATCAACTAGTAGATTACATCAATATCAATGTCAACTATTAAAAAAATAGTAAACAACCCCTTTGCCAATATTTTCAATTTAGAAATTCGTCTCTTTTAAAATTTATAGCGGATTTCTGAACGCGGTTATTTATGATGAAACGCGTTTCTTTTTTATCCAGTAATGAATCGACTATACAATTTATATATTTTTAATTTTAAATTACTACATTTAATATGTGTTTGTTGGTTAAAAAAATATATATTTTAAAATTAATAAATTTAGAAATGTTTTTATTATAATGAAACAGATAACCTCTCGTTTTCTCGTAAAATTATATAACTTATTAAATTTGATTTTATTCAGATAAATTTACTAATTATTATTTTTTCTCTCTAAATGAAAGAACAAATTTTACGATAAAAATAAAAATCGGCGCCAAATTATTTAAAACAGAAGCCAAGAACAATGCAAAATTTTGAATGAAAATAGAAAACATATTTTTTTAATTGCAATTTATATTTTTTTATGCTTGTCATTTAAGATTGACTGTATAATTAATTTCATATACATTGTTATAATAAAAAGACAAAACTTTATAAATAATTTACTGTTGTATATAAATGTATTTTTAATAAAGAAATAATTTTAATATAATATACGAAATGATTATAAATTTTACTTAATACAGTCATCCCCCGATTAACGCGGTAAATACGTTCTTCAAAAAAATTGTATGAATGGGAACCGCGCAAAAAAAAATACAAGAAACTCATACAAATTTAAATGATATGTTTGATTATTCAAAAAAAAAATGCGTAGATTAATATATTAATTTCACATTATAATATTGAATATATGTTAAAAAATATTTTTTATACAAGTCAGAAGATGTATTTATTAATGTAATTCTTAATATATAACATTGTAATCAAAAAGTAAGGTGAAATTGTCATTTAAAACTCCCGGGCATTAAGAAGGCAGGTAAATTGTAATTTTTTTCCTAAATTGGTAGGACTATCTATAATATTTGCTTAGCGTCTGTTTGTCAAAATTTTTAATTATCTCCCAGTTATACGTGTTTTTACAACCCTTAATTCTTTCATCACGATAATGCAACGTATCATACTACATTGGTTCTTCGCTACCTTTTTGCCAAAAACTTGACTCATCGTTCCTCAACAATCGTATTCACCTGATTTGGCTCCGTGCGACTTCTGGCTATTCAGAAAACTGAATTAGCCAATACCAGGACATTGTTTGAACATGATTGAGGCTTTACATTTTATAAACAAATTCACCTTATTTTTTGATCAAAGCGTACATCCGTCTATAAAATTTAAAAAAATTATATATATAATTTAATAATTAATTTAAGATCAATTAATAATTATAATATGCGATTGTGGGCTGTTTGCCCACTTTTAATAATGTTCATTAATTATTCAAACTATTTTATTGTTTGTGTTTAACGGTTTATTTTAGTAACTTTCACTGTGACATGGGAACGTGAATTATGCTATTTTCGTTATTTGTCTATTATTATTATCATCATCGTATAATATAATCACAGAAATGCATATGTTTGCATGCAAAGAACATTCTCAACAATAATTCAAAAAATTTAACGATAACGATTTGTATTATTTTCATGCTATATATATATATATATATATATATATATATATATATATATATATATATAAATCATAAATTTATTAGAAATGTGTAAAAACTTTCTAACGACCCTATATATATATATATATATATATATATATATATATATATATATATATATATATATATATATATATATATATCGTGATTATAATACACGATTAATAATTTCACATGCAATGAGTCAGTGCATGAATCGATCAAACATATTTTTTTCTAGTGTTCGACGACAACATTGTATATATACCATATATTTATCTATGATACGTTCAAAAATAATTATAGAAAATGCAACCGGCTTTATAATTTGTGATTTGGTTTACTTCTTGTACTTAGTGATTTAATAAACATTTGGCTATTCTCCAATCGTCTTCCGGTAACTTCTTGTTGACATATTTTATGACTCCATGTTTCCAAATACTTATTTTATTATATATTATACAAATTTAGTTCTCAACTATGCATGTACAAAGAACGTTGACCTGTGTATAAAATATGATGTAAATTTATTCAACTATATATATATATATATATATATATATATATATATATATATATATATATATATATATATATATATATATATATATATATATATATTAGATCTAACAAAATTTTCAAATTATGGTAAAATTTTTTTTTTTGATACATTAATTAATTATTATTAACTATAGGTTCCAAATATAGATCTATAGAAGTATTGAATATCTTTAAAGCGATTTTAAATGGTTACTTTCTACATTCTTTTTCAGTTTTTTATTTTTTTTTTCATCAAAAACTGTATTTAATTTCTCGTTAAAACGTTCGAAAATAAGCTTATAACATTGTAAACGAAATTATTTTTGCAGCTTTACCGATGATTAATGTGAAACAAATGGATTTTATGAGAGTATCGATAATACGAGATATTATATAGAAGCATATAAAAATAATGTATAGATTGTTTTATTTTTTTAATTACATTTCTATGAATTTAATCTGTGTTCAGAAAAGAAATGTAGATAAAAGAAACTCAATGGAAAAAAAAAAGATATATAATTCAACTCGTGTTGCATTTCCTGACATACAGTTTAATTACGAATGCGTAAAATATCATCCATTTTTGTGCAAACACATTATCAAATATTTTATCGCGTTTCAAAAATTTTGAGTTGCATGATCATTTATCACTAGGCTTGAAAAAAACGATATGAAAAATATCTTTCGACGAATAATCAGGGATATTTAACTTGATATATGATTTGCACTAATCTATTATATCTCATTGACTAATATTTTGCAATTTAGCGTTGAAAATTTCCGTTTTCGTTAGAAAATTGCGATTTTTGAGACGAAAGTTTCTCATATTTTTTTTTTAACGACTACGATCAGAAAACTGCTTTCCTTTAAGGATTGTTAATTATGATTATTTAGAATTTTTACCATTCACTTCTAAATGCCATCCTCTTATTTGAAAACTTTTATGTAGAAATCTAGATAATTTCGCAATATTCCCATAAATTTTCAATATAGAATTTTATATTAAATATTTTTTTTCATAAATCGAATTTTAAATAATTTTTTTCGAATTTCTTACATTATTTTTTTTTATAGATTCAAGCATACGTCAATCAACTTTGAATTTATTATGGAGACTGGACAACGGAGATATTTCTTTTTTGATAGGATTATTAGAAGTAATTAGTTTCCTTATCAAACTTTATTTTTATTCATATATTTACATGTACATGATCGATCAAATCGTTTCAGTCGTGTCGAGATATGGGAATATGCGGAAATTTAGCAGCAATATTACGTGAAGCAATCTGTTTGAAGTCCAGCAAAGGTAAACAGAGCAAAGGTATTTATTTCATCATCGTTCATTTTTTTTTTGTATCATAATTTAGCTGTATTTATTTGTGTGTATTATATATAAAGTTTTCTTTCTTTCTTTTTTTGTTTTTGTTTTCCACATCATTTTCTCTTACAATCGGCACATAAATATTTTGACATATCGAATTGAAACATTATTTTTAAATGGAAAGCTCAAAGGAAAGCTGCGCAAAAGAAGAATTCGGTTGATAATGGCGCCGAACAATGTAATGATATTATAATGAGAATACCGAATAATATAACTTTATTACCAATCGAAATAACGCCGAAAAATTTAAAAACTAAAAAGGGTACGTAAATTATTTTCAAAAAAATAATAAAAACTCTTCGACTAATATACTATAAACTGATGAATGATTTTAAATTTATTATACTATAAAAAAAATATTTTTTATTATATAACAATTTAATAATTTTAACCTTTAATATTTAACTAAACATTACTTTTTTACTTTGTTTATAATATAATACTTTATAAAGAAAAATCTAGTAACGCCGTTAATTTAACTCGACCGTTTGATCATCGTTAAATTTCTAAATTTATTCAAAATTATGAATATATTTTCGTTATTAAACAATTAATTACTAAATATAAAAATAAAAATAAATCTCGTTGCATATTTACATTTTTTCCATCATATTGTGATTATTAAAAGTTTTCATATCATTTTACTTATTATATTTACTAACTTAATTTCTCAGTATTTATTAAAAAAAAAGTTTAATCTTATTTTTTTTCTTATAAAATAACATTTAATTTTTATTTTAGTCATTACTGCTAGACAATCGGCAATTTCACAAGTAGTACAACAGAATTGTGTAACAACAATAATTAGGATATTTCTTCAAATTCAAGCCAAAAAAGAACCCAACGATTTAGATGCAGAATCTGTTTTAACCGACGTTATTTGGATACTCAGTCAATTATCTCAAAAAGGTATAGTGATTTTTAATTTTTTGCAATTAATAAAGACATATTTTAAATACAAATAGATATTGATAATGAAATTTTTAAGATAGAAAATCTAAATCTGGATAAATTACAATATTAACTTTAAAAAAAATTAAAAAATTAAATTCACTGAAATTTTTAACACGTATGATTTTTCTATTGAAATTTTAAAATTAGCATGTTCAATTTTTTTTTTATATTCTTATTAAATATTTTTAATAATATATCAAGAAATTTTAAAAGAATTATAAGAAGATTGCCAAAATATATGTCCTAAATTTGTTTTCAGATCCAAAATTTTGCATCAAAGCTCGCATGTTAGGCATAGTGAAGATAATACACACCATTTTAAAGAACAATATTAATAGCAATAAAATAATATTCCCACTTTTAAACATAATGAAACAGCTGTCCAAACATCGTAAGTTTACATTTAATAAAGTAGAGCTTTTCAAAATCCACATTTAAACATGTTATAGTCTCGAACACACATGAAAACATATTTGAAAATCTTTGTAATGAAACTGCGTTGAAATATTACTCTCTTTTTTTTGCTATTGAAATGAGAATAATCTTTGTATTTTAAGCAATAACAACATCAATCCTCGCTAGAGACGGAGTCATAACTACTTATGAAAAAGTTCTTATATCATTGGGTTTCTTACCTACGGCACGAATGAGACTTTGCCTCGATGCTATAAATTATTTTAGTAGAAATAGTAAGTTTATAAAGGATAGAGGATCGATTTTATTTATTTGTTTAATCTTCAAGCGGACCGTGCAATGTTTTTTTTTTCAGAAACATGCTCCATACAACTGATAAAAGCAGGTGTGATCCATATATTGCTGAGAATATTTGACAGGTGGGACAAGTATGAAGGAAAAATGAGAATTAAATTGTGCACACATATATTGCAAACTTTACAACATGTCTGTATAATCAGTAAGTATAAATAATTGGCTGTATTTCAAGTAGAATATATAAAATATTAACGCTATATTCATAGTCAATCGTGTGTATTCAGCAATATTTATTCATATAGCTTTCGAAATGCATGTTTGATTAGTGAATTTAACTTTATATAAACATTCGGATTTATATTAATGTGATTCAATGAAAAGATGGCAAGTAAAATTGTAATGTCTTCTCTTCATAATCAAATTTCATTGCAGTTAATTAATAGGAATTGATTTATAATTATTGACTGTGAACATTTTTTAAATGAAATATTGAATCAAATTTTAGCGTGGAATATTAAATGCAAACAAAATTTTATTATTCTATATATATATATATATATATATATATATATATATTTATATATATATATATATATATATATATATATATATATATATATATAATATATATATTTTTTTTTAATTATAATGTATTTCAGAAACTGGTAGAAGAACTATCGCCATCAAAAAACACATTCAAATTTTACAAAGATTTTGTCAACAATGTCCAAATGAAGATTCTTGCGATAGACTTTTAAACAAAGTCTGTTCAATTATCTGTTTGTGTGTAAATAATAAAGTGTTACCAGTTTCTTCGGCTAATCCTGCTACGTTTTCTTTAACCAATATATCATCTGGTAATTTGTTTTTTTTTTCATTTTTAACTAGATGATTTAAAAATAATAATTTTATGAATTGTATATATTCTTGGTATTCAGGTGATTCTTTGTATGAGGAAATGAGTTATAAAGACGATTTTACTGGTAGCAGTTCTGAAGATGAAAATGTTGACGATCATAATATATCCAAAGACAACAGTGATACAGGAACCGATTCGGATTGTATACAAGACGATAGTTTTGAAAGTAGAGCCAAAGGTTCCAACGAATTATTATTTATGAATGGAAATAATTTTATTTTTCAATCTTTATTGCGAGATTTAGAAGAACTGAAAAGGTAAAATTACATATCTTTTATATATATTTTTAAATTAAAATTTTTTAACAAATGTTTCATTTCAGATATAATCATTTTTATAAGGAATTTACTAGATTACAAAGACATTTAAGATTAATTAGAAGTTCTAAAGGCAATGTATTAGAAGATTCTAGCAATAGCGTATCGACGTCCGATATTAATATTAATAAATCGGATCGCTTTAATTTAATCCAAGGTTCACTTTCAACATCATCACCTTCTTTATTGTATTGTAATGATATTTTTCGAACATGGTTCAATATCAGTGTAAATAGAAATTACTTTAACATAGGTAAAATCAGAATATTTTATTATGGTTAAAAAAAAATCATCTGATGGTTAGAAATATCATTACGACGGAGAATTATTAAGATTCATTAGTTGCACGAATTTTCATATATAGATTGAACATTTTGTGATATTGTTGCGATTTGATTGTAATAATTTTATAATATTCTAGGTAGTGCATCTTGTTCTCTTAAGATATTACGAGACTTAGTTCCATCAGATACACAAGAAACATATATAACAGTAGCATCTAAGGTTAAAAGTATTATACCTTTTGTGAAAGTAGCATATCCTAATTTATCAGGTGGTGAAGCTCTATGTAAGCCTGAATATTTAAATCAAGTAGATAAAACTACGTGCAGGTAATTATTATTTTTATTTATTGTATATAATTTGAGATGAGACACAATATGTATATTTATTAAAATTTTATGTTTTGATTTTAGAAAAAAGTTAATTTTGTGTGTGGAAAGAGCAATTAATCCAGAATCTGTAATGAATGATGTAGTCTATGATCTGGATAGCTTATGTTCAAATGATTTATATAAATCTACCGATAGGTAATTTCATATTTGTAGGAATAAACTATTGGTTTTATAACGCTTAGTCTTCTTATTTTTCAATTCCAAGATTGATAGTAAATCTCTTATTTAGACCATCAGATATTCTGTAATATTAACTAATATTCAACTAGCAATTTTTTTTTCTCTTCATTTCGTATTTTTAATGTTTCTATTTATTCATAACATTGTAGGCATATGTTTTCTTATAATTATAAATATTCTTTTAGGATATTAACAAATTCAGATATTCAAAGACTTTCAAGTAATCAATATTTATATAAGAAATTAGAATTCGAATCTAGATTTGAATCTGGCAATCTGAGAAAAGCCATACAGGTTTTATATTTCAATATTATTTTCATAATATATGTAAACGATTTATACTACTTTTGTTTTTATCTATAATATCAGACTGGACCTAAGGAGTATGATTTAATTCTTATGCCGGACGTGAATTCGTCCAAACGACATCTGTGGTTCTATTTTGAAGTTAGTAATATGTCCAATAATGGTTCCTATGTGTTCAATATTGTTAATTGTGAAAAGTCTGATAGTCAATTTAATTTTGGCATGAAACCCGTTATGTATTCCGTGAAAGAGGCCACATTAGGTCGTCCTGGTAAACTAAACTTTCTTTATACGTTATCAAAAATATAGTATATATCTTGTAATTAAATTTTTCAAATTAAATTTCAGGTTGGGTGCGAGTCGGAACTGATATATGTTATTATAGAAATAGTTATCAATGTTTAAAAAATAAAGTTCCTAGTAAATGTTATTTGACTGTTACTTTTACTGTTGATTTTCCACATTCGAACGATGTGTGTTATATTGCATATCATTTTCCATATACATATTCACAAATGATGGTAAAGCAATTTTCTATTTTCATTATCTTTTGATATTCGTTGTGATTGATTATTATATAATTTTATGAATTGTCTTTTAGGCAAAAATTTGGCTGTGGTCTCAAAATTTATCACCAAACATTTACTATCGTGCAGAACCTCTGTGTTCATCGCTCAATAATAATGAAGTGCCTGTATTGACAATAACTGCTCAAGAAACTTCTGATAATCTTATTCAAGTAAATAATTTTGCACAATTGTATATTTAAATATTTTTTGGTTAATCAATAATATAAATATCGTTAAATTTTAGGATAGAGAAATCGTATTTCTCACATCCAGAGTCCATCCTGGTGAAAGTAACTCATCGTGGGTTATGGAAGGGACTTTGAAGCATTTGTTGGATGATTCGCCACTTGCTGATTATCTTCGATTATCGTACGTCTTCAAGATTGTCCCTATGCTGAACGTCGAAGGCGTCATAAATGGATGGTAAGTGTTCAATTTTACTATTTATAAATGAAAGGAAACTGGATAAATGAAACTAAAAAGATGTATTCTGTCACATATTTATATTTTAATGCATTTGAGAATAAAATGGTTGGTCAAAGATCAATCTTCACTTGGTAAAGCTTTTACATAATTAAAGTATACAATTATTTTCCTCTAATTATTTATCATTTTTATTTTACCGATAAGTAATATAGAGTGAATTAAATAGTTTCCTTACTTTAAAGTATCTATCTTTATGACCGGAACAATATAAGACTATCTTTACAATGAAACATTATTCCCCTCTTTCACCATTTTTTAAGCAAGATTTTGGCAAGTTATCATTAAAACGACATTTAGCAATGATTTAATTACCAAAATCTTTTAGATTTCATTGTAAAGATGCCTGGAATGTAAAAGTGTAAAAAATCTATATAAAAGTTCTCTTCACATAAATTTCCTCTCGTTTCAAAAAAAAATCAAATATTTTCAAATATTCGTTCGCATAAATATACATACATATTTTTAATATAATCTAACGCGACGCAAACCCTAAAAATACAATTTTAGAATTCTAGGAAAAAATAACTATGCTATATAAATTTAACTGTGATAATCTTTCTTATGTCCGTAGTTAAGTTTATCTAATGGTCCCATTAGAAACCCCATTACTATTTTTGTTATTTTTTTTAATCTTTAAATTAAACATGATGATTTCTATCGAAATTTACTTTAATCCTATTGTTGAAATGTCTTTAATATATATTCACATCTAGGATGAGATTTATAATCACATTATTGGGACGGAGCTGCGAGCACCTTTCCTGCAATCTTTTTAAGCAATTCAGATTTGTACGTTGTTACAATATCGGGTTCTATTGTTGATACATATTCGTCTTCGGAATTATTATTGGAAGAAGCTGCAACATAGGCATTAGGATCGTCCCCTTGCATGTAAGCGTTGTGATTGTATGGTCCCATAGTTGCTGAACCTTCTTCTTCCACTGAATTGTTAGGGTCGTTTGGCAATTGAGTAGGGTTGTCGTTTACGTCCACATCTCCGTCATAAGTACTTGGCACCAATGCTGCCTCTTTCTCAAGGGACTTTTCTTGATTGTCTTGTGAATGTTCATGATGATTGATTCCGGAATAATGGCCGTCTATCTGCGGTGGGTTTTTATGCGCTAAAGCTGAGGCGGCTTTCAGATGAGGGGATTGCAAACCATCTAATGAGCTTGGTCTCAATTTGCCAAGGAGATCATTAAGAGTGAAGTGTGTTGGTAAATGTTCTGAACGTGGTGGATCTGGGGACGAGCTGGTTATTGGTGGTGCTGTTGTTGTTGTCGTTAGAGAAAGAGGCTTCCTGTTTAAGAAATGAAAAAAATACATTAATTTTTTCATATGCTTATGATGGTTCCCAGCCGTTTAACAAAATGCCTTTTTGTATGAAAGCAATAATTAATATTATTTGCAAATAATTAATATTTTTACGAATTGGTCATTTAAACATGTTTAATTAGTTTCAGCTCCTTAAATGGGTTAATAATATGCGAAATAATCATTAATTCTATTAAATTACACCTACTAGCTATAAAAAGCTAACTGTATAAGGCATTACGATTTTCATAATTTAAATTTACATATTAATGTTATATCGAAATTGATATTTACATGACTGGAAACCAAGAATTAATTGAAATGTTATGTGGCAAATTCATGATGAGATACCAAGCAAAGCTTTTTTTTCCCATCCACCAAATAAGACATTTTAGAATAAGTAAATATCAACTATTAATAATATATTTAAATTCTAATTATTTACTTTTGTTAATGATATTAGTTAGTACAAATTTAGAATTGCGATGTTTTCTAAAATACATATACATAAAGGTTGGTGGTTGGGTATAATGAACATAATCAGAGGCTAGATTCCATGCCAGATTGCACTTATACAATTATGACATCGGTCTTGATCATACTTGCTTGATATCAGAGTTATCATGAAGCCACACTGATGTCAAAGGCCCATGAGCTCGTTTCCGTTTTGTTTCAACGGGTAAGGCACTGTTTAGAATCTGGCCGCTGGTCATCGGTAGCTTTGACTTGTATCTCACCTGTTAAAGGTTTTACCCCTGCGCCGAAGAAACTGGAATAGAGCCATAATTGTAGTAGTAGCATCTGGTCTGTTCGCAAATAAAGTCTTTAATATCACCACAGTGTTGCGGTTCCCAATGGAATGTTGGTGCTTTAAGTGCCACACATCCTTCACTTAATACATGTTCAGTTCTAAAAACGATTATCAATGATCGATCATAATTACATTACGATGTGTATCATACATAGATTTACAAAATTTTAATAAAATTACCCGTGTCTTGCTGTACGTTGTGGTGCCGTACTTCCTTGAGGAACATCAACTGGGTCCATACTCGCAGAACGAGATGGAATTGTCGCCTCATTTCCAGGAATGGTATATTCTCCTCCTCGTTTCATATAATTGAAGGTAGCATTGAATGGTAAACCAGTACTCATCCAAAGGAACATATCCGTTCCCAAATTATTGCCTGATGTCCAGAAATCATATTTTGTATATCCTAAAAATATCGTAATTTTTGTATTATAATAAAATATTTTTTTTTTTAATAAAAATTTGATATTCGTGTTTATATTTATCTAAATGTGCAATTTTATTCTAACACGAAATCAATTCGTTGAACAGTTCGGTTATTAACACTTCGAATGAGGCGAGAACTGGTAAATGATTGTCGACTACAAGTCTTCCTGTAGAAATACTAAACACACTAGACTGGATGATTTGAGGAATTTAAAAAACATGTGGTGTTGAATGGACAAGACCAGACAGGCGCCCGTCTTGCATCGCAACACGCTCCAAAGTCAATTATCTTTGTATGGACCACGGATTCAATTTGATATGAGAGCAGAATAATAATAAAAAAAGTAAAATCTATTATACATTTCAGTTTACGTATATTTTAATCGATATTTAAAAGTTAAACGTGATTATTATTGCTATCGATGTTGAACGAAAATCAGATGCGCCATCATCGCTGTCCGTTTTCTTCAGTTCAATTATTCAATTCTAAACACGTGTCTACTAATGCTATATTGCTATATATTATTCAATCGTATATCTATTTTACCATATGATTTTTACTACTAAAATTGTTGAAATAATTAGCATCCTAGTAAGAAATCTATCTAGTTTTATAAAATTTTTCAATCACTAGCAGAAGTCCTATCTTAAGTTGAATGACTAACAGTCAAAATTAGAACCGTGAAAATATGCGGCGATCGTAATACGAATTTTATTATCGTTTTACTTTCCTGCTCCAATTACATTTTTATTATTGTAATGTGAAAAAAATGGACACTTGATGCGTAATGTAAATAATGCGTTTCGCCATCGTGATGTAATAATATGGTTTGGACAACGACGAGTTGAACGTCCTCACCTCGTGAGGTTCACGCGTGAGCTACCGTACTATCTTTTATACTATTTGAATATTTCTCATCTTACCGGCATTTGTCAAGTATGTTGTGATGGAGTCGGCCTTTTCCTTGGTCTCGAACGATGCTAACTGAAGACCCAGTGACCTGCAAATATGAATTATAACTCGTCAATAAAGATTTTGAAACTTAATCTATACATACAACAATAGATAAAATAAGTTCAAATTAAATCTGATTAACTCTATTCTTTATATATGCAGTTATTTGGTCGCGGTTGTATTTCAGTACAAATCCGTGAAATTAAATCCATTTATTATTTTTCTATAGCGTGTCGCATTTGTATCATATTAACCGTTAGGGGCTTCTTTGTCAACTGTATCGTTCATATATATATATATATATATATATATATATATATATATATATATATATATATATATATATATATATTACATAAGGCGATTTTGTCTACGTGCATTTCCATTTTATACAGGATTTACAAGAAACGTCACTTCGTCCATCACCAGGTCGACCGAATGTTGATCGAACGGTATATATGGGTTCATTGAACAACCGCGATTGGCAATCATCGACGTAATAATGACGACAATATCGTAAAGCCTAATGAGAGAAACGTCTTAAGAAGAAGAAAAAAAAAGAAGTCTTAAGAACGTCGCGGAAGTCAAAGCCCGTTTGAATAATAAGAGCAATTCATTTCTTCCAAGATGACAAAGTTGATTATAATGACGACGAAGAAGCCTGAAGAAATAATAGAAAAAAAAAGAAAATCGAAAAAAAGACGACTTGGATGTAACGGTATCGAGAAGATGACAAAACGGTCGATTTATCATAATTTATCGTAGAAAAAAAAATAGGCAACTAACTAGTTCAGTGGTTGTTAACCTTTTATTTAAATCGAAATATTCAAAATAATTCATCCATATTTTACCATTCTTATGTCATCATAGTAGTATTAAATGTGCCTTATAATAATTTTATTTTTGTTAAATTAATTGCATAGCTAGTGATCTAATATCGTAAAAAAAATCAAAATATAAAGATTCGATAAATCAAATATAACTACCAATAATCACAATTATATTTATTTGATTATGTATATATATTGAATATTAAAAAAAACATTAATTATAAGAAACTGTTAAGTTTAAGACATCAATTGCCAACCACTCAACTAGTTTGTCGATTTAAAATAAAATATCCTGTCTTAAACTATGGCCTCGGGCTCAAGAATTTTGCACAATTAATCTTAATACCTGAGTAATTTAGCACGTCGCTATTTGCATAGAAACAACTCAATATACAATGGCATAGTAAATGTTAAATAATCACTTTATAGCTAGTCTCTTTTTACTGTGTTCACTCACCTGCAATACTGGTATGCCAAGAAATAATTGAGTTCTGGACTATAGGGATTCATGCGCGATACGAAGTACTGCACGCCGTCCAACTGGATGGTCGTTATCCTTTGTCCTGTAACAAACAATGGACGTTATGTTGTAATGTTAATACAGTATTATATGTGTGTTTTTTAACCTTCTCAACATCAGTCGAATATATACAGCTTTAAGAGGTTAAATTTCGACATCACAAAAAAAAACTTTAATTGACTCCTATTAGTGTACTGGTAAATTTGTACATTATTCTTATGATTCGACCATTAATCTTTTAATTATACAAGCTACAACTTGTTTTTCCATATATAAAATAAAATATTTTTTTTAATATTTTACATTGCGCGTAGAAATATAAAGGAATAAAAGCCTAACATATATCACGTCTGTGTAATGTTCCGAACAAGGTAACAGAGGTTTTTTTTTTTCATGTCTCGGTTATTCCTTGCACCTCTGGTTCGCTAGATTTACATTTGCGAGCTATGGGAATAAACAATAGTCTGGGGTCAACCGTGACCCTGGCCCTCGTCGAGGTCAACACGTGAGGTCGAACTGGTCAAACTCCTCGTGGCGCCTTTTAAGCGAACACGATCGTCTCTTGCTCGTTCTCATTATTTACACGGGTGTTTGCTAATCGTGAACGTGTCGAAAGACGAACGAATCTTCGGGCAACGTCTCAATATGGTCGGCCATTGCATTTAGTCCCATGGATGATGATAATGAGACGATTCGATGGATGATTGGTGTGAAAAAGTTGCCTCGAAGCGCTTTGATTATATAATATAGTGTTGTCAGCCTTCAATTTTAACGCGATTAAATTTGTTAATTTGGCTCTAAAATTTTATCTTCTATATATGGTTTTTCTTCTTCTGAATGAAAGATTTCATAAAATTCCATCATTAACGTTTTGATTTTCTAACAATAAAATTTATATCAACCGTCCTTTGCATTTTTATTCACCTCAGTACACTTTATGCTCCATTTCAGATCGCATAAAGTCCATTAGATTCAAATGATAGTTTCAAAGTGGTTTTCCAATCTAAAGGAAATCGTTACAATTATTATTTTACGGTTAACAGTGTTTCAGATGAAAAAACATTTTGTATTTATGTTTTTATTAAATTTAAAAGAAAAATATATTTTAATTCATTGCTCGTACATTGAGAAATGTATGCTTATACATTTATTTTTCTATACTATCAGTTGCTCGTGGAAAATCATTGCTTAATGATCAATATAATTATTTTGGATCACTCAAAGACATGCCACGAAATTATACCTCGGATGCGCCGACGCAAATAGTCAAATGATGCACATTCACCTGCAGCAGCATCGAAGAAACGCATCCAACCGGTCAGGCACTTCCTTTCATTAATTTATACGATTTCATAATAGTCGTCGCTCGAACGTAAAACTCCATTTCTATCTTGTATATTTACATACGTCGAGATTTTCAATGTCAGTGAACGACGATGAACCTTCTTCGGGCGAGGATGTCGCGTCTTTTTTTTATCATCGTCGACAGATAGATGGATGAAAAGACTCGAAAGAAAAAAAAAATGGCATCGTTGCGAACGCTGCTTTTAAAACTTCACGTGAATTTCCCAAATCAGCTCAACTTTTTATCCAACTTCGAACTTCACACGTGTGTGTATGTATCGTAGTCGTCACTTCCGTTTCCGACGCCCATTTAAAATGTCGAAGATACGTGACCTGCACGACGATCGTTTCCAACATGCGCCATGAGTCATGTATTTCTTCAATGGGAATATATCGGCGCATATTTGTAATATAACCAAGAAAACGTTATTTTTGTTTGTAAAATATTAATTACATTTTAAAATAAATTATCAAACAATATATTTATTATTGTTATAAATCAGATTTTACACAAATATATAAATTAAAAGGTGAAATTTTTAATGAATGTAGATATTTTATTTAATATCGGTTGTATATGTGACCGATTCAAGATTTCATTTATCATTAAATCTTGGTGTATTGCAAGATTTCTGTCTTCGATGTAACCATGTTTTTTTTTAACCAAACGAAAAAAAAAGAAATAATGGAAGAATAAAGCGACCAACTCGCGCGTGCAAGTGTAGCACGCAGTGACACAAAGCCAACTGTTCAAATAAAATAAAATAGAAAAAAAAGTAATGCGATGGTGTAGAATGTGCTTTTTCCTTTCTGCATTTCTAATGAGGAAACCTTAAACACGAAGATTTCATGTTTCGCCAGCCACATTCCAGAAACCCAAAATAAAAAAAAATATGGTTCAATTAACGACCGTACAACAGCCGACCGGTCATAGATTCTATCATAGTATATATATGGTAGTTCAAAATTGGGCGACGACAGTATTAATATATTAATATCACTCTAGTGATATGTCCTTGTTTTTAACACATAACGTTAGCAAACATTTCAAATTTACAATTTTGTTTCGAGTGCAAATATAAGGTCGCCACGACGATAAACCAGACCGAAGTGGTTCCATCCGGATGAAAAAAAGTTTCCTTTTCGCTCGAGATCAAATATTTGACGATCGATTAAAGAGTTTGCGTTACACTTAGGGCCAAGATATGCCCCAAGTGCATCGGTAAACAATGAATGAAACGAAGAGCACCAAAAAATAAACGCATTTCTAGGATAGAACAAGAGATGGGCATGAATGCGGTTCGTTGTCGTACTGCGCTACGTAGCAAACTAAACAAACAGTAACCATAATAATATTCCACGTGTTTTCCTCTATGCATATATTTTCGTATTTAAAATATAAACATAATGAATTTTATATTTATTTTTATTTTATAATGTTGTTAAAGTTGCCTTTGAATTATATTAAAATAAAATATATACGACTTATTTATACTTAAATATTTAATTTTCAGCTCATTTCTCATAATATTTATATTTAATGTCTTCGTGCAAAAAGAAAAATAGAAATTTTCAACAAGATCATTATAGAAAAAAAATATATTAAAATTATACTTTAACACTTAATTATTTAAATTCAATATTTTCTCAACAACGTGATATTAATAATACGTTTTGTCACGAATAAATGATAAAATTGCGGATAATATAATAAAATAACGCATATCAAATTATTTTATGATTAAATGATGAGTTTAGACTTTAACCTTTCGGTTTAATTTATAACTATTTTTTTTAATCTTTACATATATAATAAATAATTTGAGTTATATTCAATCTTGCGGATATAAGTTGAAGAGTTTCAATGAATAACTGAATAAATTAAATCACTTCAGTGTCTGAAATTAGATTTATATTGCTTACAATCAATGTAAACTCTTGGTAATCTTTAGAAAACTGGATCTCTATTTAATTGAATTCCCTCCCGCCGATTTTAAAGTCTCAATCAAAAAATATATTTTATAATAAATACAGTATTTTATTTACATTGGAGAACGATATCTGATTTTTAAAAAAAAAAAAAAGCAAATGCGTAATCGTTGAATATAATGACAGTAGCATTCATGACCATTTTAGTTCGATGGTGAATACCTGACTGCGGCAACGATTGCTGCTAAATATAGACTAAGACGAGTTTATTTTCTACTCTTGAAAGCTTTCAACTTAAACTTCAACAAGTTCCGAAGTCATTCCAATGAAATTATCTCGGATAAATACTGCATATATAGGATCATTTTGTTCTGCACTCGTAACCAATTTACGATGTCATATTTACGTTTTCTGGTCATATATATCATATATATATATATATATATATATATATACATTAATAATAATTTAAACCCATATTCGAAACGAACTGTTCTCGTTTATAAATTGACCTCTCGCGTTAAAATTAACCTGTCTAGAGGTGAGAATTTGACTCTATTTTTTTTTCTTGCCCATCTTGCATATAATGACGATCAGACCTGAACGTCTTCGATGTGAAATTTCAGAGCCGACGGCATTTTATTCAAATTCAGTACCGCCTCTACAATATTTCACAACAATGCATATTATATAATATAATGTAATTACAGCGTATTGAAACAACAATAATAATAATGATGGATGTTACTGAAGTACAATAAAATTTTTCAATATATTAATAATTTTTGTTAGTGGGATGCAACGAAAATGTCGTCTCGAAGAAATCATTTTAACGTCCAAAAAATAATTAAATCTTGCTATTGGACGATTGTTCATCACTACTTTACGAACAAATTGCCTCATCACTGTATAATAATATCCATTTAGCATCCATTAAAAGAACATATTTTCCACTGGACACCAATGAAAAAAAAACCGATAATAAATGAACCTCGACTTCCTTCACACAATACGAGAAGCTCATCAAATCATCTGACTTTTTTTTATCAACAAATAAATTCAAGGTTTGGGATTTTGAATTAAACGTCTAACTACCTGTCCATCTTCAATTCGGACCACACCGTACTCTGTAGCGGAGACGCCGTGTTATTGTCCACATTTTTTTTTTGTTTTTGTTAATCTTCGGTTATTTTATTATTCCGATGTTGTTATTTGCCTCCTAACCAATATATTGTGCTCGAGGATGGACGTGATGCCCCTAGGGTTACATCACCGAGCCGCAAACAACCATTAAAGTGCCACGTTTGATCCATCACAATAATTACAATCTCACGAGAAAGGTACAAAAATTAAATTAATATCAACGAGTCGGATAGGGTTACAAAAAAAATGTATATATATATATATATATATATACATGTAGATAGTGGACGGGCAGCGTTATTGCATAACATACGTGTTGGTCAGATCCTTGAACTTGATCCGCGACTAATCGTATATTGCGCCATTGCTATTATGATTTTTAACCCTTCTTCGCGGTAATTTTTGATTTTGATCAATAGTTATTATATATGTTGGTTTGAAAAAAAAACGAAGAAGTACTTGAACGAAATATAATTACGTAATTAATATATTTTGTACACTTTTTTTTTAACCACGTTCGTTGTTTGTTTTTTGAATAATATCAAAATTAGCCAATTTATTATTTTTTTTTAAGAAAAAAAAAATATTTTTAATAAATTCAAAATTATCGTTTAAAATTAAAAATATATTTATAACACCATATTTCCATCGGACATAAATCATTTTTCCTAATTTATATTTTACAGATCGATTTGTTGAACTGTAAATATTTTAAAAACTTATGAAAAGTCAATGCTATTAAAAGCTATATAATCCGGATTCACGTAACAAAATGAAATATTCTTCGATCGTCCCCTAATAAGGAACACCCGACAATTCTGTTATGATGGTCATATATTTATATACATATATATATAATAATAATAATAATATTCGTTTCGTAGTGCATGACTATGATGATGATAGTCGTATACAAGATACCCAATCACAATACATCGTCTGGGTCCCCTCGTCCAGTTAGTTAATTCGTATTCATTGTAAGGTGGCACGACTAATATGCAGCTAATTGCGTATTCCGACGATGAGGACATCGCGTTTCCGTCCATTTGCCGAGGAAGGAAAACACCAACAACCACCACTTCATTTTATTTTATATTATATTTAATAAGCATAAAAATATATATAAATTTATTATTCGTTATTATATTAAAATACGCCACCCCGATGCGATAGAACGATTCGTCCCGTTTTATGAATTCAAACCGCGTGTTTCAACGTTCATTGTTTAACGCGTTTCATTAACATTTTTATTTTCCCGTACAACGACAAAAAGATCGTCGTCTAGAATGTATTTAATTTCATTAAGATCTATCCAATTCACAAAATCAGAATTTCACTACATATGCTTTATACTATTTAAATATATAAGCGATTTATTTAAAAAGTATAAATATAGAACATTTTCATATCTATCTAAGAAAATATAAGAATTTGATTATCATAATAAAAAATTGAAAAAAATGACAAATATCATATATAATATAATAAACTGGACTTGTATATACATATATATACTCAAAAATAAAAATTTAATTCTTTTTTAAATCATATTTGTGCATTAATCACTAAATATTAATTATGCACATATTTTTCTGTCTTTAAACGCGTAGCATTTTTTGGTTTCCATAAGGACAAAAAAAAAATTGCTAATTTAAATTCAATGATACTGTTTGTGATATTTTGAATTAAAACGATAGCTATATTTATATAATTTTTTTTTCGATACAAAACTGTATTAAGCAATGTAGACACATTAAAATTTACATCCTCGCTTCAGTTTACAATATCATTTTTCATAAGCGTAAATATAGTATTTATTGCATTAATTTATATGTAATGCGTTTTCAGTTACATTAGTGAAAGGAAAAAAAATATAAATAATATATGTACAAAAATAATTAGAGCGTAATCTATGAATTGTCAAAGATTTATCAATTTTCTCTCATTGAACGCTAGACTTGTAATAAAATATTTTATTATGAAAATTCCAGTGGTGTTGAAAGCTCTTGAATTTTTTTTTATTTGCTAAATATTTATAGAATTATATTAAAATTTAATATTTATATAAATTTCAAGAGCAAAAAAATAATAATAATGTCACCGCATTGCATAATTAAATTTAACCGCTTATATTATAGTATTTTAATGTAAGATTTGATCTTAGATTTCGCAGAATGATAATCAACACCTTAACCACATTACCGTTATGAACATCATTATATTAATATTATACGATAAATTTAAATATAATTTTAATCGTAAATTATTCTCACCCCCTCCCTACTTCCCTCCCCTTCCGTTCTATATTATTAGACATGTTTTTACTATTGCGCTGTTGAGTAATACCTGTAATACCTGATGTGCAAATTAGCGGGTAATTTACATGAATTTAAATTTTAATTGTAACATCGTTACACACATTCGCAGCAAGTTGCGTGTGAATTTTCTACACAAAAAAAAAATATGAAAATAGATAATAATTATACGCTGCTCACATATTAAATTAACTCTAAATTGCACGCTTACGGCAAATTCTTCGTCATCTATTCTTTTTCTTTTTTTTCGACCACTATGCAAAGCTGTTCTTGGTTCGTGGAAGACTAACTTTTAAACAGCGAAGAAACTTAAAGTGCAATGGACTTGAGAGTTGAAAGTTCGTCTTTCATACGTCACATTTATTCTTTCCATTGATGTTAACATAAGTGCTTGCATTTATAATTTGTTATCTGCATCGGTGATTCGGTGCTTTTCAATCTTTTTAAATTTCGAATTTTAATAATTTTAAGTTTTAAAACATATTTATAATAAAAATAGTAAATAATCATTAATAATATTTTTTTTTGAAATATTTAACTGTGTTCTTACAATATAAATAAAAGAATTAATAATGATTATACTGAGTTGAAGTGTATTATATTGTAAATTATGAATTCAATTCTATAATATGCTAGCAATATTAAACTTATCCATATAAAAAAATAATAAGATAAACCCTGTCAATATTATCTAATCGTTAATACTATGAACCCGAACTATGACTTACGAGTTTAACGATTGAATGTAGTTGAACTCTCATTATTTTAGTGCTTTTGTTAATTTACTATCAAACATTTATAATTATAAATATTAATATACTCATATTATGAATTTTGTGATTATAATTTTTATATATTTTTCAAAATTTATTAAAAAATGTAATAAATTTGATAGACGATTCGAATATTTAGAGATTCAAAAAAATAATGAAAATTAACATAGTTTATATTTTTATGATAAAATAAAAATAAATATTTAAATAGTATTCAATAATAGGAAAAAAGTGAGAAAATTTTAATATCATAATTATATTCGACACTTTTATTTTGTTGATTATTTTACTGATATATGTTTATAAAACGTATGAAAACAAATATATCAACAAACACAAAACTTATAATAGGAATCATTCAAAATACACAACATGAACCGTAAATTTTAAACGTTAATCGTCAACATGTTTATATATACCATATATATATATATATATATATATGTTACCTGTGGCCACAGCAGCGAACGCCAACACCAACCAGGCAAGCGCCGACATTGTGAACGTTAAAACTCGACCGTCGTTAAATCAACCGAAATACGTCGTATATAGACGATTTACCGACTAATTTTTTTTTTGTTTCGTTTTATTTTTGATGTTTGCTATCGAACTCGACGGACGGCACCTGTTATCGCGACGTCTGACAAACGAATACGCGGGCCCGCGCACACTCTTCCCTTTATAAGCGAACAATTCCCGTGACCTCCCTCCCTCGCTCCGTTACATGTTCGTGTATATATATATATATAATATATATCGGCTTTAGGGAGTGCGCGCGCGCATGCGCACCGCCTGCACTTTAATTCCCGGGAATTGAACGGCGCATTCCCGGGAAACGCTCCGATGATGATTCATCACAAACTCGAGAGCTTAAAGCGTCGCAGATTCTAACCAAAGATCTTAAATAAATATATTTATCTGCAACGCTACGACCGGCAAGGGTTAATTTTTTTTTAATTCTTAACACCGACTACTTTTACATTAATAATTTTATGAGTTGCATTATTTTAGTAATATTAAATACGCATAAATTTTACAATGATTTATAGATCAAATTTTTAAAATTTAACTGTTTTAATTTAATTTAATTGTTTAACCCTTTATTTCAATATGAAAACAAATTTTGTTGCAATCCTTAAAATCTGTTTAAAATCCCATATAAATTTAACGAATCAGTAGTAATAATTATAATACAACAAATATCTAATTAGTTCATATAATTGTCATATTTTTATTATTTTACCTGTATTAACAAATCATTACCAACTGTCCTGAATTTATTCATAAAAAAAATAATCATGAAATAAAGGATTAAATAATAGTGACATACAATTATATTAAAATTTGTATTTTTTTTTAAATTAAAATTTTAAATTACCAAAAAATCTAATATTTTATATCATTATAAATATTTTGAATTAAATTTAAAATATTATATTATAAATACAACATCCGATAAAAATATTTTCGTTTATTAGCATATTTCAACGCGAATATATAATGATGTTGATTATTTCACATAATAAAATATAAATTAGAATCGAGACTCAAGTTTACAAGGACTCTACAATTTGTATATTATAATAATCATTATACATGTGGAAACTTTATTTTATTTTTTTTACTAGAAATTATATATGTAATTACCATTGTTTGCGAAGAACGGAAAAATCTAAAATTACATCATTATTTTTATACGCAAACGTTATATTACGGGATTTTTACATTAGAAAGTTATGTTTTCAAACGCATATTTAGTCTTTGGTAAATACTTGAGAGAGAGCTTTTTTCATATTTTATTTATAAAATTTTTTTTCTTATTTTCTTATTAAATTATTATATATATATATATATATATATATATATATATATATATATATATTCCGTTTGGAGACCTCCGATGTCGACGATACTGTAAAACTATTGTTGAAACCCAGTAACGAGATCTCATTAAACGATGAACAATGCTGAACGATCCAAAAATGGTCAGAAGGGCATCCGAGACTATCGTGCTTAAAAGTCCGGCTTCATTATAATCCTAACCATTGTTCGAAAAGTTCGCCAATGCAACAAACGGCAAATTCATAACTTTTTTTTAAAATATTAAAAACTGTGGCGCCACACAACATACCGACGTTGCTCCCGAGGTACCAATGTTAATCATGGCGAATGTTGACTATTAATTCACCGTATAATACCTCGTGTAAGTTAATGTGAATTATGCATTAATAATAACAGAGATAGGTTTCATAAGATAAGACCACGTTTACTAATGGTGTATTAATGGTATATGATAGACAATTAGTCCTCTTTAATGATGTTTGAATTATTAGGAATCATGACACATCACATGACTATTCTTCAAAAATCTTTTTTTTTTATATTTAAAATATATTATTATAACATTTCAATGTTAGCCATTTAATGCTTTTAGACGAGCGCTGCTCGGGCGCGCCACTCGTGCCCGAACGTACTAACCCGAGTACCGCTCGCAGGTTTCAACTTATTTGTAGTTTATAATAATACACGAACGATCTATACTCGTTGGACATAAATAAAATAAAGAATCTAATATTGATAGTCACATTTTTGTGAAAAAACCCGAACATTAAGTGGTTAATGATCTTTTTTACTAATAAATATATATTTATATTTTAATTCAAAAAATATACTATGCATAAAAAATATATTTATTTCCTATTGACAACTTTTTTAAAAAAATAAACGTAATCCATCAATTTTTAAATGATAATAAAATCACGTCCATAAATTAAAGCTTTTTATTTTAACACTAAAAACAAAAAGCTTCACTTGCAATGTTATTACATAACGCGTAAATCTAGTGCACTTGTTTATACAGCACTTTTCACGACATCGATCAATTATTACAGTACGGATAATACACAAATGAAAAATTCGCTCGAATCTTTATAAAATAAATAAATAAAAAGTAAAAACAAGCAATGGCACGACTAGAAAAGCGTTCAATTTAATCCGATCTCATCAGACGCGTTTCCATGAAATTACCCGCATCCTGAAAAATCGCAAAAAAAAGTTTCAGGATAATTGCGATTAATCGCAAATTGCGCTCACTATAGGCGCGATCGATTCGCGATTACTCTGCGTGAGGTCCTTTTTTCATCTCAATATATATTGCTTTCGATGCATAGATCATACTGATTATAAATATTGACCGTGTTTTAACGTGCACATTATAAAGAATTATATACCTGTGATCAAAAAGTAAGGTAAAATTGTTATTTAAAACTCCCGGGCATTAGGAAGGCGGGGAAATTGTAATTTTTTTCCTTGGTTGGTAGGACTATTTATAACATTTGTCTCTTTGTCAAAAGGTTTAATTATTTCCGAAGTACACGTATTTTTACAACTCTTGGTTCCTTCATCACGATAATGCATCATGTCATATTGAATTGGTTCTTCGCGACTTTTTTGACAAAAACTCGGCTCATATCTTTCCGCAACCACCGTATTCGTCTGATTTGGCTCCATGCGACTTCTAGCTCAAAAGACCAATACGGGGACGTCATTTTGACACGCTTGAGAAGATAAAAACTGAATCGAAGAAGGTCTTAAAATTTATACCGGAAAAAGACTATTCCAACTGTTTCGAGGACTGGAAAAAGCGTTGGCAAAAGTGCGTTTTATCGGATGAGAATTACTTTGAAGGGGATGAAATTGATTTGGAAGAATAAATAAAGAATTTACATTCTATAACCAAATTCATCTTACTTTTTGATTATAGTGTTATGATAATAATTTGGTTAAGAACTGATGAGCTCAAATTTTAAAATTGAAAGATAGATCTAAAATAACATTTAACAATTTAAACTGATAGCTTTCAAAAGTACATAACGAAACACTCTATCAATAATTACGGATTTTAAAATGAAAGAAAATATTATTATTAAATGTTTTGCAAAACTAGTAAGATGACTAGAAGCAAAACTAGCAGTGTTTCCATCAGCATCTTGAAACTCAAGAGAGGTCAAGGTCGTAAGAAAATAATAAATACTACTTTTTCTTCAATATCATCTGCAATCGTATGAAAAGTAAAATTTTCATTCATTATTGGATTAAATTTAGATGATAAATTTATACATATTATTATACATTTAGCTTCGTAATAACTTTATCTATATTTATTATAGATAGAAATCGTTTTGTTAAGCTATTTTTTTCAAATGAAGTCATGTATTATTAAGCCTTTTATATATTATGTAAAGTGAAATGTGATTATCTCGTAAAATATGATTCTATAATACTCAAAAACTACATAATAGTAATGCGCATCCTATTTGTGACATTAATTTATATCTAAGACGATCAAAAATCAAATAGTTTAAATATTTTAAATGGAAAATAGATACGATTAAAATAAATTATAATTTTATATAATATTTAATACAGCTTTTTTAAGTTTGTCTTTTGAGATTTATTAAAAAAATATTACCAATTAGCACTTTTTATTGATATTAAAGAAAGTGATGATGAGATGAAAGTTGTTGTATAAAATCAATCATAGTTATTAAACAGCTTTTTATATTATTAAATATTGTATATAATTCTCATATCTAACATGTTCTTAGTTTAATATTACGAAGAAAAAATTTAAGAATCAATTTTGAAATTTTATTACATTTATAATGAAGCCAATGAAGATTATTAAGGCTGATTAAAATTAATCAGTAAATCCAGAATCAGTCTTATTAAAGGTCAAGATGAATATAAAATTTTTAATATTTTTTTTAAATGAATTCTTAGAAATTCTAAAAAATATAATTGTATTTAAAATAGAGGTATATAACATAAATGGTGTTTTGTGATTTTAATTCTGAGTTGCTAAAAAAAATTATATTTCTAAGAAATTTAATCCGTTCTTAATTCAGCATAATAGATTTTATTGTGTTATTTTTGTAATAATTTAATAAAAATGAAATATTATTTTTCATTGATATTTTTATGATTAAGAGTAAATAAGGTTTACAAAGCATCATTTAAAAGTATTTATGGATCAAAACTTGTTTACAAAAGAAAGAACTTTTTTGAAACTTTTTCTTATTTGCAGAAGAAAGTTTCTCGATGAATTTCTCATCGCTATTTAAATTAATTATGACTATTAATTATCATTTAAAAAAACACTGCAAATCTCATAGTTTCATGGTATAAAAACTTACACATTCAAAATATATAATTGTAATAATTTATTCATGATGGATATGAATTGAAATTAAAGAAACATTCGCAATACATCAAATTATTAAATAACAAACTGCACGGACAAATTGCCGATAGGTTCACATCAGGTTAAAAGTCGTCTGATGAAGTCGCATCATCATCATCATCATCATCATCTCATCATCAGATCGGCAATAAGGTAACAACCTCGAATGGAATTCTTTCGAAGCCAGATCCGATTAATGGCACATCCCCGTGTATTCGACGATGACATCATGCGCTGAATTCCGCTTTTCATCGTGGATTTGCAACGCTCAAAGACAAAACCGAGCAAAAAGCTAAGAACCAGAAGCGGAATAAATAGCCGACGATCGGAACGAGAGACGTGTCGGGACGAGGGGAAGGTGGTTTAAGAAAAAAAAAAACAAAAAGAAAAAAAAAGACGTCGAAACTAGTCTTACTTTATTTTTCGCTCGAGTGCCGCGTTCACTGTGAACGGTGCTCGTTTCAGCCGACATTGCACACGCGATGGCGAAAAAACGAGTTCGTATCCTAACAGTCTTTCGATTTATAAAACGTCGTTTCCTGAGGGCTTATGGCGCTAAAAATACACCATATATTCTATACGTAATATGAATGTATATTTACATACAGTGGGACTCCGCTTTTCGTCATCTTATTTTTTATTTTATAATATTTTATAATAAGTTTATATAAATACGTCCTCTCTGTCAAATTATTTTCAGTCAAATGAAACATGAAATTAATGAGTCAATCCTGAAAAAAATAAAACTATGAATTTTGTTTTTTATACTAAAAATAATTTTATCTATTTGTTACCTTTTTTCAAGCATCTTAATATTGTACAAAATTTTTTTTTTGTTATATCACTTATTCGATTTATTACATTTGGCATATTTAAATAATCATCCATTATTAATATTTAATCATTTTAATTTATAATTTATATCGATTTATAAGCGGAGTTCAACTATTTATATGTATATTGCACGCATTAAAAAAATATATATAATCAGGTTCAAATAACGGTTTCAAGAGTCCAAATTTTTTTTTAAATGCGATTCATTTGGCGAGTTTGAATGTCGAGTTTTGGCGAGTATTTTTTTAAATTAATAGCAAAACGATCGTATAAAAATCGTAATTGTTATATTTGCTGGGGTTTTCTTTTTAATTTAAAATATAATAAAAATTCATAAATACATTCTTTCGATAAGCTTTCGTTTTCCTTTCAAAGACATTGTATAATTTATTAACACCTGCAGTTAGAACAATATTGATTTACCATATTTGATTTTTGTTTTCCGGTAAATCGTTGCATTCAAATAAGGTATCTTGTATTATTGAAAATACAAGTATAAAATATATCAAAAATCAAAAAGGAAAAAATTGAAAATCATGAAAAAAATATGTATTTTAAATATTTTAAACAATAAATTTGATAATTGCAATATTTTTTTTGATATGTACATTTTATATATTTGAATAATAAATTCCGTATTCGTTTTTATGATATATATTGTTTGAATTATTAAAATTATTTAAAGTTCAAATATAAAATATATAATTCAAATATTGTGTAAAATATGTCACATATATTTGTTCTGCAAAAATGTAAAAATTTATCTTCCAAATTTTCTTTTTATTTTCAAAACTAAAATATGAATTAATATGATTCATTTTCATTTTTTTGGGAATTTCCAATTTTCTTTACATAAAAAATCAATATTATATATTAAAATTTTGATTTAGAACTCATATTGACATATGAAATTAACATTGCCAATTTATATATAATACTAATAAATCATCATCTTCAAAATTAGATATAGATAATCGAGATAAATACTATTATGTCATCCATTTATTTATTACATATATATAAAATATAATTTATTTCTTATACGCTATATATTTTTTTTATCATTTTTATCGCATTTATCAAATTAGAATCATAATCGAGCATTAAAAGCAGCGTACATAAGCATTCGTGTTAACATTATCCATATTTTTGTATCAATTTATACAATAGTTGATTACTTTGACGTACATCTGGCATTACAGTAACGAGTCATTACGATCTCGAATCGCAATTATCGCACAATTAACGACACGCTTTTAATAGAGGCCGATTTTTTTTCTTTGAATAAAAAAAAAAGAAAACAAATAACTCTCATGAAAATTGTGCGTGATTTATCATTCGAAATGGTCTCGATTTCGCTTTACGCTTTCGTCGTTTCTTTTTACATTTTCGTGTGCAAAAATATTTTCAACATTTCAAAATATTGTTGAAAATATTGTGTAAAGTTTAAAATATTTTTTCTATTGTTATTCAAAATAAAAAAAAAGTGGAAACACTACAAAAAGGTGAAAGATCTTGACCTCTCTGTGAAATTTATTAGTACCAGTTGAGAATTTTCATTTTTATGTATAATTTTTTTTAACACTTTGCGGTCATTCGCATTTTTTCGATTGCATTTCTTTAAATTATTGATAAAAAAAACACGTACATTAAAACGTATTTTTTATTTATTTATTTTAACGATATGTAGCCGTAATAAAAAAAATTAACGATTACAAGATAACATTAATCGTCGTAAAAAAATCTGAAAATATCGCGTTACTAACTAATTATGTATTTTTTTTTGAATTTTTATTAAAACACTAACTAATGATGAAAAAATATCACGTAAAATTTTACCATATAAAGCATAATGTAACTTGAATATACTTTATATCAGAAATTCTCAACCTATTGATTTTTGAAAGATATAATGGTTGTTTTAAATATATATTTTTTCAATGACATTTTAATTTTTTATATCAATATTGATAAAATATATAGCAATCGTTAAATTTAAACAAATATAATGTGTTCCATATTGTTAAAAGTGTTGATGTTAGTCACATTTGTACTGAAACACACCGCATATTTTTATATACACTTTAAATTATTTTCACTTGAGAAATATCTTTTTTTTTAATCCGAAATATTATATTATTAATCGACTTTTTTTATTAAAAGAAAAAACTCGCAAGCGATTCAAAAGTATGCGAATTGTCGTTAATTAGGAGAATAACGGCGAATTCGCCGTAAAACGATTCGTAATATTGCATTAATATATATATATATATATATATATATATATATATATATATATATTTTTTTTTTTTTTCACATGGCGCTCGTATATGGCGAATTAATTACGCTCACTATTGTTGTATTGTTTACGCGTGCTCGGTCTCGCGCGTATTTTCGTACGAAACGAATTAATCGCGCGACCCGCGATGAAAAATAATTCCACCGTGACAATTATTACTCGCGGGGGCCATTGTTAATTTTTTTTAAATTACTTTTCGCATATTTTTATTTTCCTCCGCCGCGGTTCAATGCTGTTTTTATTCTATTTTTCTATTTTTTTTTTTTTTTTGGAATTAAATATTTTGGAATGTCGTAATTTTCTTGTGAAACTCGCGTATAATAACTTTATTATTTTTTTTCATATATTAATTTAAATTTATTAAGAAAAAATCTATACTCACATTTCTTTTTTTTAAATATATAACTTTTTTTTATCAATAAAATATTTTATATTACATCTTATATTATTTAACATAATATAAAATAATTATTAATATTTTTTATACAGCAATTATTATAAAATAGTAATATCAATAGTCTGCAAATATTTTTATATTTTAAATATAATGAACTGTAATTTATAAAATATTAGTAAGATAAAAATGTTTAGAAATAATCATCTTTTTACTAAAATATACTACATATATTAAAAAAAATATAATATAATTTCTGTACGATATTATATAATCGATAAATCGTAAAATTACAATGTTGCTGTAATCTCATTACATAAATATTTTATTAGACTATATATAATCGTAAAATATATAAATGCATTATCAAAGTGTGGTTAATGTCGAATGCAAATCGTTTTATAGATGTGACACTAATGATATATAAAAATGAAATAGTGCACTTGAATCAATATTTAATAGACTTCAATATCAATATTTTACTTATAATAGATATCTATTTTTTTCTAGTTTTCACTTAAATAAACTGCTGTTTTATTTTCTAGTTCATAAAAAAAGTCTTCTTTTACATTAAATTTATGTATAATTTATTTTACAGTCAGTTTTTCCTTGGAAAACACATAATGAAATTCAAAACATCGGGTATTACATATAATTTTTCATAAAATATGTCGGGTTGTGTTATTCTTTCAAATTTTTATTATATTTTTAACACAGACATGACCTCAATTTTATATGTATTTTTTTTTCAAATCGATATTTTTTAAAACTGCCTCGAATTTTAAAAAAATATATATTTTATCTTCGGTCATAAAATAAAATTTTTGCATCATAATGCATATATTATATATTTATTATTATTGTTTTACTATCATTTTGAGAAGAGCTGATGTGGCATTGTGTCTGGTGCAAGTCTCACGGTCTGACTCTGACCCTGAATGAGGATTTCACTGCCGATGAGGCTTTATGTAATATATCTATATACTGTACGTCAGGCTTTGTTTACTTCACGTGTACACTTATGCAATACAACACCAACACAACACAACACAACACAACAACAACAACAACAACAACAACAACAACATTAACAACATACAGAAATATTACCGCACAACATAGCCGCAATGAAAATATTACATATACTGTAATAATAAGAAGAAAAAGTGTAGATAAAATCGCTGGAATTTGTCTTCGGGCGACGGTTTAATTTCGCCATCGAGTCCCTTGGCCTCGGATTATTGTTTGCTTTTAATTATACCGCTGCAGTGTAACGAAAGATCGTGTTACGAAAATGGTCGTAAAACACTTTCGCCGCCGAGAATCTCTTCATAAGGCGCGTTGAACGTGTTAAAAAAAGTGCATCAAAGGCGCTGGTTATTCCAGCTGTCTTAAATCAGTGACTAAAGTTTTTTTTATTTAAAACTTTTTGATTATAAAAATATCATTTTTTCTTGTTAATCTTCACATCAAATAATATATGTTACATTATCAATGGACACTAAAAATTTAAAAACCAGCGCTGCGATACACAGAAGTGAGACCGTGGTCTTCGTGCATACGATCACTGCAGCATCACGACGTCTTTTTTACAACCTTATATTTCTCGTATAGAAACGGAATAAAGAAAAATACTTACAGATCTTCTGATAGCTATGTAAAATTTTCTCTTATTTCTTTCCCTTTCGTTTGTTGCGGCCGTGGATATTTAAAATCATGATTTACGATCGAAATGCCGTAGAATTTCGATTGTGCGCTCGCTTGAACGTTACTTATATACACACACACAGACATTTCACATTGAAATATATAAATATAAACATATATACATACATACGCGTCATACGAGCGCATCTTAATGGAAAACGCATATAAAATGCAAAAGTACTGTCCGTTTTTCAGTTTTACGATCGAAACGTGCCGGTAAAATTTCACTCTCGACGAATCGTGAACACTTCTTTTTTTCTGTATTTATTGAAATTACAAAAACGAACACCGATCGATTTCAAGGTGGCCATTTCATTCAAATTCGTTTTCATTTTCGACGTGTCCCCGTTTTTTTTTTATTTTATTTTATTTATTTGTTTTTCGCTTGCGCTCGATTTGAATGCAAAGTGTTTTATTACTGACTTGACTCAACGGTATTCTGAAATATAAAAGCATGCATAAATTTTGATATAAATTTTAAAGATTTAGTTTTATCATATTATAATTAGAATTATGATGTACGTTTACTGCTTACTAGTAAATTCAAAGTTTTCATATCGCAGGTGGCTCGTAAATTGATAAATCGTACGTCGATGCAGAAAATATATAATACATGGAGTCATCGTCTCCAGTTTTATGCATGTATTCCGAGTCTTATGCAAATCGTTCGCCTACCCCATCCAAAGGGTCTGATGTTGCCAAGGTTAAGCTCGTAGTCTGGACAAAGGGTTCAGCAAGATTTTATTGCGGCACGAATTCTCCAGGTCGAGCAGTAAATCAATCGGCTACAGCTTCTTGAGAATCCTCCGTATTTTCTCTCTTTGGGATTAATCTCGATGGACGTTATTTCTTATATGCATTTCAATGTGACTGTTTTTATTCGCTTTGAATAAATATCTGTAATTACGCTTATCTGATTTCAAACGAATCGTTTTTTTTTGTAAATTTGATATAATTATACTACTGTGATCAAAAAGTAAGGTGATATTGTTATTTAAAAATCCTGAACATTAGGAAGGCAAATAAATTGTATTTTTTTTTCCTAGGTTGATAGGACTGTCTAAAACACTTGTAAAGCGTATGTTTGTCAAAAGGTTTAATTATCTTGGAGTTACACGTATTTTTTCAAACTCTTGGTTCCTTCATCTATAATGCTTTATCTTATACTGCATTGATTCTTTGCGACTTTTTTGTCAAAAACTCGACTCATATCGTTCCACAACCACCGTATTTGCTCGATTTGGCTCCGTGCAACTTCTGGCTATTCAGCAAATTCAAAAGGCCAATTCAGGGACGTCATTTTGAAGGCCCGAGAAAGCATTAGCAAAAGTGTGTTTTATTGGACGGTGATTACTTTGAAGGGAATGAAATTGATTTGGAAGAATAAATATAAAATATACATTTTATAAATAAATTCACCGTACTTTTTGATCACAGTGTTATATGTCTTATTGATATTATTCCATAAAACATATATCAGAATTACAGTAAGTCACTGAATTTTCTCGTATTTCCATAAGAAAAATATGCAAATTCAAACCCGGAACCCGCATCATGGTAGTCGAGCACGTTAACCACATTACGATTACACCGCAGTTATATACACGCATTACACAATTTATTAAAATACCGATAAATTCGGCATGTTTTATTATTGTTGTGCATCGTTTTAAATTTATTACATAATTCACATAATGGCGTAATTTAACGGTAATACGGGTCAGGGGTCGACACGAAACGGTTCTAGAAACGTAGCTTATGATGTACGGTTTTCCACATTATTATTTTTTTCTTCTTAAAAAAATATATTATTATTATTATTGTTGTTGTTGTTGTTATCGTTTTATTGTTGACAGTGGCGTGAATTGCCGTTTTTCAAAACCGCGATTTTGCGGTCGTCAAATTAAAAACGATAGTCATAATACGTATGATACAACAATTTTATTTTTCCACAAAGCATAATACTACTTACTATCCGGTAACGGTTTTGCGGTTTTCTACCGTCAATTATGTACTTTCCGAACCGAGATTTTCCATCACGTTTTTCTTGAGATGCTGCAAATATTGCACCTTTGTAATTTTTCACACGATATTTTTCAATATTCGCCCGTTTTCATGACAATTTTCAAAATGAAACGTGCAAATTAACCGCCATCATAATTTTCGGTCAACACACTGCGAATTTAATAAAAATAAATAAATCATAATCCCTTCTATTACCCTGATTTTTTTAATATAATATTTTCGTATTTTATCAATAATAAAATACATAAATAATCCAACATTTTTAGATTCAAATATGAACTTTCTAGTTTAAGGATACTGGTCATTATTTTCCTTGTTTATTTATTTAGACATCTAAATTTAACATCGAATATTATCAATTAAATATTAATATGATTTTTAAACGATATCATGAATCCAAACTATCAATAATGTATAAAATATTAACTTAAACATGTCCTTCTATTACTCATTAAATTTATATTATATATAAATATACTACTGTGATCGAAAAGTAAGGTGAACTTGTGATTTAAAATTCCAGGTATTAAGAAGACAGGTAAATTGTAATTTTTTTCCTAAATTGGTATGAGTGTCTATAATATTTGCCAAGCTTCTGTTTATCAAAAGGTTTAATTATTTCCAAGTTACACGTGTTTTTACAACTCTTGGTTTCTTCATCACGATAATGCACCATGTCATACTGCATTGGTTCTTCTCGACTTTTTGCCAAAAATTCGACTCGTAACGTCTCGCAACCACCGTATTCGTCTGATTTGGCTCCGTGCGACTTCTAGCTATTGAGAAGATAAAAATCGAATTGAAGAAGGTATTGAAGACTATACCGGAAAAAGAATTTCGTCTGTTTCGAGGACTAAAAAAATCTTTGAAAAAAGTGCGTTTTATCGGATGGGGATTACTTTGAAGGGGATGAAATTGATTTGGAAGAATAAATAAAGAATTTAGATTTTATAAACAAATTCACCCTACTTTTTGATCACAGTGTTATATACATATAATTCTAGTATATTTTTGATGGTTAGCGGTTATAAAACAATATTATTTTATGTTCACGCGTCGAAGCGGGAGCTGACAGATATATAAATCACAAGAACGGCGTCTGCACGCCGCAATCATATTCGCCCTTATAGCCGTAAGTCCGCATTCAATTATGAACAAAACCAGCGCCTTGTACATTATTACGACGAACGAACCGTGCCGTCTCGGAATAGAGCTATTCGATCCTATTTTTTTTTTATAATTTTTGATTTATTAAATTTTCGTGTTAGAAATGTAATTTTGCGTTTATAACCACACGGCGTCGGTAATTGCTGATCGTGCGACTTACAGGAAGAACGGAAAATATGTTCCCGCGGGCAACAACAGAAACCATCCGACGATTATTATTTTTAATTGGTTCCGATGGTGAAAAAAAACAATTTCTTTTTTTTCATTGTAAATAAACGGATCCTTTTGATTTGAACGAACGAGTTTTATTTTCAGAGCGAGCGTCTTGCAGAGTTTTTATCGTTTTACGGTAGTTTTCTGTTTTTTCTCCTTCGTTAAGATCGATGATGACTCATTTCCGATTGTGCAGAAATTTTTATTTCCTTTACTATTTTAAATAATACGTTTTTATTTTAAATTAAAATTTTATATAAATATATGATTATTATTTTATAAAAAAAATTATTATCAATTCTAATTTCATACTATTTTTTTTCCAAAGCATATTAACAAGAAAAAAAATAAATTTATATTTATAGAAATACATAATTAGATTTTCATTAATATATAGATAAGTTTAATTTTAAAATAAGTTGATGCAATTAAAATTTTCCACGCACAAATAAAAGCGAATAACGTGAATCTCGGAGCACAATTATGAAATTAGCTCGTATACGCCTACGTATCTGCTTTTAAACATTGTGCTTTATAGATAAAGTCAGTGTACGAACAATTTGTAAGCACTCTGTATATAGCATTTTATATCGGATATAAATACAACGTAAGCAGATTACACGTGTTTTGACAATGATGCATCGCCATTGCACATACATCTACATTAAAGCGAAGCCGTAACAGGCTCGTAATGGATTTATAATGAATTTTTATCGAAATATAATAATGCCACTTTGTCGACGTTTGACGTACTCTAAGGTCGCTATATTTCTTTTTTCCCATCTTTTTATTTTTATTTTTGTTTTATATATATATATATATATATATATATATATATATATATATATATATATATATATATATCTATATATATTTTTTTCTCTTCTTATGAACCTTCCCGTACTAAAACGGCTTTTTCTAGTTTTGTCTCGTGCTCAAAAACTTGCGGATATTATTCAACCGTGAACTCATTTTTATTTTCGATTTAATTCCTTTGAACTTATCGCATGTCTATATTGAACGCGATCCATAAATAAAATAGTATATTTTATAAAATATGCCGAAACTCCGTTACGAACAAAAAAAAAATTAAACTTCTTACAGAATTTTATGAAAATACGTCGTTTTTATTTTCAACCATTTAATACTTGCTCTATTAAAATAAAATATTTAATTATACTGTTATCCGTTATTGGTAATTATATTCTTGACATTATAAGTACGGCTCGTATAATTTAAACGTTCGCATAAATTTCTGTTGATGTCTCCATCGGAGATATTTATAACAAGACTTTGCCATTATTTGGAACTGTAAATATTCACATAAATAACATCTAATTTGTATTTATATTTCAGATTTAAATATGTTTCCGTTATTTCTTTTTATTTTTTTTTAATAAATTTATGATATAAAGGAAAACCAAGATGACAAATATGATGTGAGTTAAGTTTAAAGTAGAGTTTCGTGTTGGAAATTCACATTTGTTATTTTTTTATATATTAAAATTGAATATCGAGATAGGTCATTTTAATTTCATCTTAACATTGTTTTTCAAGACGTTCATCTAATTGCTGCGACGGATGTTGCACCGCCACCGTCAATTATCAATAATGACGCGAAATGACCCATCATCATCGCGCCGAACGAAAACTAGAGAGACGTATTCATCATTATCATCGTCGTCGTCGTCGTCGTCTTTTTCTTTATTTTATTCTTGTTCATCGCTCCTTTAGCTCTCAAGGGTCATCCGTTTCGGAATGCAATAAAAAAAAGGGTACGTTGCACACTCTTGTCCATCAACACCGCACGTAAATAACACGCAATCACGAATAACGGTCGCCAATGCCGCGGGTGTTCTCCAGGGATCGAACCATCATCAGCCAGGAAAGCATCGATTATCTGGAGCTCACAGCAGGAAGTTGCAGTTTCCTTATCGGCTAAAAGATTCCATCTTTCCCATCTGGGTCGAAAGCTCGGGGTCAGACCCAGTTTTCTCACGTACCTTTTTTTCCCCCTCTCAATCTGCTGTCGATGTGCTCTTGGTAAATTGCTTACCAGTGGGATTCCGGAAGCAAGCTGGCTCAACTATTCATATTTAAGTATAGAAATATTTTATATCTAAAACTATATATAACAAAATATAAAATCTCATCGTACAGATATATCAAATAAATTGATAAGTATCCACATTGGAATTGTTTCGAAATCGGTAGAAACTTTGGATAATCAGACTGGCAAAGTCCACATTTCGCGAACATAAAATACATTTTATCCGGTCTCAAGATAACAAATGCCTCCGTGGAGACTAAATAATGGTGCAAATAAAATGCGCTTAAGTCGATGTTATCTTGAAATTCTATGCTTTAAAGTTGTTTATATGATGCTTTTGCAATATATATATATATATATATATATATATATATATATATATATATATATATATATATATATATAATAAATGATGATAATCGGCAACATCACTTTAACGTCCAATCGTATTTACGATCATCACTTACATCGTTTGGCTTGTAATATAAAATGTGTTTTAATTGAATAATATATATTTTTGATCTAATTGATTAATCGTTGATCAAATATTTTTCCAATAATATATTTGAACTTTATAAAATAAAATTTGATTTTTGTTATGAAAATAAATTTCCATAAATATTTCACGGAAACAATCGTGACGCCAATAAACTAGTAATTCTACGAAGTTTGCGATATTCCTACTCATATTTATCACCACCTTTATATAAAACTAAACTAGAAAAGTTACAGCTTTATTATATATTTATATTTTTCGTGATAAATTTGAGTATAAACTTTATTTGAAATATTTTTTTTTGTAATTTAATTTAACATATCAATTGATAATAAAAATTTAATATTTTTTTATATTATAACTATAGTTAAACGAATGAAAATCAAAAATTAAGGTGAATTTGTCATTTAAAACTCCCGGGCATTAGGAAGGCAGGTAAGTTGTATTTATTTCCTAGGTTGGTAGAACTGTCTATAACATTTGCCAAACATCTGTTTGTCAAAAGGTTTAATTATTGTTTTTACAACTCTTGGTTCCTTCATCACGATAATGCACCATGTCATAGTGCAATGGTTCTTCGCGACTTTTTTGCCAAAAACTAGACTCATATCGTTCCGCAATCACCGTATTCGCTTGATTTGGCTCCGTGCGACTTCTGGATATTTCACACGATTGACGAGATAAAAACAGAATTGAAGAAGGTCTTGAAGGCTATACAGAAAAAAGAGTATTCCGACTGTTTTGAGGACTAGAAAAAACTTTGACAAAAATGCGTTTTACCCGACGGGAATTATTTTGAAGGGGATGAAATTGATTTGGTCTTCCAAATCAATTTCGTCAAATGAAGAATTTACATTTTATAAACAAATTCGCCTTACTTTTTGATCACAGTGTTATATTTTTTTTATAAATTTACAGATTGAAAAAAATAGTTTAATTATAATTATATATATATATATATATATATATATATATATATATATATATATATATATATATAAGATATTAAGATTTATATCATTTTAGATAATCAGATGGCGGAAATGAATTTTATTAAGCACAATAACATCCACAACCGCAATATGACACTGCATCATAAACATTAGTGTCACATTGTATTTTCATATAAAAATATAATTACATAAAATAAAAATGAATATAGCAAGGACACGCGATGGACATTGATCGTTTTGAGTATGACCGCTTTGCACATTTCGCACAATGTCGTCGCAAATATCTTTTATGCATCTCCTCGCGAGGATTATTTTTAAGGCTTTTGTTGTTTCAAATGATTGCGTTCGTGTTGCAGAAGTCGCATTGTGTAAAGAAAATGCACAAGAAATGCCGACAGCCACTCTATGAACAGTATGCATGAGCTCGAAATGCATCGAAGAGACCACACGCAATATCAAGATACTTTTCTTGACTCTCAATCTACTTTGATGTACAGTGCGACCCCTATCTTACATTAAGCTCGTATTTATTTTTTTCTTTTAATCGATCATTAATAATATTAAATCTGAAAATTTAATTTCATTTATATTCTAAATTTTTTCTCATAACTCTATATGTATAGCATTCAATAGATACTTTAATTTAATAAATATACAATCAGTTCTAAAGTTACGACCGTCTCATAATTTTTTTTCATCATATATATATATATATATATATATATATATATATATATATATATATATATATGATATAATTTTTCATGCTTCCTAAGATCAATTTAGCGCTTTTAATATCCATTGCTCAGATGATAAATAACCATAAGCCAAAATATTATATTTACTATGTATATATATTTTTTACATGACTATTTAAATTAATAACAATTAAAAATCAGAAAAAAGCCATTATATTTGCTTATTTAATATATCATCATCATCTTTTAGTGTTTTTCCCGCGTAATTGCAGGGTCCGCTACTGCTTATTTAATATATATATGTCTATTATATTATATTATTTATTTTTGTATGAAATTCGAATTAAGTTTAGTTAAATTTTTGTTTAAGATATTTAATAAATATTAAATAATATATATAATATTTTTAAAATATAATACTAATTATTCCCAAAAAAAAAACAAATTGAAATCGTTATATATAAGAAAAATACTTTCATATGTTTAACTCTAATGTCGTCTGAATTATTATGATTACATTTTATTAAATATGATTATTAAAAATATCTGTATTTTTACATTAAAATATTGAAAAAAAATTGTTAATGTTTATTCAAGAGTTGCCCCACTGTCATTGTCCAACGTCGCTCGTTCGGTTGAAAACTCGCTAAAGCTCCGGAAAATCGCCGTCGCAGAGCTTCCGCTCGAAGCTCGCCGCGATCCGTTTTTAACAGTTTTTCCGTAGATTTTTCGACAATTGTTTTATTTTTTCTATCATTTTCAATTTCGACCGATAACGAACGACAATAATAATAATAGTGGCGATTGTTGCCGCGACTCGATCGCGATCGATCCTCGCGCAACGTCACGACCGAGCGAAAGAATGTCGCCATTTCGTGATGACCGCGCTCTCCGGTCTGGCCACGTCTCACGCCGGTCATTGCCGTCTTTTTCTTCTTCATCTTCATCTTCACAGCCGACAAAACGGCACAACGCCAACAATATCGGCAACGGCAGTCGTCCACTCGTTCCGTCCGCCATATTCAGCTTTGACAATCTATTTTTCCATTTCCGAGACTTGAGGTTCCTTCGGACGACCGCCGCCGTCGTCTTTCTTTCTTTCTTCGCGTGCCGCCGACGTCTTTTTTTATCTTCTTCTTCTCCGATTACTAGTATCTCGCGTCTTCTTTCTTTCTTTCTTTCTTGTTTTTTTTTTTTATTATTATGTTATTCGGTTTTGTTCTACTCTTTTCTCGGTTCGAGCGAAGGACGAGAGCCTCGGGCGAAAAGTGAAGGCCGGTCAGAGAAGCGATGGTTACGTGCAAAAAGTTTGCATCTCAAACATTCCCATTCCTCTTGGTATACCGATGATATAATTCAAGTTCTACATGTTGAATTATCGTACGCAGACAATACGATGCACGTCAATGTTTCTATTACTCCATTTCTTATTTATTGTCCAGATAGATTCCAGTAGAAACAGAATTCCAATTAAATTCATCAATATTATTTTTAATTACGATTTACGGTATATATGCATTACGAAATAAATATATACTGATTTTGTTTATAAGTATTAAATTTTTATTTTATACCCGTTGTGTAATATTCAACAAGTATTGTATTATATATAAATTTAATTCCTGTGAAATAATATCACACCAACTGATACATTGAATAAACCATAATTTACTTATTTATAATTATATATATATATATATATATATATATATATATATATATATATATATATATATATATATATATGAAAATCATCAATCGAATATATTCTTCTCTATATAATAATCTGTGTATGATTTCGTCAATACATATATACTTATATATTTTTTGCTCAACAAATCATATTGATATGAAAAATTTATTATAATTCACTACCATAAGCTATTCAGAATCAACCATTGAAAATAAATTAGTTTTCCTTGTACTATTATATATAATACACATTGGTTCAACGGTGTTGAAAATTGATTTCGATTGTGAAGCTGAGAAGGCATTCGTATGCATCATCATAAATCATCAACGCGTCAATCCTTGAACGTTTACTCGTAAATAAGATAAAATAAATTTTCGTCATCGTTACAATCAAATCTAACATGTGACGCAATAATTATTTAATAACCGTAATGACCGGTTAAATTTAAGATTTCATAGAAATTGAAATTTTAAAACAAAAAAAACAACAATACTGATTACGATTGGTTTTTCCAATGTCAATTTTTTTTTGAGAAATCAGATGTCAAATTCGACACAAGTGACGTAGTATTATTAATTTAATAATATTATATGACATTTTAAACTTAATCGGTTAAATCGATCGCCATTCAAATATGAAAATCGACGATAGCTCGTCTTATTTCGATTTATTGTGGTGTAAAATCAAAAAAAAAAAAAACGATTGTCTCAGGATACTACGAAGAACGAGATCCTTGAAGATTTATTTCTTTGAGTCTCGTCATAGTCGATATCGTTTTTGTTCAGCTGTCGTGATTTCGTCGAGGATGGGTTTATTCTGTTGTTATTATTCGACGTGTGTTAAAAATTTGTTCGACGATAAAACGAAGGTTGAGACCTTCGTCGTTTTTTTTATTTTTTTTTTTGCTGGCAAATTTGTGCCGAAAAACATCATCAATCACGGTTGGGAATCTTTAAAATTGAGCTCCGAAGTCGATTCTAAACGCTTTTTCAGATCTTTTTTTTTTGCGGACATATATCAATATTTTGACATTTTAGCAAATGCATTTTCAATAATTTTATTTATTTATATTTTATTAATTAATACTGCTTATGTTAAAATTTAGTTTCAATACCATTTCAGTGAATTATTATATATTTTATTAAATTGAATATAAAAAATGTCTTTGTTAAGCATAAACAATGCAATTTTATTTTTAACCAATCTAAAATGTGTCCAAATTTTTGGCATGGAATTTCTATTTAATATTATTATGGATATATGAATTGTTATGTATGATATGAAAAAAAAAATAAATATAATTATCAAAAAATTGATTTAACGAACTTTAGATTTTAACATCATCAATTATTATTAAATTATATATATATATATATATATATATATATATATATATATATATATATATATATATATATATATATATATATAATATAAAAAAAACTAAATAACAATTTATTTTATCGATTAAAATTTAGAAGTCGCATTTTTACGGTCGAAATCGTCGAATACAGATATCTCGATCGTTTATCTTGGAGCTTAAAAAGTGCGTTCGTTTTATCAAAATTCGAGAACGTATCTTCGCATTCGAATTCGACCGCCATTTTTATTTTTATTATTATTATTATTATCGTTATTTTTATTTCCGATTCAAACCATCGTTCTTGGCGATTACGGTAAGCGCCAATCTGAATTTAATGGACGACGTCGTTTTTCTTTTTTACGATCGTCGGGGATCCCACACGCAGCAGTTTCCCAAGATGCTGCAAAAGCGTCCACCCATCATCATCATTATCATCGTCGTCGTCGTCGTCGTCGTCTTTAGAATGCGATGAAGACAGAAGCCGAAGAAAATGCGACAGCCGGCCACCGCGCGAACCCGCAGTGTCAATGAACCATTTTTAACTGTACTCGGTATATCTAAACGCCACTCGGCCACGACTTGTTTGGTATAATCGTATGGTTCCAACATTTCGCTTATATCGGTTTATGCAAATTTCGTATCCATTTTAGAGATCGCACGGCTGAATTTAAATTCGTCCTATAATAATATACAAATAGAGAAAACGTGTCCGTTTACGGATAAATAAATAGGAAAAAAAATACTGATGACACCAAAATACGTCGATAAGTTCGCCATTTTTTTTTTTTTGATCGAACTCCAATATTTAAATGCATTCTTGACTTTTATAATTTATGCGAAAAATTTTATTATGTAACCAAAATTTGACAATATGTTAATAGTATAGTATCATTATAATAATATATACAATCGAATAATTAATGTAATTTAATTCTAATGTCATATATATATATATATATATATATATATATATATATATATATATATATATATTCATTTATTTATTTATTTATTTTTGTTATAGAATGAATTTTAATTTTACAATAAATATTATTATTTTGTTTCTTTTTTACTTTTATGATTGAATTACTAATTATATACTTAAATTAGCGGTTCTCAACCTGTGTCTATATATATATATATATATATATATATATATATATATATATATATATATATATATATATATATATATATCTCTGTGTGTGTATGTGTGTTAGAAGTACACGATAAGGAAACAATCATATAAAGAAGTACACTGATGAAAAAAAATTGGAAATCAACAATTATATACACAAAAAAATACATTAAAACAGTCGAATTTCAATATATCAATCATATTCATATGACATCATTATATTGACGACTTTATAATCAATTTTATATTCGAAAAATAATAAAAAAAAGATAAAAATATTCGGAAAAGAAACTGGAAACTCTTTTCTGAATATAAAATTGATTTTAAAATTAAAATAAATTTAGTTTGTAATATATTATAAGTCGGTTGAAGAAGAATAATCAAATGGTTTAATTAACCGAAAATACGATTTAAAAGTATACAAAAGCTTCTTACTGAAGATTGATGATTGAATATTGAAATTTCTTTTCCAATATATATATATATATATATATATATATATATATATATATATATATATATATATATATATATAAATATATATAAATTCAAAACTATGAATTCATGAATGAAAGTAACGGTCGTCGTGACAATCACAAATCTTCATCACTAGGTCACAAATGCAATTAAGGAACAGCGACCATTATTGAATGTTGTCGTCAATATATTGTACTTCTCTTTATGTAATATATATATATATATATATATAATCGTGCAAAACGGTTTCAAATCAAACTATTAAAACCGATGAATCGCAGTAACTTCACCGGCGATTTAACGGGCATTCGTTTCACGCAAATGATTAATGTTCGCCATTTTGCGTATCTGATGCGTTTCATACTTTTGAAAAATCGTTCGATTCGTCTGAGCGAATCGCATTCATGTCTAAATAATGCTATAAAAATTTAATTTTTATATTGTCGAACTTTTAAAGTAATATTCAAGTATAAATAAAAATAATAATAAATCATTTTTACAATAGTCACGCAAAGATCGAGGTTTTCAAGTTTTACAACTCTGTTTTTTTTCTTATTTCACTCATTAGTTCTACACCTAATCTTTAGACTATTGCTTTCTGAGAAATGTGAGCGTGTTTGAAATATTTTTAATAATTTCAAATTTACAACCATTATATATATATATATATATATATATATATATATATATATATATATATATATATATATATATATATATATATATATATATGAATTATAGTTACAATATTAATTAAATACTATTTTGCTATAATTCGTATCCTGAATAATTTGTTACAAATACTAAAACATTCAAATATATTACGTAGATTATCAATATTGTTAACAACTATATCTATCATAAATATACAATATAATATGATTTTTTTTTTAATGAATCAACATCACAAATATTTAAAGAAGCTCGATTTTATAAAAATCTACATAAAAATGATATATAATTTGAATATTTTTTTATTCAAATCTATCGTTTTATTGAACATTCGTAATTTCTTGTTTATAATGAAGAGTAAAAATTTTCTTTTTTGTGACATTATTCATATCGACGTGCGCCACATTTCGCTTCGAAAATTCGAGACGATCGCACGATGGCTGATAAACCAAAGATCGAATCGAATTTATTACACATAAATTTAATATCAATATATATATATATATATATATATATATATATATGTATGTGTATATATATATATATATATATATATATATATACATAAACAATAACAAATATAAATAAATAACGGATGCGTTATATCTGAAACGGCTTCGAACCTGATAATCCTGAATGCGATGGCGTAATATTTAAAATTGTATATGCGTCAACGGAAAAAGATTTATTTTTCCATTCGTAGCTTTTTTCGTCTATTAATTTACAATGCACTTAGTTATATCTCTACTAGATATTCGCACTTATTACATATAAGACTATATTACATTGCGATGGATATAAGTGCATAGGATACAATTATGATATTTTTATTATTAATAAATTAGTTCATAATGATTCACACTTGTTAAACGCAATGATACTACTATGATCAAAAAGTAAGGTGAAATTATCATTTAAAACTCCGGGCATGAGGAAGGCAGGTAAATTGTATTTTTTCCTAGGTTGGTAGGACTGTCTATAACACTTGTCAAGAGTCTGTTTGTCAAAAGGTTTAATTATCTCGGAGTTACACATATTTTTTCAAACTCTCAGTGTTATATTAAATTACTCAGTTACACAGTGTTATATTAAATTACTCAAATATAATATTTAAAAAATTGTTAAATTAAAATTTTCAAATTATTTCAAATAATAAAATGTTTTAAGAAACTTTGTAATATCAAATTTATAAAAGCATAACATCATCAAATGTAAATTACGAAAAAAATCATACTTCATCTTTTACGTAATTAAATATACATATATTTCAATTAACAGACTGTTTTTTTTCTCATATCAAATCCATTGCATAAATTGATGAATAGACATTTTATTATATATTACAGTTATATTGACAATCTAAATGCACTATTGAAAACATCGTCTAATAAATATGAAGTCGGTAATATTTATTATATATTTTTTTCACATTTTCTTCATATTGTTATTATTTACCGAATAAGACGAAGAATTTTAATGGACAATTTATAATCCGTTTTTTACATTGAATCCGCATATATATTTTTTAAAAAAACAGGTGGTTTTCTTTTTACACAATTTTTTTCCACTTCTCGCATTTATTGCCATTGCGCAATTGCAATTGAACGTGAATCATTACACCTGCCGTATTTTACTTATTTCTTTTTTGCGATAATTGTTATTTCTCGGAATTAAGGAACGTTGAACTATTTCTGAGAACGGGGCATCATCTTTATTTTTATTTTATTTTCATTTTTTGATAAATATTTCCTTATGAAAGATCGTCGAATTCTAATATTATTTTTTCCTTATCTATCGCTTTTCACGTTTGGAAAATTGAAAATAAATTTATGCTTTATTATTTATGAATAAATAGGTTAATAAGTATATTACAATCTGATCATATATTAATAAAAAATTATAATATCAAATATAAAATTGCAATTATGTTCCCCACATTTTAAATTTCCATTTCGCCTTTTCAAAAAATCACACAGGAGATCCATAAAAATAATTGGTTTCGACTTTTATTGAATTTCGCACACTAGATTCTTAATTTACTAAATCAAATCGCATAACAGGTTAAATTTATGTATTTCGATCGTTAAATAATAATTACAATAATATAAATTCCCGATATATATATATATTTTTTTTTCTTTTACTCAAACGGAAGTTATCTTTTATTATGAGCGTAAAAATAGTCTTCTAGAGCAGTAAATTATATCAGCAAAAAAACCCAAGGGAATTTTATATTAGAGTGTAGTTGAATTTTAATTTTATATATAAAGGTTCATGAACTTTGAAATATGTAATGGTAATTAATTTTTACGCGTGTATTTGCCTTTTCGTTGCAATAAAAATGTAAATTGGTCAACGGTTACTAATTTAATAAGCAACATGCATGTTCTCAATCTAAATTATTTTATCTTAGAAAAAATATCTTTTGTATAACCAAAGTATAATATATACTACTATGATTAAAAATTAAGGTGAAATTGTTATTTAAAACTCTCGGGCATTAGGAAGATAGGTAAATTGTATTTTTTTTTCTAAATTGGTAGGATTGTATATAACATTTGTCAAAAGATTTAATTATCTCCGAGTTACACGTGTTTTTACAACTCTTGGTTCCTTTATCACGATAATACAACATGTCATACTGCATTAAATCTTCGCGATTTTTTTGGCAAAAAAATCAACTCATATCGTTCCGCAACCACCGTAATCACCTGATTTGGCTCCGTGTGACTTCTGGATATTCAGCAAACTCAAAAGGCCAAAACTGGGATGCCATTTTGAAGGCTGGAAAAATCATTGGCAAAGTGTGTTTTATTGGACGGTGATTACTTTGAATGGAATGAAATTGATTTGGAAAAGTAAATATAAAATTTACATTTTATAAACAAATTCACCTTTATTTTTTAATCACAGTGTTAAGTAAGAATACGACTCAAAAGTTTACATTATAAATCACAAAAAGACCACCACGAATGTTAAAATGTTTGAACAAATTCGAACGCGACTCGCCTTTATATATGTATATATATATATATATATATATATATATATATATATATATATATATATATTTCGGGTTTCGCGTCTAAATTTTCCAAACGCGCGTTCAAATCTCCGGCGAGATTCTTTCGTTTCATTTTTTTCTGTTTGCCGCGACGAAATTTGATTCTTTTTCAGAGAATTCAAGATGCCGTTTCTGACATTCGTTTTATTCCATTTTCATTCTGTTCTTTTTTTCTATTATTCACTCTCGCGTTTCGCTTTATTTATTCTTCTATTTACCTTTTTTTTCTTCCCCTTTCCGAATCTTTCGTTTCGTTTCCGACCGTCGGTCATCGTCGTTCAACGTGAAATATTTGCTCGGTCGTCGATTTTTTTTCTTTTTGTTTTGAATAGATTCGATTTAATAAAACCGGAATCTTTATTTTATATGTTTGAAAGTGGTGAAAAATACACGATAAGGAAAATAATCGGCATATTATGAATTCAATTTTATTATACCGCTACTCGGGGTTGACTTCGTTCCAGTTTAAATTAATGCGATATAAGTGATATAAAAATATCAATATTATAATTATTTACAAATCTAGATTTTAATTGACAATTTTATAAATTCAAATTACTTCATTTCTTATCTTGAAATTTAATAAATTTTTGATTTAAGATTGTTGCGAATATTTTATTCTAACTAACAGTAATAAAGATTTCTAAAAAAAATTCATATCATTATAAAAATATATATTGATATTATTTTCTTAATAATAAATATTACAATTATTTTTTTGTCGTACTTAAATAATATTTTTTTAATTTACCACTCACATATTATATAAAAAAATATTTCAAACATATACATCTTTCAAACTTTTACCATCAATTTAATATACGAACTTCTTAATTAAATCATTTATTTTCCTCTATATAATATTATATAATATAACATTTAAGTATATAGATTCATTACTTTTCTTTCTATATTTCCTAGTTTTATCGCATCCTGTATAAAATATAGAATGGATAATGTAAATCCATTTACATATTCTTATAATAAAATAGCATTATAATTTCTATTTGAATACATTATCAATGTATAACAGTTTGTTTAAATTAAATCATAGACAGCTTTCAACTTGCAACTTAACATATTATATAGTATTATAAATTTATATTAATCGGCGAGAGCTCAAAGGTTATATTTGCATAAAATTTTCTTTATAAACTATTCTCTTATTTTTAAATATTTATTTAAAATATTTTTTATTCATATTCATACAATTCAAATGTATTAAAATTGAAATTCATCTTTATATTTTCCAATATTTATTTCGTACATTTAGTACCTTTGACCTCCGATAGTTTATAATTATTAACCGTACAATACGAAATTAACGTAATATCGATGCTCGCGCTGCTTCTGTAAATTTATTTGATGTAAATTATCGTGTTGGATTCTCATCCATTACACAATTATAAAGACTGATCCACACCGTCGTGCAGCGCAAGAGCCTAGCGTTAATAATATAAATCATCATTATCCCTCGATATCATTTTTTTTCTATATATATATATATATATATATATAGAATTGATTCAATTACAGTGATTGCAAACGTGCACTACAGAAATAATACGCGGTAATTTTTTAAAATTATATTTTCCACAATTTATAACGGTTCATTGGATTCATCATCGTCAAAACAACGATTACGGTGATAATCAACCATCTTTTATGTGGTTGAAAATTTTTAGATTTAATTTTGGATTTGAACTCACGCTTCAACAAAATATCATGCATTATATTCACTAAAGTATATATAAAAACTCTGCGATTAAAATGTAATGTAAATTTGTTTATAAAATGTAAATTCTTTATTTATTCTTCCTAATCAATTTCATCCCCTTCAAAGTAATCCCCGTCCGATAAAACGCACTTTTGACAACGCTTTTTTCAGTACACGAAACAGTCGGAATAGTCTATTTCCGGTATAACCTTTAAGACCTTTTTCGATACGATTTTTATCTTCTCAATCGTATCAAAACGGAGTCCTTGCATTGGCCTTTTAAATTTGCTGAATAGCCAGAAGTCGCACGGAGCTAAATTGGGCAAATACGGTGGTTTCGGAATTATATGAGTCGAGTTTTTGACAAAAAAGTCGCAAAGAATCAATGCAGTATAAGATGGTGCATTATCATTATGAAGGAACCGAGAGTTTGAAAAAATATGTGTAACTCCGAGATAATTAAACCTTTTGACAAATAGACGCTTGACAAGTGTAATAGACAGACCTACTAACCTAGGAAAAAAATACAATTTACCTGCCTTCCTAATGCTCGGGAATTTTAAATGACAATTTCACCTTACTTTTTGATCACATTAGTATACCATATAATAGTCGTTACATGTATTTAAAAAAATATTAAGAAATATATCTTATACTAATAGTTGTTAATCACTTTCAAGCTTTTCCACGAGCTTTCCGTTGGCTGCTTTCTTCACGGTTTTATGAATGTATTCTTTGTAGTTTATAATAAAAATCAATTATGAAGGCGAAAGAAAACGAATAAGAGGAGACCATATCTAAAAGCCGGAATAATATTGAAACAAAGGGTTTCGCGCTTTCGACCAGAACTTTTAGACCTTGAAATATTTAAGTTTTGTTGTTAGGGCTTTTGCAGATCTAATCGATTCCGAGAACCGGTCGTTGAGATCCAAAATCGTTCTCGTGCAACAAATATAAATACAAATTCTTGCATTCCAGGGATGCGAAGAAATTTTATGACTCCAAATGCGTAATATTTGATGATTAGATTTAATCGTTAATTTTAGATTATATCATATTTATGTTCTTGAAATAACTGAAAATTTATGTTGTCTTATATTCAAAGTGTTATAAAATGCACCAAATGTTTATATTCGAGTTTTAAATTTATTACTTAAAAAATAATTAGCGTTTACTATTCTAATTTACGATATAATGAAAATGTTGCAATATAATGATGACAGTCATTGAAAGTATGGTATTATTGTTGCATTTTTTTTCTTGTATAATTTAATAATGCAAAAATTATTCATTTATATTGAAATTACATCAACAATAAAAATTGGCTGATTTTCAACTTCAAATTTACATCAAATTCAGTTGATATTTTAAATATTTATATCATTAGTGTTAATATGTAAAATAATAAATCAACAATATGACTAGTTGTAAAAATGTTACATCTAAAATTTTATACATAAATTAAATAATTTCATAATATCATTAAATTCATCGTCAATTTTGATTATAATATCAAAAATATTTGATATGAAATAAAATATTTTTTTTTAAAAAATCAATTTTTCATCCTTGATATGTAAACACATACACACACACATAAAATATGCATATTTATATATATATGTATATATATATATATATATATATATATATATATATATATATATATATATATATATATATATATCATGTTCATTATATATAACATATCCCAAACAGAACCGACGCGAATCCTTTAACATTATCCCGAGGCTATTAAGTTTTATATATAGAAATGTTGCCAGGTGTCGGATTCGATTTATTAACATTGGGGAGGGTTCGAGGAAAAATCGCTTTAAAATACGATCGACATTAGCACCCCGCCAAAAAAATATTTTTTTTCTATTTTCTACCTTTTTATTTTTATCGTTTTTTTTTCATTCAGTACATCACGTCTTAAACATATTTAAAGCCTTTTCTCTCTTGCTCGATGATGTTTATCGTTTGTTTCGCATGTACTTAAAAATGATCACGTCACGCATATCATATAAAGAATGTTTCACGTTTACGCCTCTCAATATAGCGAATCAATTTTTCATGATCGTATGCCAAAGGATTTAAATGCAATAATGTTTTTTTTTATATCTATATAAAAATTGTAATATAATAATTTTTGGGTAAGAATCTCAAGAAAATATATTTTCAATTTGCACTTCTAAAGATGTTATCATATTTGTAAACGACATATAACACTGTAATCAAAAATTGAAGTGAATTTGTTTACACAATAAAATGTCAATTCTTTATTTATTCTTCCAAAATTACCCCCATCCGATAAAACGCACTTTTGCCAACGCTTTTTTCAGTCCTCGAAACAGTCGAAATAGTCTTTTACCATTATAGCCTTCAAATGAAACCTTCTTTGATTCGGTTTTTATCTTCTCAATCGTGTCAAAACAGTGTTCCCGCATTAGTCTTTTGAGTTTGCTGAATAGTCAGCAGTTGCGCGGAGCCAAATCAAGCGAATACAGTGGTTGTAAAAACACATGTAAGTCGAAGATAATTAAACCTTTTGACTGTTTTAACTATGCTAATTGCGATTACATAAATGACAAAAAAAACTGACATACATAAGTATTTTTTTTTTAATAAAAACTATTTATTTAAATTGAATAATTTAAAACAAAAAGATAAATCTCAAGATTATTTAAAACATCGTCTGATGCCTATATTAATCCATGCTTTCATATAGGATTATTATATTAGTATAATTAATAGTGATATAAATACAAATTACAAAAAGTTAAACGACAACTAATATAATTTTACAACTATATTTACGCAATATAAAAAATATAATAGGAATTGCGGTTAAAGAAAAATGATGCAAGCGTACATAAATTATTATTTAAATATTGCAATATTATCAAGAATAATAATTTTATTGCTTCCGACGAATTGATTTTAAATACACGCCATAATATATATATATATATATATATATATATATATATATATATGCATTTATTCATGAGAATCCCTGCAATTTCGTGTTTTTTTTCTTATTTGAATAAATTCCATTCCGTGGCTTTTGCGCCTGGCGTTCAGAATGTAAAATCACATTAAATTTTATATTATTTTTTTTTAATGCGTAATAATTATATTCAATGTTTATATTTATTTTTATGCATAATCGATGCGAATTATTATTTAACATATAATTCGCGATTATAACCGGTGTTGTGACGATCGCCGTAAAAAATGTGGTCAGTGTGTCGAATTGTCATATGGATGAACCCGAATGTGAAAATTTTATAAAAAATATCAAAAATGTTTGTTTTTTTCTAATTTGATCGCCTTAAAACGACATATTGATAATTTATCTAGAACGCTATTTTTTTGTTAAAACTTTCAATGGTTCAAAAATATAAATGAATTGTTTTAAAAACGTATGAGAAATGCTAAGAGCAATTTGATTATATAAAATCGTGATTTGGTCGAGAAAATAAAATTAAATTATCCTCTCATTTTAATTTTTCACTATCAAGTGCACATATTTAAAATTAAAATTCGAACGAAAATTTTTCGTATCAATCGTTAATTTTGACATTTTTTTTTCAATCGACTAATATTTTACAAATTTTCGTTATCGCTTCAAACAGAAATCAGCTCCAAACATTTAATTATTCTAATTGTCAACACTAAATTAGTTACTCTTTTGGGTTATTTATGAATTGTTTTAATAATCCTAATATAAATTATTTGATTTCGTAATAAACTGTTATTGAATATCGAATCATTTTAATTTTTGTCACATAATTTTATCTTTCTTCTCTCTAGTCGTAAACGATGAAAATTGATATTAATTACTATCAAAAATATATTTTTATGTGCATGAAGTATAATTCAATTGTTAAATATATTACTATGTCAAAAATTGTACAAATCGAAATATGAACATACATACCATACATACATACTTACCTTTCGAAAACATGTCGCACGCATCTTCCATTATATTATAATATAATGGACGTCGATGATGAGTCTTCGTCTTCGTCGCCAAAGAATCCAACATAGGAAAACCCATCATTTTCCCAGACGTAATTGGATTTATTCTCAAGATTTCGCTTCGCAGCATAAATCCTTGTCAATTTTTTTTTGTTTTATTTTCTCATCTCCCGCCATTTTCAGCTTTTGCGTATTATTCGCATATTTATTGCATATACGTCCACTTATTTTTATCTGTGACGTAATTCTATATTCTTTGTAAATAATTTATATTGCTGATCGAATAGAATTCGATGGATACAAGTGCACAGAATATGGGTTACACACAGAACTCTATCACTATTTCGTATAATCGATAAATAATAATACCTGTATGAATAGCATAAATCTGTAATACGAATCTCATATTATGAGTTTTATTTTTTTCTATAACATATAATCATGTATATATTTAATAATATTAAAAAAAAAGCTTTTATTCGACGATAAAACTTGAAAATTTAACAGTGCATTTAATATTCTAAACCTTTATAACTTTTGATCATCATACGTTTTCTAATTTCATTATTATTCTTTTTCTCGAATTTTATATAAAAATTAAATATTTAAATTTATTCATTGGAAAATATTTTATATTAATTTATACGATTTCTAATCCGTTATATATATATAAATATATATGTGTGTGTGTGACATTTTATTTTTTAATTGAGAAAAATAAAATACATTTTAAACTAAATGTATATTATAAATATATATTTTTAACATGTACTTAAATTGAACTCTTAATATTCTATATATTAAAATTAATACAAACTCAAAATAATCTTTTTTTTTAATTAAATAATTTTAATATTTCACACGTTCACGTGGAAAACAATCGATGTTATAACTCCATTGTTATTTTTTTTAATTACACGATATATTAACTGCGAACCATTGGCGATTGAGTTTAATTTGAGAGCGAAAAATTTTATTACGAGTCGTTTAGTTAAAACTGGTCGTACACATAATATTTCGCCCACGTATTTATGTAAATATTTTTTTTTCTCTCATATGTCTAAATGTGCAAGATTAACCCCCCCCCCCCATGAGAGATCGCATATTATATTATTATATTAAATTAAAAAAAAATAATAATAAAATAATCCTTTATAATTTCATACAGTTACAGATGCGGTTTGACGAACGAGGATCTGAATCGTCGCTGGAGCAGACCCAGTCCAATACTTCATCCTGACATATTCCATACAAAGGTTAGTATCGTAAATGTTTATGAATATTTTTAATATATATATATATACACATACGAATATATACATGGTGAATCGTAAAAATCGCAACCGACTATTGAACCGGTCGCGTCTCAATAAACTTTGTAGTAAAAATATATAGAAATTTATTTTCTTTTCGACGATTTATATTGCTTGAAGTTTAAATGATATGCTTTATTTATCATATCTAAACTTCAATTTTATATTCTAAATATATTATAATTTATTAGATCGGTCGATATTAAAACGTAATGAAGATGCAAAACTAGAAAATCAAGTTTCAAAAAGACATTTCGTATATAACTTATGACATAATTAAATTTTAATTGATTTTTTTTTATATAGAGACGAAAATGTTTAATATATCAATCAATATAATAGCACAATTAGTAATGTTCTTAAAATAATACAATGTTTTATTTCTTTGTACTTCTAAAAAGAAAAAACTCGACTCCAGTTTAAAGACACGTTTAACAAGTTGCTGTATAACATTGTTGAAAAGTGGAACTTCGTGATCAGTTTTGAAGTCTTCTCGTAGTGATGTTTAAACAATGAGATGTAAAGTCGTACTATTTAACATAATTCTCGATTTTCATCAGAATATTCGATATTATTGAGAGTTTAAAAGAATTTCAAAAAATGACACAAAGTATTTACATTTTAAATCAATTTAAAATCGATTCAATACTTTAACATCATTATCAATCGATGTTGTTTATCTTAAATTCAAAAACATGATATATTTTTTATATCTATATTTGACTTTATATTAATACAAAAATATTTATATCATAACACTGTGATCAAAAAGTAAGGTGAATTTGTTTATAAAATGTAAATTCTTTATTTATTCTTCCAAATCAATTTCATCCTCTTCAAAGTAATTTTCAAAATAGTAATACCTTCTTCGATTCGGTTTTTATCTCCGCAATCGTGTCAAAACAGCGTCCCTGCATTGGCCTTTCGAGTTTGCTGAATAGCCAGAAGTCGCACGGAGCAAAATCAGACAAATACGGTGGTTGCGGAACGATATAAGTCGAGTTTTTGGTAAAAACGTCGCAAAGAATCAATGCAGTATAAGATGGTGCATTATCGTGATGAAGGAACCAAGAGTTTGAAAAAATACGTGTAACTCCGAGATAATTAAACCTTTTGATAAATGTTATAGACAGTCATACCAACCTAGGAAAAAAATACAATTTACCTGCTGTTACTTTATGATCACAGTAGTATATATATATATATATATATATATATATATATATATATATATATATATATATATATATATATATATATAAGTAACTCTTGATCTTGAATCAAAAAGATTAGTATAATAAGTGGAAAAAGATTGCACCATCTAATGCTATACACGTAAAAACTAACTTGCGGCCCACTCCGTATATACACTCATAAATACATACACACTATATTAATATAATACGTCAGTTAAGATCGATTCAGGACAACCTGGCGAACGCCCCTTTTACCCCGACGTAAATCATTATGCAATATACGACGGCGCCATATTACGTTGACTTCGTGCACGACACAAAAAATATAAATAAATATAAATATAGTATATATATATATATATATATATATATATATATATATATATATATATATATATAAACAATGAAAATACGATGAAAAATCATTCGACAAGACTTTGCTCTCTTCTCTCACTATCAGATTTAGGACTTGAAATGCACAATAAATTATTTTATACGCGAAATATGTATAATAATAATGGCTGACGTACGTTACTGATCTTGGTATACTTAAACAGGGATGTTCAATGCATATTTTATCATCAATTTATTCGTTATGTTCGAAGTGATGATGATATAAATTGTATAAATACTATATACATATATATATATATATATATATATATATATATATATATATATATATATATATATATAATAAAAAAGTTGTTATAAGTCAGATTTCTACGATTCAGCAATTTATTTCTATCGAGTTTCTGCGTTTTTATATATATTTTTTCAACATATATTATATAGCAATAATGAAATATAAAATGGAATCGAAAATTATTCTTTTTTTTCTACCGAAAAGAAACTATCAAAAAACTAAAATTTTAAAAATGTATTTTTACATCTGAATTATTAAATAGAAGATGATAAAATCAAATAAATTTGTAATTATTTATAAATGATTTGTATTTTCTATTATATGAACCGTTTATGGTAAACCGCTAAATGAATATTCACTAATTAATCGTCTAAATCACTTAACAAGAAATGAATTTCAAAAAAAGAAAATTTTAAATATAATAGTAAAAACAGATAGTTTTAAAAATATAAAATAAATAAATAAAATTAAACGTGTATCTATCAGACCTATGTATGGTCTTGACCGCAATGAATATGCTATAACTGAAAACACCCATCATTATATTATCATCTCGGTGAATTTTATCTATTCACATGTCCAATATACTTGTTTACATATCACTATGTACAATACGATCATTATGTGTGTGTGTATGTGTATATTTTATTACGAAATTATAGATTCATACCAAGCATGACAAATTGCACGTAGCTATAAAGTAAATTTTTATCTGCAAAACTTAAAGTTTTGCATGTCGCAAAATGACGACATGAAAAATATGAGAACTTGTATATAAAAAAATTTTCGATGGAAAACCGATGATTATTTATCATTTGAAACAAATTTTATGTTCATATAAATTTTCCCAATAAATATATATATATATATCGAGAATAAATTAATCATTTTGAAGCGATTCACTTCTAAAATATTTAAAATTCAGTTGGATATAAATAAGATAAATTTTTGATCCATAAATTATACATAATTATAGTAGAAAATATTGATTATTAATATTTAATTTTCATGATAAATAATATGATTTTTCAGTTAATAAACTGACAGAATTTGTTTACATAAATACTTATAATAAAAATGGAAATAAATATTTTTATTGCAATTTACTATCATTAAAAGCATTACAGTTATATTTCGAGTGATGCGATTTTATTTAATATGATTTTTGATTATTGCAACGGAATTCTGTAACATTTTTTTACGAAAAAAATCATCTAAAATTTTGATAGTGCTTCAATTTATATATTCAAATACTGCTATTTTAATTCATGTTAAAAATACTAGTTTATTACTACGAAAATTCACATTAAATATTAAATAACTGTATGTGTTTTTAACATTCGTATTAAAGTACTGTATAATAATATAATAAGTTTATTTTACTCTATTAATTCTAAATAATTTATGATTAAATATTTAAAAGATATTTGTTGTTGAATATATAATAAAACAATGCAAATCTATTTAAATGCTTTCATATTCAAATTTACCATATTCACGATAGCAATAAAAATAGTATAAAATGGTTTTTATAAAAAACATTTTATTACAATATTTGGCGAGGAATAACTATAAATTTATTTTCTTTTTTCGTTCTTATATTGTAAAAAAATAGGAATTTTTAGTCAAAAGTTTAATGAACTTATTGGAATTAATATTTGACTGAAAAAAACTCATATAATAATAATGCCATTATTGAAAAAAATATATTTGCAAATTATATAAAAAATAATTCAGTCATTTTTTTAAAAAAGGAATATGTTTTTCTATAGCTAAATTGTTACTAAAAATGATACTAGACAAAGAATTTACATCTTTTTTTCAAATAATCACAAAAAATAAACTTCTTTCTTATATATATATGTGTGTGTGTGTATATTTATGATTGTATTAAAATCTTAAATATAATTTAAGTATTTTTAATTTAGAATTTTACATATATAATTACACATTTTTATAAATAAAAATATATAATGGATATCCTTTGATTTTTTTAAATTATCAAATTAAAATAAATCGGTAGCAAGGTCAAAATTCTTACAGAATATATGATGTTATATATAGTGCAGCAGATTTATTAATTTATTATTAATTTTAAATATATATTAGAAGCGACTGTTATAACATGAAATAAATTGCAATTAAACGGCGCGCATACACTTCAACAGTAATAAATGAAGTTAAATCATATTTTATCGAAACGGCTTCAACAACAGCAATAATGAATTACACGCAGATAGTAAGCCCTAAATTATGCCGTAAATTTTATTGAAAAGTCAATCTGCTCTCTCATCTGCGATAAATTAACGAGATATCCATATAGTTAACGTTACGTAATATAACAATCGGGAGAAGAGTAAAACTAACCGCTGAGTTAAACTAACAGTGGCCAAGTTCGCATAACAAATTTATTTACATCACACCGTTCAATTGTGAGAATTTCCCACATACATACACACAAATTTAGAAAAAAATATATATATATATTTATTGTGCTGTAATAAAATAATTCAGAAGAAAAGAACGCGAAATTCGATTGTCGTCGGCATGGGAAATTTGCAACGGTACTATTGCTGTGAATAATTAAAAAAGCGTTGCAACGCGTGAACTTGATCGTTAAAATTTTCAGGGTCTGCTGGAGTACGCCTGTCGAGCTCTCAAGAAACCGGTGTCGGTCTATTGCGATTTTCATGGACATTCGCGCAAAAAGAACACCTTCTTGTATGGCTGCTCGCCCCAACAGAGCTGGTGTTCGAAAGACATAGAACTGACCAACGCCGACGTCCCTCATAACTATTTAGTGAGTATTCCATTTATTTTTATTTTTTTAAACTATGTTATAATATTGTAAATATAAGTTTATATTACATTGTATTAAAATATATCATTAAAAAAAAAAACGTACGCCTAATATTCGAGCACTGCGAGTCTCGTACGCCTTTTTGCTCCCTTCGATATGAACGCGATGTAAAATATGGTTATTAATCGTCTCTATAATCTGAATCTCGAGCAAAACCCACCGGACGAGGTTCGTATTAATGAGATTTTGCCGCTTTTATGCGTCTAACCGTTTTATTTGAACAGAGGCAGCACCCCCCCCTCGATATCCGTCCCTGTAATTTATTTCGAATATAAAATTAGCCCAGAGCCCGTTCCGTTACGACGAAGATATAAGAGAGATTCCCCATTCGGAGCGGCACCCTGAATAGGATCGGCTACTAGTCGTTTTCACTTGGTCTCCTGATGAAGGAGACAGATAGCGGTTGACGAGCAGGCCACCGACCCTTATCAGCGGACCAGAATCTGCCTCTCGGGTTCCATTGCAAGAGGAGCAACAATGATGATCTCCCTTTTTGCATACACCGACGACGTTTGCTCTTTGCAACGTTTGTTTGGAATTGTTTTTTTTTTGGTTTTTTGAATTCAAGGTCTTATTTTTCAGTCTCTCTCTGTGTGTGTGTGTGTTCTTTTTTTATTTTGCATTCGAACTATCTATCTGGTTTTAATGGGTGCGTCGTGGTTCTACGCGCAACCATTAGGATAATGATCGCGCACGCGGCCAGGAAGCGTGTCCTGTTCTTTAGTACAGGCATGCAAATTTATGCAACTTTGTCTAAGAAACTATATATATATATATATATAAACATAAATATGCGCACACGTACTTTACTTTAAAGCATGTATATTTCATCGATGCTTTTATCTAACCATCTAGAATTATGCAATTTTGTTTTAATACATTAAATCTATAACACATCTCCACAAAACTTTAATTCATGTACTATGAATTAAATTTAATATCATCAATAATTTATTAGTAAATCATTGACATTATATATATATATATATATATATATATATATATCTTGAGTCGAAACGAAACCGGAAACGCTTTCGGTTTAATTAGAAAACTTTTAGAATCGCCACGCTCGAGCATCGTCTGATGGTTTGAAATTTATAATTTGCAAAGATATTCATTCTCACATGCAAATATGCTCATTTTCCACCTTCGCAATCCACGTCCGTCGATCAAAGCGCAAAATTGTGATTTGCTGCAGTAATTCATGCTTTATTTGAAAGACGACTTCGGTCTTCGAAATGCAAGTGCGCCAACAAATTAGTCATTCATGCCGCATGCGATGCATTCGTGAAGAATCGCGAATCTTTCCAACAATGCGATGTTTTTTTTTTTCTTCTTTTCTTCTCAATCGTGAAGACTCGCGACGTGTAATTATATGATTATAGTTATCTATCTACTTTGAAACTTTGTTTCGTCGTGATTTTTTTTTCATACGATTTTAGTGAAAGATTACTAAATTTTCCAATAGAGTAATAAAAAAAATTAATATTCGCACGTTTCAATCGTAAATTCGAATATATAATACGTAAACCATCAATTTCATTATTAAATCGAAAAATATAATAAATTTCGCGAAAGACGTTCAATTAAAGACGGTTATTGTAAGAAATATATAGTGGTTATTTTACACGAAACCATATTTCGTTTCTGATGTTCAGCACTGTAAGTTATATTTGAATCGGCACTTATTCATCGTAACGAGTCGGTACAAATTTGATTTGGTTATTGCTTTCCATTATTGTCGTTTCATTATTATACCTTTATATATCACGTATGCCCTTATTGGGCATGCTGTTAGCATGTCTAACTATCGTACAACAGGCATATGATTCGAATCCTATCATAGAAACAATCGTTCCTATTATTTTCGCTCGTATTATTTTATCTAATTTATCGTTTTTCAACTGTCCTTTTTTGCTATTATAATTACTGAATCAAAGTCTCTTTTAATTATTTTCTATTGTCTTTCATATCTTCATTTTTTTAACGTTAACTCTTTTTTTATACACTTTTTACGCAAGTTTCACTTGTCTGTTTGACTGGTTGGAATTTTGTAATCGATTTTTTAAGGACTTTCCGATGTTCGATTTAGCTGAAATTTTGCATATTTGCTCACTCTCGATGACGATATAAGAATCAATTAACAGATTTACAAAATAATTAACAATATGCTTAACAATGGTGCGATCGTTATTATTGGTAATGCATACGATATAAAAGTGTTTTTTTTTTTTAGAAAAAAATATTTTTATGCAGTTATATAATTCAACGTTCTTCTCTATTAGCGAAATCTGTATTTTAAATTATTATATTTCAGTATGGAACAAATTGATTAAATCCATATAGTCTATAGAATTTTACGATTTTTAAACAAAATATCAACGAATTCAATAATCAATGAAACGAACGGTTATTTTTTCCACCGAAATTATCCATTTGGTTGCGTGAGCGCGTGTGCGTGTGCGTGTGCGCGTCACGTTTACCGAGTTTTTCCGCCGTTAACTTGAACCGGTAATATTTTTGATTGCCGATCGAGCGCAGAGACATTATGAGACTCAAGGTCCGCAAATCTCGCTGGGGTCGAACGAATTAAAAACGTCATTCACGAAAATATTATACGTTTTTTTTTAAAAAACATACATATATAGATGGTGAAAAAATAATGCGCTAAATTTTTTTTAATTAAATCGAAAAAAGCGATGGCGATATTTAATTATTAAAAACATTGATCATTTTAAAACATCTATATATATATATATATATATATATATATATATATATATATATATATATATATATATATATATATATATATATATATTTGAAGTCATAACTGCGTGACCGTTTGTTTGTTTTTGTCTCTATTGTATCATTGCTTGATTATAAATCGTATTTTGCCGTTGATATAATTGTTTACACGTTAAAATATCGCGTGAGAATTTGTGTAATAATATTTTTGAAGACTAAAACTGAAAAAAAAACTGATAAAATTCGTAGATATTCGAGAATATTACACCGTGGCATATCCGCGTTCCTGTTGTGAAATCGCCATTGTTAAGTTAATAATTAACATCTGTATATAAATATATTTTTTTTTATTATTAGGGAAGACATGATTTTTTGCGGTACACATTTAGACTTCAAAAACTTAATTAAGACCGACAGAAGATCTTCAGATTATACAAATTTATTATTATTTTTTTTATTCGCGTAATTATTACAGGAATTTTGTTTTGACGCTTGACGTCGTCATTTTTACACCGTCGAGTTCTTGAAAAAATATATTAAAAAAAAACATATTAAAAACTTTAAAAAATATGTTTATTTTAATTAAAATCAATGTCATATTTTTACAGTTTATTTTATAACAATTCAGAATATTATAAATTTAAATTTCGCTATATTGATTTATAGATCGATATATTAAATATTTAACGGCTTAAACTACTCAATATTAATCTGAAAGATCATAAATTAATGTGCCGTTGGCTGTTTTATATCGCATTTCTATATATTTCATTTCCCGTAATGATTTTGTGATTAGCTTGTCTGACTACCAAGCAACGGATTCCAATTTTAAATCTTGACCCAAGGCGTTTTTTTTTGAACTTCAATTTTATTTATAATATAACTTAGTGTATTTAGTCATTATATCATTCGTTATTGATTTAAATATTTTATGGACAATTTTGAACCAACATTTGATTTTGTTTATTTTTATCTAGGTGTGTCTCCATATTTACGTTCAACTTCTATATGTTGTTTCCTATCAAACCTAATGAAAATTTTAATGAAATATCGATTTTTTTACAGTCTTTACCGGCGGCTATGCAACGTTGCTGTTCAGGATTCTCCTTGAGCAGTTGCAGTTTCAAAATTGAAAGAGAACGCGAATCCACGGCTCGCGTAACAGTTTGGCGTCAACTGGGAATTCAACTTTCTTACACTCTGGAAACGTCTTTTTGCGGCTTTGATCAAGGACCTTACAAGGTAACTAAACCCTTTTTCGATCGACCGAAACGAAAACAAAAAAAAAATAAAGATAAAATTGAGGCGATGATCCTCGATGAGATCATCGCTTGACGCCGATAGATATCGTAGACGTTCGGGCTCGTTATACATAATTGTAACCTTTTGTATAGATTGGCATAATTTACACCTTTGTTTTTTTTATACGTGTCTTCGCAGGGTTTGCAGCTAAACACGGCACATCTGAAAGAAATAGGCAAAGACCTGTGCACGGCCCTGGCAACCCTCAAGGAGACTTCGACGAACGACCTCTACTTGACCACAGACGAGAACGGGTGGGTTTCCAAGAAAAGCTATCAAAAATAATTATCTTTCCTATTTTATATACATAAATATATATATATATATATATATATATATATATATATATATATACGTTTATATAAATTATATATGTATATAAATATAATTAATTATATATAATTATGTTTAACAGAAATGAAGTGTATGTTCACGGATCGAAACGTTCGCAATTATGCAAGGCAAGAATATGCGTCCCTTAAAAAGTTTTGCTTATTTTATGGCATGCTCTAAAATTGATTTTTATTTTTTTTAACTTAATATATATTAACAATATTCTACGATTTTTTCTATGAGAAAAAAATTTTACATTCACATACGATTACAGAATAGCATTACGTCGATGATTATCTTTATGATCATAATAACAAATAATTTATAATATCGTAAATTATTATCCGATCTGTTTTTAATAGTGTTTAATTGGTTTGTTTTAATACTTTGTATGAAATATTGTGATAATTTGTATATAACTACTAACTAAATTTCCTATATATATATATATATATATATATATATATATATATATATATATATATATATATATATATATATATATATATATATATATAAATTCTCATTAATGCCTGCCTTTTATTGTCGACTAAAAATGTTTATTTATAACTCAGTAAAGATTTTAGCGTGCAAATATTACATATTTTATAAATAATCAAAAGTTAGTATTATTTAGTTAGAATAATATTTATTTTAATCAATATTTTAAATAACTCAATCAAAATTTTTAACTAGTACGTTGCATTTATAACTAAGATAATTTCCGATATTCCAGAATTTATTCTTAACGAATAATATTCAATTAAGAAATTGACGAAATAATATATTAAAAATTCTACAAATATTTCGTTAGTAACAAAAAATTCCCATGAAATAAAAATATATTTTTATTAACCAATATTCACGGTTCAAATGATCAATAATCGAATTATTACCAATTTCAAGTTTATTGACCGTCGTTTTACACGAAATCGCGGTAAAGTTAAATTAACCCGCATAATTTATATGTACGATTATTCGAAAACGTTAAGTTGTCAAAATCGAACTTTATATATATATTTTTTTTTCTTTCTGTAAAATTAAAGTAATAATCAGAGACATTTTTACAACTCAAAAGCGCTACCCGCATTTTTTATGCGAAAAAATAAAGTGTTTCAGATAAGAATAAGCGACGGGTTTACTTTGGACGGTTTATCTTTAATATATGCGAAAAAAAATATACGTAAAATATTGATAATTTTATTCACGATTTATATTTTCCATATAAACTGTGTTCGACTTTAGTAAAGAATAATCCTACCAACCTAGAAAAAAAATTACAATTTACCTGCCTTCCAAATGCCCGGGAGTTTTACCATAAATAACAATTTCGCCTTACTTTTTGATCACGGTATTTTGTATTATTTACAATCATAATTGTGATATCCTTATTTTCTATGTATAATAGATAAGATTATTAATTTTAATTTAATTCTCACGAATACGATTTAAAATTATATTATGAGTCATGGGTGTTTTTTATTCATGTAATTAATTTACTATGAAACTAATTGACTTCTGAAGTTTTGTTTTGTATTACTTTATTTTTCATATTCATCCTCGACCTACATACTCATTATTTTTTCTTCATCTATCATCATTCATAATCACAGTATCTTCAAAATAAACTGCAATCTAACACGAATATAAAGAATTCTCTCTCTCTCTCTCTCTCTATATATATATACATATATATATATATATATATATATATATATATATATATATATATATATAATAAAAATATATATATAAACAGGACTAGAATTAACACTGTCAATGCCGCACTTCCCTTTTGTCATCATCGTAAAAAAATAATATCTTTTTAATATTCCACACGTCTTACAGTATCCTTTTTACACTTCCTGCGAACATCCCATTACTTCGGAATACATGTATCTGAATTTCACCAACACGGATCAAAAATATAAATATAAATAACACATTACTGAATGTCCGTAGATATATTATCTACAGAATTACTAAAACACATATCGAATATTCGATGACCGGTTCGCAAAATCGGCTTATCTTTGTACAACATTTAACATTCTGATAACGACTCTTCGACTTCCAAATGACTTTTTTGAATATATTTTTCAAGTTATTGAATGTATTGAAAGGATTGATTCTAACGTTAAAAAAATCGTTTTGATGTTGTTTATTTACATGAAAATAATTTATAATATATTTAAAAATACTAATAACTTTATTCACATATTTATTTATCATTAATGTTTCTGTTTATTATTATATATTAGGCATGTCAAACTCTTTTCAAAATTTGAGTTGAAGTTTTACTATAATATTATAAATATATATATTACAAAAATTTCAAAACTGTCAATTTTCATAAGTATAAATTTTATTTTTAAAAATAATATCTATTATTTCAATAATATTAGTGTGGTATACAGTTTAAGCTATTGTTATATTAACACATCTAAAGCGGATCACGTTTTTCATGACTAAATATGAATAATAATAATAAAAAAAATCTATGTAAAGTATTGAAATATAATAAACGGGACGACGATTCTCGTTAACCGCTAGAAACGGTATAATTTTTGTTAAAGATGATTTTCGTTTCCCGCATAAGATGTGTTGATATACCAAAAAAATACAACTATAAGTTAAATTTATCAAATCCGAACTTCGATGTATACTTCAATTATGTTAATCGCATTTTTTCGAAGGAAACCGCTTTAACAATATTAGAGAATACTCTCGATGAATCATTCCGAATGTCCTGAGGAAGCATCCTTTTGTACGTGATCGTATTCGTCATCTGAAAAATAACGTTTACATTGTTTTTGAAACGGCAATAACAATAGTCAATGTCGTCACGTAAATGTCTTCTTACAGGATATGCAATAAATTATCGCACTTGACGTTTATTTGTCAATGTCAAGTTTGTCATTGTTTCTTCCTTCTACCACTATTTCAGAGAAGAAAGAAAAAAGAACGAGCGTAAATATTTGATTAATTACCTTTTATCAAATTCACGTTTATGATTATAAAATATATTTAATAATAAATATTGTGAATGTTACGATGGAGATTTAATAAATTAATATTCTTATATGTGACCATTTATTACATATTTGTCACATTGTTTTTGATGCGGATATGTCAGAATGAAGTATGAATTTTAATTATTGTTATTTTTATCCATATGAGTAATCGTTGAAAGTACTTGAATTTTAATCAGGTTTAACCAATACTCGTGTCCTTTTGCTATATTATGATAATATTTTAACGCTATTTATATATGTTTTTTTTTTGATTTTTAATAATAATAAAAAAATATGTATAAAAAATCTATGATATATTTTTTGTAATTATTTTTACAGATTAAATAATGACGAAGACAGTGACGTATCCAGTTCTGAAAGTTTACTATTAACCGACACTGAAGATGAACTAGATTAATATAAAATACAGTATTCATAATAGAAATATATTAGAAAAAAAATTGTCAATAATTAGTTATTTAATTATGTAGTTGGATATATTGACAATAATTTTAATTTTCAACAGTATATGAAATTTAACTGATTTCTAGTCAATCTGCTTTTTTATGAGTATTTTAATTAAGCTTATTTTTTATTATAACAATTATGCTCAATTATTTTGTGTATATTTTATTGATATATACCTATTGTTTTTTTTTCACGATTGATGTTTTCATCTTCAATGATATTTTGGTGGTTGTGCAACTTTTATTATAAATATTAACGCATAAAACGTATGTTTACGACTAATTAATTTGAGTGTTATGTTTTGAAATAAAAAAAAATTATATTATATATGGGAAAGAAAGACAAGCTAATTAATAATAAAAATGTTTAAGATTTCTGAACATTATATTATTTTATTTTTTATTATGCAACTCTAAAAGTGATCTAATTACACATGTTTTACATTGATATTAATCAACATTCATCCAAAGCTATAAAAATATATATTGAACTTTTGAATATTTTTAATTGATACACTTTTCTAAAATCTTAATCAGTGGTCGTTAACCTTTTCTCACACATAAGATTTAAAAATAATTAATTAATTTTTGTTCAGACGAAGAACAATTATTGTCTTTTAGAATCAATTTTAATTTTGCTGAAAAAATATAGACCCTACCACTTTTACCCCCTTCATCTTTTATTAATTAAGATTTTTTAAATTACAATTAAAAAGAAAACTTAAATCATTTTCAATATATATTATGATATATTTTTGAATATATCAAAAACAAATTATTTAAAATTTTCATATAACATTTTAACCCATTCCTAACCACTGATTAAATTATATAAATTTTGTACTCAGCAAGTTGATGCCTTGCAAGCAGCACTGTGATGTAAAGCCGAGTGCGAACAATGTTTAATATTTATTATTTCATCAGAATAATATAATAGTAATAAATGAAAAAAAATATTTCTATCATTAGGAACAAACACAGTCTTTCACATCATATGTGCATTTACATATATAAAACATACAAACAGAGATATTTATGACTATAATTTCTAGATTTAAACATTTAAATACAATAAATATACAACAATATATATTATCTTTAAATTAACCCTCTCCCCCTCCCGTTTTATATATATAATGAATATTAATTATTGTCTTAATTTGCATCACTATTTTTTTTTATTTTATTTTATGATATAATTATAGCAAACGCTCTTGTCTAAAATGATATTTATCAATTATGATGTTTGCATTCATTTTTGGCTACGCTTTTAGGCCATCTGAACTACTTTCTGTATTAATATTTTTTTATTAATAGCTCTTATAATTAGCAAAAAAAAAACAATTTCAATTTTTAACACAATCAAATTCAAATCACTGTACATTTCCTTTCATAGTACATACTTTCTAATAATTTGTGTTGGTAAAATATTTCAACATTTTTCAGTTAATTGCATAATTTTCACGTATAAAATAATCAAAAATTACTGATATATTTTAAATCCAAGTTATTGTCTATATGATAAATTAAATAATAATGAAGACAATAATAAAAATATTAAAGAAATTCATTGTGTTTTTAACATTATCAATGAAATTTATAATATACTGTAGAATCTCGATTTTATCAGTTTGAAAAATTTAAATTATTATCACATATTTCCTAAATATAAAAATAACTCAAAATTACACATTGTTTTAATATTAACAATACTTTTATAATATTGTTTTATTGTTTAATCAAGAAATGTGTCCATTTTTAATAATGTTTTAATAAATATGTAGTTTTGTACAAAAAATAGTTCATGTCCTTTTAAAAGAAATGAATAGGCAAATTTTTAAGTAAATTTACTCATCTTTAGGAAAAAGAATAGAATAAAATAAAAAAAATCAATATTTTGATATGATTGCTGATCGATATTAATTTATATATAAAAAATTTAACGTCTGATAAATTAATATTTATATTAAAAATTATATTAAGTATACTATTCAGCATATAAAGGATAAATTTAAACAAATCAAAACAACGACGTACATATATAAAATCGTGCAAATTATTCAATTATTTATTAATTATAAATAAAGAAATCTCTAAAACATTTTTTTTCCTTTAAATACATTATAAAAGTTTGATTTATATTTTTTTTTAGAAAAGTATTATCAAATAAATCGAGTTTTTACAGTACTTATACATATGTATTAATATCAATAATATAAACAAAAATACAAAATAATTATTATACAAGTAATTAGATCTTTAAAAATTTTGCGTATCAATTTTTTTTTCTACGAAGTAAACAAAAATTTTAATGAATTCTAATATAATTAAAAATTATACAATACAAATAAAAAATATATAAAAACATCTATCATCAATATCACAAAATTAATGTTAAACATATTGTGCGATGTAATTTTTTTTTAATATATAAAAATAACAATAACAAAATGTAAAACTTGGTCCAGCCATACTTTACATCCCCATTTGGTACTCAGACTTAATTATAAATAAGAATTATAATAAAGAAAATGCTTTTTTTCCCTTTTTTCTCAAATATGATATGAAAGTCGTATTATTATTTTTTTAGATAAAAAAAATATTATTTTATTGCTTTTAACCGCCGCATAAAAATTTTTCACTTTTTCAATCATCACAGATTCTTCTCCAAAATTTTTTTTAATTCACACACATATATATATATATATATATATATATATATATATATATTTTTTTTTTGAAAACAAATATCTATCTTTGACATGGTTTTTTTTGTGATAATAATATAATTATTTTACATTATATTATGTAAACATATGATTTAATTTAAAAATTTTTAGTGCAAAGCAAATCTCGTAAACTTGCACTGTGCTATATAATATATATATATATATATATATATATATATATATATATATATATATATATATATATATATATATAAATATATATATATATTAAACAAAGATTTTTTGAAATTCGGTTTCAAATCAATTTTTTTTGACGTTAATTTTACTTGAAACGAGCTTCTTAATCTGTTCGTATGTTATCCACATGCAGATATTCCAAGAGACCAACCTATAAAATGATGGTGTGAACCTGAAAAGAAAAGAAAAATTAATAAATTATCAAGAATGAAATTTTATTTGAAGGCTGTTAATTTTTTATAACAAAGAAATACAATAAAAAATATCTACCCTTTGTAAAAAGCACCTGGACCTTCTTGCATCCCCATTCTTATAGCACAATCTATTGCACCTTTGTACTGTCCTTTTGATGAATTCATATATCTGGTTTTTACTACATCAACAGGTGAAGCAACAACAGTTGCACAAAAACCTTAAAATTACAAATTATGAAACGAAATGTCATAAGAAATAATTCACTAATTACATAAATTTTTCGTATTTCATTGTAATAAAATAAGAATTTTGACTCCATTTGACCAGCGCCATCTTTTGAAATATTAAATATATGGCTTCTTCGGTATTAATTTTTTTTATTTAAATTTACATTTTCTTTTTTATAATATTTAAATGAAATAGATTTACCTGCAATAACAGCTGAAACAAAATGACACGGTATAGCATCTTCCATAAGACTTCGTCGCAAAATCATATCCTTAACTATATCATAACAAACGATTTCAGCCACATTTATAATAGCATTCCGTCCAATATTTGGTAACGTTCCTGAAAATAGCATTAAAATTAGTAAAGTGTTATGTTAATTAAATTTAAAAGTATTATCGAAGTATTAACCTTTCCACAGCCCTTTAAAACCTTCGTTTCCACCAATGTTTCTATATGCTTGAAACGTTGATTTATATCTGAAATATACAAATATCTTTCATTTATATTTCCGAATTATTTATATATTTATTTAATTAAATGTAAATTACTAACATTCCGCCCTGAGCCTGCATCCTAACTTTGACTACATCTGTTGGTTGTGCCAGCAATACAGCCATTGCACCCGTTGTGATACCGGCTGCTATTCGAGCACTAACATCCATTCCACTTCCAGGTCTTCCGCCTAAGATATAATATTATAATGTTTACAATATTCATTTATGTATATTTTAGAATGTATATAAAGTACTTGAAGACATTTTTACCGTTAAACATTGGAACGTATATGGCCTTCACTGTATCATACAATCCCAAACGCACTCCAGCAAAACACATTTGACGTTGAAGACCAGCTGATAATCCATTATAAAGCGCTCTGAAATAATAAAATTATATTATATTGATATTCAGATGTATATATTTATAAATTTAAAACATTAAAATCATTTTAATAAACACATCTTTTTGATAAACGTGTTTTAAATTAAGCAATTTGTAACGTAGTTAAAAATATAATCTAATTCTTGAGGCATAAATTTTCAAAACTTTAAATATAATTAGTTATTTGAAATATATGATCTCAAATTTAAATAATGAATAAAATATAAAGTTTCTCAAGAACGTAAACAACTAACTATATATACAATAATATGCACTTTATTTACATTCAATATAAACGTGACATACTTTCAACATTTATTTTATAGCTTAGAATGCAATATTCAAGTGAGAATGGCAAAAGATCGATAATTTAGAAAATTACTTTGCTCCTTCTTGTCTGATGATAGTGGTGACTGTTGCTCCAACTCCTCTATATTTTGTCTCGACTATTGGAGCACCCAATACTGCTGCTCCAGCTCCTTCAGTAAGAGCAACGGCTATGGCTCTACCTTCACCTTGAACCTGAAATAAAAATTAATCAGATCACATTTATTTTAAGATTTCACAACATCCACTTATAATTTTATAATTGATACTTCATATAATAAAGTTTACATTTTTAATTATAATTTTTATATCAATAAATACAGTATATCGATATATAGATTTAATTTTGTGATAAATATATAGATGATATCACATTAATAATAAATTATACATCATTGTTTAACACCGCATAATTATTTATTTTTGTAAATAAACATTTTTTTATTTATCATATACAATACAACCATTAATTTACACATATAATAAATTATAATGTAGTATTTTACGAACATCTATCATATTTATGCTACATTAACAACAAAATAAAACAAAAAATAGTTTATATAAATTATAATAATACAACCGTATTCGTTAAATAATATAAAAATAACATACCTGCAAACGAACTTTCGCAGTGTCCAGTGGAAAAGTGATGAAATCGGCTACACATCCTGATGTTCCTGCTGTTAACAACTTAATTCCCAACGGAGAATTATCTACTGGTGGTGCTGGTGCCATTTTATATTTATATATATACTAAATCTAATAAAAATTTATTAAAATATATAATCTTGTAAAAGAAATAGAAAAAGTAGTTCAGCTCTATATCACAATATCACAGTTAATTTGGCACTTATCGACACCTGTAATCTGTTTAAAAAAATATAAAAATTAATACGTACACTTATCAAATAGAAAATAAGTTTATATTATAGTCAATATATTACCTTTGAACAGTATATCATTTATTTCATACATATATATTTAAACTGAATACAAGTTAAATGCGCTCTCTATAATCTGTATTGTACATATGTCGTGTACTGACAACGATACAAGATGTCTTTGATGGAAAAATTTGTTGATTACTCCACACCTCGTTTTTCATACTATTATCTGAAACAATAAAGAAAATCGTAATGTTTAAGTGCATCTTATCGCATCGTGAAAATGAATATTGATGTTATCCATCATAATAAAAAGCGTGTGATAATCTGCACTGATTACTAGCAATCAAAGTGATATCATTAAAAAGCATTAGCAACTATTGTCAAGTATTTATTTTACATGAAATAATTAATAATATAGAATTTTGGAATAATATAAAAAAACTGTTTGTATTATACATATTAATATTGTCCTCAATAATATTTACAGAAAAATCAAGTTGCAGAAAAAATATATTGAAAAAAGCTTCACCATTCAAAAATATGAATAATAGTAAAAAAAGACCACAAAAACGTATTTGTTGAATAACAATATCTCAATAAAAATATAAAAAGACAAAAAAAACTAAAGAGTTTTTCATGTTTTCATATGAATAGATAATGATGATGTCTTCTAATAAAACTATAAAAACAACTAGAAAAAAAAATAAAGATTTTACATATTATTTGAAAAGATAGAAATTGACAAAGAACGATACATGTTAGTATGATGCAGACTAGTCTATCAATTACAAATAAATGAATAATATTTCATTACTGAAAAATTGATCATTTTCTTGAACATATTTAAGATATAAAGATATAAACTATTAAAATTTTAATTATAAATAATCCATTTCTAGAATGAAAAGTCGCAAAATGACCAAACATTATTGAACCACTCATTTAAAACATTGTAATTAAATATTTTTCATTACTAAATGCAAATCAATAAAATAATATCACAATATAGATCCAGTTTATTAAACTTGTAAATTCCATCAGTTCACTATGCAGTTCAATAAAGATAATGCCGGAACAATGAACCATTACCATATCAAATAAATAATTGTACATATAAATAAGTATGAGTGTGTTTCACATAACTAATATTTTATTAAATATCAAACTGGTGATCAATCTTTTACGTGTTTATAATATACACTTTGTACTGTTGTTGTTTATAAAGAGTCGATTAGTCAAAACAAACCGACGATTTCTTCCGTGAAAAATCGCTCAATTATTCATGGAAACGAGCTCGATGGACTTCGAACGATCGGTTTATAGAAAAAAAAAATGTGAAAGTGAACTTCGAACAGAATAAATGCTGTTGATTGTTTATAAATGTGTATCATTGGAAAATAACTTGATAACGACTCGGATTCAGTTGCATAACGTTCGATTGTCAACTCTGATGATGTTTGATAATGATTGAAAAATCCATATTGAATTGACTGTATCAAAGTATTATTCTACTGTTATATTTATAAATAAAAACATATCAAAATACACATAAATAATTAAAAGGAAAATATTAGATTTTGTATTTTATAAATAAAGCATATGTGTTTAAATGTTAAACAAATATATTAAAAAAATACTGTTTTTAATATTTTATATTCAATTACATTTATGAAAACAATTGTCATTATTCATGTTAATAATATATATAGTGAATAGAGGAAGTAAATGAAAATCACTCCATACATACTTTAAATGCCATTTATTTCAATCTCATTAAAACCCTCTCATTACTCTAAAATTGACTTTAAAAAAAAACTACAATATATATTTAGCCAAGTTTTTTTTTGCCAACAAAACCACAGAAGAATCAATAAAATTTTGAAACTTCTCCAAAAATAGTAAAATATTATTTAGATCATAATGTTTTATCTACAGTATAAAAAAGACATAGTAACTATATTTTCTAATGTTTATTTGTATACGAATTTTAAATTAACATCTTTAAAAATATTTTGTTGTGTAACAGTAAACGATTATTATACATTTAATGCTCAAAACAATTTTTCATAATCATTCGCATGCTTTTGTCAAAAAGTCGTCTCTTAAGTTTTAAACGTTTTCTTGGAACTCTTTATTCCTTCGTCGTCCAATATTATTATTATTATTATCGTATATTTGTAGACAAGTTGAAAAATTATGTCTCATTTTATTTCATGCATATGAACTCATTACGAGTGCAAGTTTCGCACATTCAGCAAAATCTTTGTATGCTATAATTAAACTTCTTCGATTGTACTAAGATTAAACACAGAAAATCTGTATTCCAATATTTCAGATAAGATAATATTATTCAAATATTTAACTAGTATTTATCTGAAAATAGGTTTACTTACACAAATTACCGCAATTGTTTCCATTGATTAAACAAATTACTATTTAATTATTTAATTTTACACGTAAACAACAAATTTTAAAAATAAGAAGGAATTAAAATTGATATAAATATCATATACTGAATTTAAAACGAAGGTTTCAAAAAAATTCATCTATCCCTTTAACCTTGCAAACAGTGGAGCGCTGAATCGATTTTTCGCAACCATTTTCATGAAAAAAATAAATAAAACCGAGGCCTTGGCCTCTTTCCGTGAATTTATCCCTTTTACAATGTCGTCAGTTCAACGACCAACCTTCAACCGCACTCATGACGCTGCAATTTCACGATAACAAACATTTTCCTAAAATTAATCCGGTCGAATTAATTCGAATAATAAAAAGAGATGGAATGGTGTTAAATATCATCATAAAATAAAGTATATTGATCACGTGATCGTCGTTTTATGCTACCCTTCTTCAGACAACCCTGAATTTTTTACGACGCACTATTTTGGAAACACCCATTTTCCGACTTACATACACAATCACATACTTACATACACAATCACACACGCGCACACACACACACACATTTCGAGCAAACACGACGCAATAAAGTGCGCCATTCAAAACGAAAAGCGTGAAATGGTAATCAATACTTGACCGCGTTAACCTCGTCGCCGTCATAGTTCGTATTATAAAAGTGTATGCCGAAATTGCGACGGGCAAAATGTTAAACGATCACTTAATTTAGACGACGGCGCTTCGATTCGTCCCAATTTCGATACGATATCGCGTCCATAACGCGGAAAGGGTCAAAGGTGCGGAGAAATTCCAATTTTTTTTTTCACATCGCGAAAAATGCTCCAAATAATACATAGAACGAATGACGATAAATTACATTTGTTTTGTAAAATCGAATTTTTCTATTTGAATTATAATTTATATTGTATGCATATAAAGGTATGTTTTATGCGAATTATGAAAATTTTGGAAAATCTACTATATATATACATGTATGTGTATGTGAGTGTATATGTAATTTAAACATGAAATTTTTGACAGTCAAAAAATATTCTCAAAATTGGCAGTGATTACTGACTAAAATGAAATTTGTCCAAATACTATGTCAAAAATACATTTCCTCTCATTCCCGACATATTTTAGTATACTAAAATGCTACGGTCAAGTTAAAATAAATAGAAACAGTTTTTTATATTGATATTGATTTGTTTATTGCTTCAGTAAAAATCTAGAGTGAAATATAGATCTGATAATTTGATTCCAAAGAAAGCTTAAAACGTAAAAGTTCTATTCATTATTTTTTGATGAAAAATAAAAAAAACGGCATTCAATATATAGGTAATAAAAGCTTTTCAATATTCATATGATAAATAATTTTTATTTTTATATAGATTTTTTTTCATATTCGCAATATTAAAACTAGATATTAAGCATTTGATATTCTAATTTATACCGTTATATTGTGACTTATAAATAATTATTTGTAATCAAAACGGCAACCATATAAATTTTCATCAAGGCGAACCGCCGAATTATTATCGAAAGCGGAAAAATTCTGACCGAAATTTCCTTTTGTTTTTCTTTTGACACAATATAGTCGTCATATTCATATATTAAACACATGCACACGCACTAATACCAATACATTTATGGGCATTATGTTATATATTTGTTCTCTTTATTTTCCTTAGTTCAAAATATTTTACACAAAAAAAAATTTTTTTAGAAGTAAAAAAATTGTACCGATTTTAAAAACTATATATATATATATATATATATATATATATATATATATATATATATATATATATAGACAAAATTATTAAAATATTATATGTTAAGATGTTTCAATAGGATATCACATTATACCGTGAATAAAAATTTATTTATATTATTCCAAGTCTTTTAAGCCTTGCCAAAACATATATCATACTAATTCATGCAATTCGATAATCCGACAATATTTTGATTGATTGGTATAATAATTTTTACACGCGTATTCGTCAAAAGCTTTATTTATCAAAATAAGACAAAAAATACAAATATCGATATTTGGCCTTATCTTCTACGATAATTTCCACTTGAAATATTTGGCTGCATATCGTAAATGATTAATTTTACTAATAAATATTTTTGTAATAAAAATCCAAAAATTTCCAAAATTCTTAACAAAAAATAGAATAAATATTTTATTTTTTTTATAGTAACTTTAGTAAATTTCGATAAATAAATCACATTTAACTCGTAATATAGTACCGTGTTAAAACTCAAGATACATAGATTTAAAAAAAAATAATACAATAACCGCTCTTGGTTTGTTGCCAGTTAAATTGTGAACGGATCGCGAAAATCCGAAATGAAAAACAGGTGGTCTTTCAAACTATGTCAATTTTTCCAAAAATACTCACCGAAAATATTGTTAGATCTTGAAGCGATAATACAAAAAAAAAGAAAAACTAAATTCGGAACGGAAAAGTGAACAATTAGTGCACGTGATATAAAATTCCGGATGCATTGCCGTTTTTCATTGGGAAAATCGTCTCTTTATATCGTAAAAATACAATGAAAATCCAGGACAATAATCAAATACTTTTCTTACTCAATATAAGAATAACGCGAATTAAAAAAAATATTAATTATGTTAAAAAAAACAACTCTAAATAAATTTTATTTTTTATATCTAATTGTATTTATTTAACATGTAATAAATATTTTTTTTATATAAATAATATATTAAAAAAATAAACCTTGAAAGAACATGAAGTGCATGATGCAGGAAGCCGCTTTCGAAAAATAAACATTTTTTCGGCCTTGTTTTATTATATTGTAATACATAAAACTGTTACGCGGATTATGAATATTTACATAACGTATTACGTCAATAATATATATATATATATATATATATATATATATATATATATATATATATATATATATAATGTTATCTAATAATTACGATATAAAATGACGAAAACACAAAGGATCCAAATGAGCAGGATTCGAAAGCTAGAAACAACGTCAACAAGTCTTTGCTATCTATATACGTGTTCGATATTCAAAATAGAATACGTTAAATTAAAAAAAATATTTATATTTAATCTTAAACTACTTATAAACAATGTCATAAATTTAATTAACTACGTAATATAATAAAAAAAATAATATACAAGAGTTATCTAGGGATTCAAACTGATGACCTAGTTACAGATCAAATCTATTGTCTCTGAATAAATTTTAAATGTCTATTTTTGTAAATGTAATGTGTTTAATTTGACCTTAATTTCTTTGACCTTATTGGGGTTGATGTCATCCCTTATATATTAACCTATATAGAAACCGTAATAATGTTTTTTTTTGGTAAATTAGGCAATTATAATTAATCTCTCATATATATATTAGAATATATGAAACCTTATTTCGTAAATAATAAAATTATTTTGATCATCTTTCATTATTTTAAATATGATTTTTCCAGATTTTTTCACTGAATAAATTTGAAACGGCGCATTTATAAGACGACCTCAAGGTTCGCTAAAAATAAAACATATCAAAAAGGGATCTTTTTTCTTTAAAACAAAAAAAAATAGACTTCTTCAACCGGATTACGATTCTAATACGAAATGTCATCCGTTTTCAAGCGTTGCAAAGTGCAAGATTTTCCATCGAATTCAACCGCATTTTATTTTTTCATTATATTATACGTATTAATTGTTATTTATTGAAGAGTCGAAAAGACGCGTTTTCTAATCGTTTTCGACATTTTTGTTGTTGTTTTTTTTTTAATCCGTTAAAAACACGTGCAGCAACTTTCATATTTACTTTCTTGTCCCGTCGGAATACGTGAAAACAAGGCCTTGACTGTTTTGAATGATGTGGATGTGTGCCAGCAATATCAGAAAATATATACTAAATTTTATAAATTGATAACTGTCTAGTTAAAAAAAACTGTTTTCAAAAAACTGATATCGCAGTAAACAAAAACAAGTGACACTCCCACAATTTTTTTAACTTATGTTCATTGGTTTGAAATATGGCAAATTGACTTATATAACAAATTATATGCAATATGATAAAATTATAATCCAATTGAAAAAAATTATTTCTATATATATATATAATAATTAAAATATTATATTGTATATTACATAGCAACAGCGCAAAATAATGATTATACATAAACAAAGAGAAAAAAATATCGTACTAATCATTGTCATATTATACATGAATTAATATAATAATTTAACTGAAATCGTAATTTTAAAATAAATTTGAATGTGAAAATTTTACTTTGATGATATAAAATTTATATTTAATCCATTTTTTATACTTCTTATAATAATTAATAAGTATTTTTATATAATATAATAATAATATTATATACAATATATTACAACATGATCAAGTTCAATGTTTATTGACCAATATTTTCAAGGCTCTCCTTTCATATTCAATATAAAAAAATGCATATTTTCATAATTAATTTCAATATGATCATTTTTTTTATCATAATATCATAATTGATCATATCGAAATTTGAGATAAATTGTCAACAAAACAACAAAATAATATTTTTTAAGATGAAGATATATTTTTTTGAATGAAAAACAAATTTCTATTTTCATTTTCGACAATTTATAAAAAAAAACATAAATAAGTTAAACGCGATGTTTTTGATGTATTTTGCGTATTATTATTGTCACGCGATCATTTAAAAAAAAGTTAGATTACGAACCAAACTTTTCAAAGGTCAAAAATTAAGTTTGACCTATAAATATATATATATATATATATATATATATATATCATTCAAATTTCTATATATAGTATGAATCCAACTTGATATTTATCTAAAGCAACTTGACCTTTTCTTTTGAATTTATATGTTTTAAATATTAACATCTTTATTTAACTTTCAAAGTATAATATTATAAATTGAATTTTATTTTCATCCTTCTAACATTGAAAAATATTTAACTTTTTCAGTAAATTTCAGATTGTTTTTATTTATTTTATCTCCGCTTTCAATTATCGATCATCTTTGAAAATAACACTCGAAATATCTCATAATATATCGATGCAAGAATCGAAACGTGTCAAAATTATGATTTCAATATATGATAATAAAATATAATACTATTTATTATCCATTATGAAAAATATATCATAAATAACATCTAAATCGATCTTTATGCTGATACTAAAAAAATGTGTACAAAAATTATCTTCTTTTTTCTCCTTGGAGATAACTTGTACGATCGACTGATGTTTGTTTTTATATTTTTTTTTTATATTTAATCTTTATTTTTTGTATATATTAAAAAAAACAAGCACGAGATAAAACAAAATTAAAATATTACCCCCTGTAAACAAGATTATACTGTGGATTTGGACTTAGCAACATTTCGCAAAAAAAAAATAGTAGATAACGTTTATTACTTTATTTTTTTCGGACAATATCACTTAAAAAATAATAAAAATATTTCATATAATGCGAAGTTCAAAATATGACGTAACAGAAACTATATATATATATATATATATATATATATATATATATATATATATATATATTATAGTTTTTTTATAAAATGATCGAAATTAAAAGTATGTCGTCCAGTATAAATTATCTAAATTGCAAAAATTGAAAATTAACTAAATTTATTGTGTGTAAAATATATTGGAAAGTACTAATATTTTTTTCTAAACGTTTAATAATAATGAATTATGTATTATAAAAATAATTTATTCACTATAAATATCAATAAAATTTTGTCGCAAAACAATAAAATATATATTATGTATGGAAAGTATATTTGCGACAAATGTATTACATTTACAAGGTTAAATAATTCCGAAAAATAATTTATTTGAAATATGAACATAAAATCGAAAAATTGATATAAAATTCTATCAAAAAATATTTAATATAATTAATTATTTCATTATAAAAACGATATGTAACTATTTTATAAATTTATTTCAATAAAAAATAATTACTAACTAGAAAATGAAACTTCTTAATTAAATTATTACAAATTTATTCGTATATATTGTATGCAATAGTTTTCATCAAGCGTAACGAAATTATTTATATCATAGTTAATTTTGACTATTTCATATTTAGTGACATTGTTCCACATAATAACATCCTGATGCATAAATTAATTGTAATATGCAAGCTAAAACGACTTATATTTTAATATTAAAAAAATATAATATATTAAAAATTTATATAATTAAAAGAAAATGTGTCAACCGTATTTGTCCAATTTAGTGCCACAAAAATTACAATAATTATTAATAAATTAATGTATAATAAATTACATTAGAAATATATTACTATTAATTCTGTTGATTATTGTATATTTTTTTTACTTTTACAATAGGAATTCTAATCTATATTAATTTTCTCAAAAATATTCATTACATTTTATTGCCTAGAAACAATTTAAAAACGTAAAAAAATAATTCAAAATTTAATCTTAATTGTATCCAATTAATATATATATATATATATATATATATATATATATATATATATATATATAATGTTGCAAATATTATATAATTAAATATATTAAAAAATTACATTTATTTGACCTTTTACCTCAAATTATTAAAAACTGCGCATCGATTTTATATATTTTTATTGCAAAAAAATCTGAATTTTTCCTCAATAATTCAACAGCGTAATCGCACATTTGTCAATATTAATATTTCATTTTATTTTATTATATATATATATATATATATATATATATATATATATATATATATATACGCAATAGCGCTTATCTTCAAAACAAATTTGCACCACCGAAATAAACGTATTTTTGAAAATATGTACAATTTAAACATATTTTTACAATCTAAATTATTATATTAGTTTAATTAAATTTTTCATATAAAATAATTATAAAAAAAATTTTTTCTGCATGTTAACGATGATTTTATATTCTGTTTTTGTGTACAATTTTCGCTGAAAATTTAAACGCCTACTCTTTTTCAGCGAAACAACGTATAGCTTTTTTTTCCGGGAAAATTTATAGTAGCTTTAAAAACGACATACATACGCTTTATTGTATTATTCCGAGGATTAATCGATATGAAAAATATTAAATTTCGTGTTGCTACTGAAAAAAAGTTAAATATTTACACAACATCGTATTTATTGAACAGTTTCGAGTTTAATGTTCCATTCTTTCAATGTAAACAAAAAAGTATTTTAATGTTATAGATCAATTTTTTATATCGTTGTTATACGATATACTTTTAAAAAATCTATTGAAAATTCAAAATTTAAGTTTTGATGTAGTGCCAGCTTTATTTATCTACAACAATAACGATCTTTCTATAATATAATAATATATTCTGAAAGTACAATTTAAGTTTGTTTTTAAATTTTAACACATTAATTTCGTTATTTTTTTTTAAACAACATATCACTGTATAAATTAAATTAGTGTTGAAAATTATAAAACGTCTAGACTTGTAAAAATTTAAACGTAGTCACAAAATATGACTATAATATAAAAAAACAAATTATTGTTAGATTTATAATGTAAAATATATGTTAATAAAATTATCGAATATATATAAATTTAAAATATATATATGGTATATATATATATATATATATATATATATATATATATATATATATAACTGAAGCTTTATCTAACGATTTGATTCAATATTAAAAATAGTTTAAAATCAGGAAATTCACAAGTACTTCATAAAATATATAGTATTCAATGTTAATTAATGTATTTATGATACGAAATTGCCATTTTCAATGCGAACTTGACTCCACATAACTCTATATATGTACAATATAATGCATTATTACAAATAAACAATATAAATTACAGATAATGAAATATTGTTTATTTAAAATTATTCAATATATCATAAATATTTTCATGAACGTATAAAACAACCTAAAGACTATACAGCGTCTTTCAGATGACGCACACCTGAAAAACGCGCGATCTCTCTCTGAAAATCTCGTTTAATATTCTATACACAAAGAAATGAAATTACAAAAATATTATCGTTCAATAGATTGATTATTTGATTACAATAAAATGGCATATATATATATATATATATAATAATTTTCGGATAATATAATCACAATATAAATTCGTAAAATTTAATTTAATAAAAAAAAATCGTACAAATATTAAATTAAATTTAATATTTGTAATTTAAATGATTGATTATATTATCCGGCGCTTTGTGTAAAATCGAATGTTTACATACCTGATTGCCGATGTGTGGAAAAACGGATCTTATGCCGTGGAAAATTCGAGAGTATCGAGCCGAACGTCTCGACGTCCGCCATATACTGAATCGTTACCGATGAAAATTCGCGTTTTTATATAAACGGGGTCTGCGCCCCACCCTCTGGATCGTCAGGGGGCGCCGGAGGCTCGCCTGACGGGCCCCCATAGCTCGTGACGTAGAATCACGCTCGTGACGCAATTTAAATCTTCGACCGATCGTTCGAATCGCGATAAATAGAATGGAATTCTATTCCGCATGATTAATATTTTGATTTTTTTTTTCGATGATATCAATTCGTATTTTAAACGGTCAAATGTCAAAAGACACAAGTGCATCATGAAAATAAACATGATTCAAAGTTCGATGATTTACATAGCGAATCAATATATTGTATTACATATATAAAAATACAATACAAATTATTCATTATAGAAAAAAAAAATAAGTAATCTGCATTATTATAATAACAAATGTTAAATAATAATCCAATTTTAATCTTTATTCATGCGTGTTAAAGCGTCAGTTTTCTTTAATTTTAAGGCACTATATTTTCATTTTAAACTATTATATTTTAAAACAATACTTAATAATATAATTACGCTCGAATTTTTATTAAATATTATATAATATAACTACAGAAAATATTTATTCTGATGTTGTTTAAATATTATTGAAGAAAATTTTCTATATTATTAACACATCAGTTGTATATTTTAGTACTGAATAATATTTATTCAATATTTTTTTTAATCTTATTTATAAAAAAAATATCATTAATATGTATATATAATTTAATTAATTGGAAAAATATTTTCAAAAAAAATACGTTATAATCCTTTTCCTTGTTAATACCAAATATATTTTTCATTCATTTTTGTTTAATAAAAAAAATGAGGCATGTAAAGGTTAAATAATCTTATTTATGATTTTTTTGTAATATTTCTCATTTTACAATTATTATACCCATCCTTATATACTTATAAAATTAAAACATGTTTTTACATAAAATGAATCATATTTTATATTAAAAAAAATCGTAACATTACCTAATATATAATACATTAAAAAATACTAAATTATTAGATATAATTAGAAGGATATTTAAAAAAATATCCTTCAATAATAATTTAAATAAAAATAAAATTTTATTTTCTTGAAAATATTACTCATATATATTATCAATTTTATATTTCATTGTCAATTAAAGTACATCAATAAAAAAACCTCACATTATTAATATGATAATATAATGGTAATTTTCAAAAAAATATTTATATTAATTTAGTAGAAATCCATATACAATGTAATTTACGATTAATGTTTAAAAAAACAGCTTATAATATTTATATCATAATAATAATAATGTAATTTTAGCAAATGAATTCAACTTTTACTCTCTATGAACACAAATATATAAAATAAACCAACAACAACTCGAAGAACTTATTTATAAACAGATTTATTCGACCTTCGAATATCGGTGATTGTTATTGTATCAAATTATTTAGAATAATTTGTCGTACACATTTAATAATCGTGAAAACACATTCGATTTTTAACATAGAAATTAAATATTAATTTATTTTATAAAAAGACAAAAAAGGCAAACATCATGTTTTATCGTTTAAGTTCATCATTTTTGTTTGAAAATTTAATATCAATGTTTATTATTAATATAAATATAAGTAAAAGTTTTTTATAATGATTCATATATATATATATATATATATATATATATATATATATATATATATATATATATATATATATATATTTATATATATATATATATATATATATATATATATATATATATATTTATATATATATATTTATATATATATATATTTATATATATATATATATATATATATATATATATATATATTTATATATATATATATATATATATATATATATATATATATATATATATATATATATATATATATTTATATATATATATATATATATATATATATATATATATATATATATATATATATATATATATATATAGTTTTAATGCCATTTGTTTTTTAATATATAATATAAAAATATATTAAAGAAAAACTTGTTAAAAAAATGAAGTAGAAAT